>CM019065.1:126477296-126840210 GCA_009667805.1 Leptobrachium leishanense
TTTATAATGTTTATATATAGGTCTGAGCGTTGCATTTTTGTTGGTATACTTTAGTACTTGTAGGCGATGTGGAACTTACAGAGGTATAGGAGCGCTGTGGTCACTGAACATTTCAGTGATTTTAATATGGTTATTAGCGTTAGTTACATTTTCGTGTCTGCCAGCCACGTTTTCAGTTGATTTATTTGGTTGTGTTCTGAGAAGTCCAGCAGAGGGAGGTGGTTCCAAGTTATCTTTTGGTTTAGGGGCTTTGGTCACTCAGTTTGGACGAGAGATGTGATCCCCATCTTGCAAGAAGTATCATGTGCAGCGATGGTTAGTGTGACGATGATTTTCTGTTTATCGATTCTAGCAGCTACTGTCAAATATAGAAGAACGGTGATAAACAGGATGTGATTATCGCGGTATAACCAGAGAGAGTTACATATGCTCATTCACGCATTGTGTGTGTTTTACACCGGTTTGCGACGCTGAGTTTGTAGTTTTATACTATTGCAGATGTATTTATTCTATATTTAATAAAGTATTAGTCAATTTCGTAATGTTGCTGCTCAGTTAGTCCTGCTGGGTGCTTGGGTGCTCCTTCACCACCAGTTGTTTTGGGATTGTAGCAATTCTGAGGGTGAGGCCCTGTCTGAGCTGGAAGATAACATTTTGTTGGTTTTTTTTGGACCTCTAGTTTTGGTAATTCATACGGGAGGTCTATGGAGGTGAGATCTGTGCCAGAAAATCCCTGAAGAGTATTCGCCAGCGGGAGAGCGGCAAATAGAGGATAGTCACCGTTTGCTCATTTTACGGAAGATTAATGGTGGAGCCGATGGTCACTGTTGCTTACAGGACCATCTCCTGCCGGTGCTGGATGTTTCTTCTCTTGGTAGATGATGATCACCAAAGCTGTAACAATGGAGATGTCGTGCTTAGTGAATCACCCCTTTACACTTTAATCAGACGGCGTTGCTTGAATTGTGCTGAGCAAGCGGAGCCCGGATCTCTGAAGGCCTTTACAAATGTCTCTGCACCTGCGCGGCTTCATTAACCACCACGGCTACAACCGCAGGGCTGCTGACAGGAGGAAACATGCGCGTCTGTTTAGACACCGGAGCATCCTCGTTTCAGATGATGTTACAGAGTTACCATAATGTCTCGGCTCTTAATGATCTACTTTTATTTATTCGTTACATTTTTGCAGATATTATGGTTCTTGCATCGAGTTCCTGCTCCCGCCCTGCGTGAAGATAAAACCGAGATTAAATCTCTTTACACTTTACAGTAATCCCCCGGTCATTCGCGGTTCTGCGTTCGCGGACTCAATGGTTCGCGGATTTTTTCCGCTTACCATGTGGTAGTAGCATCCCGGTGTGTCATCTATGGTTCCTTATCGAATATTGTTCCAAGGAGCCCTCGGCAAAGAACGGAACTCCACCTCCCCAGGCTCCAACACATCAGTGCCTCCCAAACACACGCCTTTCTGCAGCCCCCTGATGTGTTGGAGCCTGGGGAGGTGGAGTTCCGTTCTTTGCTGAGGGCTCCTTGGAACAGTATTCGATAAAGGAACCATATATGACAACACCCCAGCAGAGAAGCTGCTCCTGTGCTTCTCCGGGTGCACATTCGTGGCCAGGGCATTCCCTTCTCTCGACATCATTACGAGAGAGGAGATGCCGAGGCTCCTGGATCCCCGGACAACGCTTGCGGGGGTGCACAGGAGTCTCGGCATCTCCTCTCTCTGAACGATGCCGAGAGAGAATGCCCTGGACGCGATCTTGAGTCTGGAGATGCACAGGAGCAGCCATTCTACCAGGAGGACGGTGGCTCCTGGGTCCTAACGCCGCATGGCTGTGCTTTTTTTAGCACAACCACAATTCGCGGTTTTTCAAAATTCGCGGGGGTTGTTGGAATTTCGGGGGATTACTGTATATCAGTAACGGAAGCTGCAGTGCAACCTTCACCCCCCAAACTTCCTCCTCCACGTCCAACCAAAAACACACACATGTGACTCCATACTCACACAACATGTGCAGTAAAAAAACATAATGGAGGAGAGTATGCTGCAGCAATATAACAGTGATATAGAAAGGGTAGTAGATACATGGAATAGCCTCCCAGTGGGGGCAGTAACAGTGACATAGAAAGGGTAGTAGATACATGGAATAGCCTCCCAGTGGGAGCAGTAACAGCGATATGGAAAGGGTAGTAGATACATGGAATAGCCTCCCAGTGGGAGCAGTAACAGTGATATAGAAAGGGTAGTAGATACATGGAATAGCCTCCCAGTGGGGGCAGTAACAGTGATATAGAAAGGGTAGTATATACATGGAATAGCCTCCCAGTGGGGCAGTAACAGTGATATAGAAAAAATAGTAGATACATGGAATAGCCTCCCAGTGGGGGCAGTAACAGCGATATAGAAAGGGTAGGAGATACATGGAATAGCCTCCCAGTGGGGGCAGTAATAGCGATATAGAAAGGGTAGTAGATACATGGAATATCCTCTCAGTGGGGGCAGTAACAGTGATATAGAAAGGGTAGTAGATACATGGAATAGCCTCCCAGTGGGGGCATTAACAGTGATATAGAAAAGGTAGTAGATACATAAAATAGCCTCTCAGTTGGGGCAGTAACAGTGATATAGAAAGGGTAGTGGATATATGGAATAGCCTCCCAGTGGGAGCAGTAACAGTGATATAGAAAGGGTAGTAGATACATGGAATATCCTCTCAGTGGGGGCAGTAACAGTGATATAGAAAAGGTAGTAGATACATGGAATAGCCTCTCAGTTGGGGCAGTAACAGTGATATAGAAAGGGTAGTGGATACATGGAATAGCCTCCCAGTGGGAGTGGAATATATATATAGGTCTATGAGATCATATACCTTTAGAGCAGAGTCAGTAACATTGACTAATTAGATGCTTTGGAACTACATTTCCCATAGTGCTCAGTCAATCTAAAAAGTGATTGGGCATGATAGGAGATGTAGTTCCAAACCAGTATCTGCTTGTTGCGCACTATTTATTAATAGGAAGTGGTTTCTGGCCGCCTCACTCAGCACCGCCCGGTAAAGCCTGATGTAAGGCAGAGTCTTGGGGTCTGTGATTCATTGTGGTATGTCACAGGATGCGCAACAAGTAAGTTTCTCTCTGCGATGTTACTGTCGTTATGGGTTTGGTAGCTGCCGCTGCCGCTGCTCCAGGCATGTTACAGGGGCTGCGTCCCAGTCAGGCAGCTTTCTCAGGGCTCTCCAGGTGTCACTGCTCTTAAAGGGCTTGTGTTTTTTTATCCTGGCTGGTGGCTTTGAGATGGTGGTAGTGGCTCGTTACCCACACCTCTCACCCTCTGTGACTGCGCGGCACAGGGGTCGGGAACGAATAGAAGGATACAGAATGGAGACAGTGCTGCAAAGTTACAAAATTTCTACAAAAATTAGTTGCGTGTATCACATTACTCTGGGATTTTGGAATCTTATTTATATATATTTATTTAGTTTTATTCAGTGGTTTGATTTATTGGTGAAAATTATTAGTGCCTCCTCGTTTTGACTGTGGTATCTTAGGTGCTCCCCCCATATATTGTTGCTAGAGATGCCACTGCCCCCGTAGCCCATGTTGTGTCACCTCTGGAGCTTGTTTTGTCACCTCTGTAGTCTGTTATGTTGTGTCACCCCAGAGCCTGTTTTGTGTTATGTCACCCCTTGAGCCTGTGTTGTGTCACCTCCGGAGCGGTGTGTATGAATAGGGATGAGCTGTTCAGGTTCGGACGGTTCGGAGTTCGGCCCGAACTTTGGCAGTACGAATATTCGCGAACTTCGAACTTTTTGGATGTGTTCGGTTCGAGTTCGAAAAAAAAAAAGAAATTTTGAAAAAAGTATAAAAAATGCTTAAAAAATACTAAAAAATCTAGAAATAAAGAGACTCTTTACTGCAGAATATTATAAGCAACGGTTTATTAGATATTGAATTAAAAACTAATGTCTAGGTGCAAAGATTCTCACCTCTAAATTACCTTTTTTTTTTCAAACGGCATAACAACAACAGATGTTTTAGTTTGATCTAATCAATTTGATACATTTTATGTAGAATGAAGGTGTGGGGTGTCTGCTTCTGTTCTGAGTGAGTAATTTCCCTCCTAAAACTTCCTAATATGCTGCATTTAACTGCTGTATGAAAAAATACAAAATTTCCTCATTGCCCGCTTTTAACATCTAAAGCAATGTTATTTTTTACCTCGGGATTAAACATTCACAGGGTTATTCAGAGAGCGGTGAAAAGCAGGAGAATAACTGGAGAATGGAAAATTCTAGGTCAAAATAGCCAAACCAGAAAAATTCTCCCATTTATCTCACTTTCCAAATCGGCTATTTGGTCTAGATTGTTCTCTTCTCCTGCCAGTTCTCCTGGCTTTCACCTCTCTCTCAGGGTTGTTCAGAGAAAGGTGAAAACCAGGAGAATGGCAGGAAAAGAGAACAATCTGGACCAAATAGCCGATTTGGAAAGTGAGATAAGGCTAGGGTCAGACTAACGCATTTTTCACAGCAACCGTCCGAACGCATTGCCGTATTTTTTCACGGAATGCACGAAAACGGTCATACGATCCGCATTTTTGTACGACATTTTTTACAGATCCAAACCAGGAAACTTTGGGTGTCTGGGCGTTATGTTGGCCGGACATGAGCAGGGTCTGACGTCTCCAAATCACGCACACACGCCGCTAGTGGATGCAGCGCACTCTGTACATCCGTACTAGCGGTTCTGCGTTCTCGAAAAAATGCGTTCATTTTCCACTTGCGTTGCGCAGCCGGACTTTCGTGCGACCGTACTTCGTATATTGGCCGTCATTGGCCGTCATTTGCTGCTAGTGCGGCCGTAATTAAGTGCGCCTAAACGCACGTTAAAAATTCGCTAGTCTGACCCTAGCCTAAATGGGAGAATTTTTCTGCTTTGGCTATTTTGACCTAGAATTTTCCATTCTCCAGTCATTCTCCTGCTCTTCACCGCTCTCTGAATAACCCTGACAGGGTTTCAGAGAGCGGTGAAACTCAGGAGAATGACTGAAGAGAAAACTCTAGGTCAAAATAGCCGAACCAGAAAAATTCTCCCATTTATCTCAGTTTCCAAATCGGCTATTTGGTCTAGAATTTTCCATTCTCCTGCTTTTCACCGCCAAAAAATCAGTAAACTTTTTCTGCATGTACGAAAATGTCTCCTCTTTTCATACAGACTGCCGCCCCAAGCAGTTGTTTATGGATAGATTAAAGGAAAACTGTTTACCATCATTTGAAACGTCATTTTTTTGTTTTTAAGTGTTTCTATACATCCTAGAAATCCGCCACTTCACGGGCAGGTTATGGGGACCTCCTAGGCACGATATTCGAAGGAATTTTTCGTTTTTATTTTTAACCCTTATTTCATGGAAAACTCACTGTCCCTTTAAAAACTTTTTTTTTACTTTTTGTCCTTGTTTCCTGTCCCCCAGGGCACTACCCGGACCCCCATACACCTTTTATGGCAAATATCTAGCATATATGCCCTCTTGGAGGGCACTCTAAAAACCGAATTTTCAGCCCCATTGACTTGCATGGAGTTCGAGTTCGGGTTCGGGTTCGGGTCCGGACCCGAACATATGGGAAGTTCGGGTTCGGCCCGAACCGAACTCGGGGGGTGTTCGGCTCATCCCTAATGGAGACCATGATACATGAACATTATACTACACGGAAACCATGATACATGAACATCATGCTACATGGAAACCATGATACATGAACATTAGGATACATAGAGACCATGATACATGAACATTATGATACATGGAAACCATGACACATGAACATTATGTGAACATTAACCGAATTTTCAGCCCCATTGACTTGCATGGAGTTCGAGTTCGGGTTCAGACCCGAACATATGGAAAGTTCGGGTACGGGCCCGAACCGAACTCGGGCGGTGTTCGGCTCATCCCTATGTATGAGCGTATCCCAGAGCTCCACAGCAATAAAACTAAAAATGAATAATAAATAGAAATTATATTTTCAATTGCCGGCTGGGTGGAGTAGAGGTAACATCACTGTTCGATCCCAGCAAAAGCACCTCTCCAGTAAGTGTCCTTGGGCAAGATATGTAATGGTACATACTCGCCACCCAGGACATACTGAAAACCAGAGAAATCTCAATGTATCCTTTCTGCTAAAAAAAAAATTAAAACATACATTATAGAAATTACACAAAATATATTCATTAAATGACATGTTATTAAAATTAATTATATATTAATACTCTATTAAAATATATATAATACATTGTATTTAATTACTAAAATAAATATACATAAAAAATTATATTAATACGTTACTAAAATAAATATAACACATTGTTTTTAATTACTAAAATAAATATACATTAAAAATTATGTTACTATGCTATTAAAATAAATATAATGCATTGTATTTGTATTTATAAATATAAATTAAAAATTATATTAAACTGTATTAAAATATGTTATATATTATTAAAATTAATTATTTTTTACACTCTAATAAATAAAAATAATTATAGAAAATGTAATATATGCATTTTAAAAAATTTGATGACAGTGAATTCAGGTGCTGGCACTGATACATCATCAGAGTGCCCCACCTTTGGACTCACTGAGAAACGGAGCTCGGTGTAAAGGCGGTCTCTGCACGATTGCGGCACAGGCCACATGGCTCAAAGCGTGATGGAGCGCAGAGATCCGAATCCCCAGTCAGTGACTTGGGATTTTGATTTTTGCACTCCCCCTGTCCCCCTCCCAAGCCAGGTCTTCAAGGACATCTGCCGGCTGGGCCTGCCCGATGCCTCATGCTATGCCAGCCTGAACGTATGCCCTCATGTGTTGCAATGGCTTAGGCCATTGTGTACCTCAAGAGCCGCCAGCTGACCGACTGCCAAGGCCATCGGCCTACCTAGTATGACTGATGACCAATCTAGACCTGCCTACTGGTGCCTGCCCACCACAGAGGGGCACCTTGCTCTGTAACACTATAGAATTTTTTTTTTACAGGGAAAAGCAATGCACTGCGGTGGACAACTTTCTTTGTAAAAGTAAAAATTAAGTAAAAAAAAAATATATTTTCCTTTTTTTTTTGATTGATGAGCAAAAATGGTCAAAATGAGCTCAGCACAGAGAGGTGAAATGGCTCGGCAGTGAAAGGGTTAATATATTGAGGTGACAGGTGAATATTGGAAGTTAACGTGCACGCGTCTTCCTGACAGTGATGTCATTTAATTGCAGAATGTTGTCCTGGATGCTGATTCTGAACCTGGTCCCTGCAGTGCTCGGTAAGTGAAGGATTTTATTACCATAAGATAATGCCGAATTATTCTGGGCGCTCGGTAACCGCGTGGCACCTGTGTTCAATATGTCATGTATGTTTCAGAATCTTGGGTTTGTGTGCAGGGATCAAACCAAACCTTTAAAGCAGCTCAGATCCAGACAATAGATGACATGCAGCCTTGTCTCATCATTCTCTCCCCTTCCCCATTGCCGCTTCACTGCTGCTTTATCCTATACAACAGCTGTAAAGTGAGACTTGCTGTAAGATTACAGCAGATGTTGCATCACGGGAAAAATCCACAAAATGGAAACTAAGTTTATTTTTCCTTTTTACATACGATTACTGCAAACAAAGAAAAAAACAGCAGCATGTGCTACATAATAGGGCCCTCATCTCCTCCTTTACTGTTTGTCAAATGGTGTTCAATGCATTGTAACCCTGTCTATACTGTGCCCATTGTACAGCGCTGCAGAATATGCTGGCGCTTTATAAATAAAGATTAATAAATAATAAGAAAATAATAATGGGTTTTATAACGTGCTTTATAATGGATTTTATAGCGTGTTTTATAATGGGTTTATAATGTGTTTTATAATGGGTTTATAGCGTGTTTTACAATGGGTTCGATAATGGTTTTTATAGACTGTTTTATAACGTGTTTTATAATGTGCTTATAATGGGTTTATAGCGGGTTTTATAACTTGTTTTACAATGGATTCGATAATGGGTTTATAATGTGTTTTACAATGGGTTCGATAATGTGTTTTATAACATGTTTTATAATGGATTCATAGGGTGTTTTATAATCTGTTTTATAATGGGTTTATAGCGGGTTTATAACGTGTTTTATAATGAGTTTATAATGTGTTTTATAATGGGTTTATAGCGTGTTTTATAACGTGTTTTACAAAGGGTTCGATAATGGGTTTTATAATGTGTTTTACAATGGATTCGATAATGTGTTTTATAACGTGTTTTATAATGGGTTCATAGGGTGTTTTATAATATGTTTTATAATGGGTTTATAGCGTGGTTTATAGCGGGTTTATAACGTGTTTTATAATGAGTTTATAATGTGTTTTATAATGGGTTTATAGCGTGTTTTATAACGGGTTCGATAATGGGTTTTATAATGTGTTTTACAATGGGTTTGATAATGGGTTTTATAACGTGTTGCATAATGCGTTTTATAATGGGTTTTATAATGTGTTTTACAATGGGTTTGACAATGGATTTTATAACGTTGTATAATGCGTTTTATAATGTGTTTTATAATGTGTTTTTCAGTTTTTTAAAAAAGTACAATTATTTTTTTGTTTCCCACATTTCTCCAAAGCAAGAATTAAAAAATGTTTCCCCCTGTTTTGGCCTATTTATTTTTTTGGTGGGTCGCTCCAGAGTTGTGTGCCTACGGGCTCCTATGATGTAAATCCTGCCCTGGTTATGAGCTTAAAGTAAACATATACAGTACTATATCGAGGACAAGATCGAAAAGGAAACGGTGGGTTAGAATAAAGTTTAAAAGAGACGCACTTGAGGTTTAAGTTGAGGGGGAGCCGGTGTCGGCCTCTAATGTTCACAGGAAACAGGATCGCGCAGCGTTTTCAGCAAACTCAGCAGATTTTACATTTCATGTCAATATTAGTTTTGCAACAGAAAACAAAAAAGATCAGAGACTAAAAAAACAAACTTTAACTGTGACTTTAGGGAAAAATCTGAATTAACAAAAACAGGAAAAAGAAAATAAGAAAAAAAGAGCCATAATTCTGTACCGGGAAAATAGGAATCTTTAGGTTTTGGAAAAAACCTTCTTAAGAAGAATCTGTGGCAGAAACGCTGCGTCACGGCGTCTTATAGGAGATTTTATAACAAGGAACACAGAAACAACTAGAGAAACATTAACGGGACAATATCACTAACATAAGCTGTAACTAGATTACTTGTGCATTACAAATAAACACATGATAAAACACATTATAAACACATTACAAAACACTTTATAAAACAGTTTATAAAATACATTATAAAACACATTATAAACACATTACAAAACACTTTACAAAACAGTTTATAAATTATAAAATACATTATAAAACACATTATAACACACATGCTCCTATTTTTTTCTTTGTTTGAAGTAATTTCATGTAAAAAGGAAAAATAAACTTAGTTTTCTTATCTCCAGTTTCCACTTTATGGATTTTTTCCATGATGCAACATTTATCAACATATGTGCAAAAGTTTTACTTTGTGGCTGTGCTTTATTTTATACAGTATTTAACGGTTAATGAGGTGGAGGAGTGAGTGTTTAGATTTGCAGGGTAAGGTTGCAGGGGGTATATTGTGTTCTCTGCTACTTGAGATAAGAGCTGGCAGCTGAATCCGCTAAGGCAGGGAGCTTAAAAACTCTAGTCTCCCCCTGGTGATGTCCTTTGAATACATCCCACACAATATAATGATGTGAGTTGGTGACTGACCCATCCACTTCATTCTATGACCAAAGCCACACAGTGAGGAGCAAGTGATGGAAAGATACAAAATATCACACAATGGATGCACCCAGTGACACATATAGAGGGAATATCACACAATGGATGCACCCAGTGACACATATAGAGGGAATATCACACAATGGATGCACCCAGTGACACATATAGAGGAAAATATCACACAATGGATACACCCAGTGACACATATAGAAGAAAATATCACACAATGCATGCGCCCAGTGACACATAGAGGGAAATATCACACAATGGATGCACCTAGTGACACATATAGAGGGAATATCACACAATAGATGCGCCCAGTGACACATATAGAGGGAATATCACACAATGGATGCACCCAGTGACACATATAGAGGGAATATCACACAATGGATGCACCCAGTGACACATATACAGGAAATATCACACAATGGATGTGCCCAGTGACACATATAGAGGGAATATCACACAATGGATGCACCCAGTGACACATATAGAGGAAAATATCACACAATGGATGCACCCAGTGACACATATAGAGGGAATATCACACAATGGATGCGCCCAGTGACACATATAGAGGAAAATATCACACAATGGATGCGCCCAGTGACACATATAAAGGGAATATCACACAATGGATGCGCCCAGTGACACATATAGAGGAAAGTATTTTCTAAACTAAACAAACAAGAGAAAAACAAATCACATGTAACATACCAGCAACAGTGACACATATAGTGGGAATATCACACAATGGATGCACCCAGTGACACATATAGAGGAAATATCACACAATGGATGTGCCCAGTGACACATATAGAGGGAATATCACACAATGGATGCACCCAGTGACACATATAGAGGGAATATCACACAATGGATGCACCCAGTGACACATATAGAGGGAATATCACACAATGTATGCACCCAGTGACACATATAGAGGGAATATCACACAATGGATGCGCCCAGTGACACATATAGAGGAAAATATCACACAATGGTTGCGCCCAGTGACACATATAAAGGGAATATCACACAATGGATGCGCCCAGTGACACATATAGAGGAAAGTATTTTCTAAACTAAACAAACAAGAGAAAAACAAATCACATGTAACATACCAGCAACATAAAATAAACACAATAAGGACATGTCATTTTTTTTGGTGGTACTGGCCCTTTAAATATGTTGTATTCTCGGAGCACAGAAAGAAAACAGATCCATAAATCTCAATCTAAGTAGAGGAATCTCTGGTGACGAAGTTACGTTTTCGATTTAAATCGCTCAGTTTGAAAGTGGCACAAACTGTGATTCCTGCGCTTCCTCTCACTATATTTCACTACAAAACCAATACTGTTAAATATTTTGATGATGAATCACAAAGTCTGATTAACGTCCGGCTGCAGTTAACAAAAGGTTAACCAGAGCCAGGACTTGGTGTTAACGGATTCTGCAGAAGTGGAATCCGTTAACACCAGCCAAAAAAACAAATCGTATACTCACTCCTGTCCTGCGGCGAGGACCGCGGCTCCTACAACCCCCTCCCTCTGGCGGGAGCAGGGAAAGACTGGGTAAAAAGTCCCCCCAGTCTCCCCCTGCGTATCACTACACCGACTGGCCGGATCTTGCAAGGCGAGATCCGGCAGGTTATGTGACCGCCGGCGTCTGGCTCAGTGGAGTCCTATGGACTCCATCGAGCATCCGGGGCCGTAGCGTTCGCTACCAACGCAGGCAGCATTTTTTGCGCCTGCATTGTTATCCCCTGTTAAAACGGGAGCGGTAGTGGGAAACTGCAGGCACAGTTATTTCCCTACTGCTCCCGTTTTAACGCGGGGATTGTAATGTAGCCCATTCTTTTCTTCTTGAATAAATGTGGTGACTGCATAGAAGATAGCAGAAAGATGCAAATTCCGAAGCCACATTAAAAACGATAATAAAATTATAAATTATTTCAATTAAAATAAATATTTCTGTATATAAAGTAATCACTAAATAGCCAACGTGCTGTCAATGATTTATCTAATGATGCCACAGTCGCTGGTGTGGGCTCATGATATGTGTGCTTTTGCCCTCTAGTGGTAAGTGACATTAGTGCACATTGACACAGGACCTGAAAGGCTTATTACTATCTTTATTGTAGTAATAAGTAATACATTTATTTGATTTGATTTAAGAGATTTAAGTGACATTGATTTAAGTGATCTACGCACAAACAGGCTTCTCCGCTGCATGTTATTTCTTTCGGTTCCATTTCCCCTCTTTTTCAGTTATTTTTCTTTATCCTCTTCTTTCACATCTCTATCTTTCTACATTCTCTTCTCCCATCCTGCTTTCTGTCACTTTCTTTTACCTGTCCTCGCCTTTTTCTCTCTTCTTTCATTCCTCTCTTTTTTTGCATTTTTGGTCTCTCCGTATTTCTTCTCATCTCTCTTTTTCTCGCCCTCTCACTGTCCTCCTCTTTCACTCTATAAACCCTTTTTATTTTGCTTTTTCTTCTTTCTTTTTAAACAGCGCCCGGGCCTCCCGAGTCAGAAGAAGATTTGAATGTGGAAACGACAGCTGGTTCCGGTCAGTAACAGTAAATAAAAATAACAAATAGTGTTGAATAAACCAGTTCCGGATCCTCACACTTTGCTCAGATCACTTTCTGCTGGCGACGGACGATTATTCCATCATTCATAACATTTACAAACATAAAGGTGATGGGACTGGATAGTATAACACAGAATTCCGTGAATGTGGAGATTGGAAGAGGCACGACGCGTTTCACAGAACATAAAGAGACATATTACATACAAATGCACTGAGGATCAGTGGAGGCTCGTCTGCGGGGGGGGGGTGGGGGGGTGGGGAAGAGCCCTTCCATTTTTTTTAGCAATAAAAAATAAAATTAAAATTGAAAGCATATAATTATTTTTTCCTGTTATGTCCCTTTTAATTATTATTATTAAAACAGCTTGTTAATACAAAACCTAATCAGCAGTTTGGAAATCTGACAAGGACTCTAAGGGGAGTGGGGGTGCTGTAATTCACCTTCCACAATTGTCTGACAGCCCCCTGCTGCTGGCATTGGAGGGTGAACAAACCTGGCTGAACTAGCAGTTAAGGATGACTGCAGATCTGCTTCACACACTGGCTGTCTGCCTTAACCCCTTAATGACATTGAATGCACAGGTAACTTGTGATTTATCTTGCCTTAATGATACACCATGTATCCTGAGAGGTTGCGAGTCTGTGCTCAATAGCAATAGCAAACCTTTTTTTTTCATACACTCACATTTTGTATTCTTAGAGAGAGTAGTTTAGGGGAAATTTGGTAGGATTACATTGAGATTTCTCTCGTTTTCAAGTATGTCCTGGGTGGCGAATATGTACCATTAGGTGTCTTGCCCAAGGACTCTTACTGGAGAGGTGCTCTTGCTGGAAACAAACCTGTGTCTCCACCATCTCTCTCCACTGTTATAGAGCAGTGATGTTACCTCTACTCCACCCAGCCGGTACTGTGTACATCATGTGGATATGTTCTGGGTTACACCTGTGATTTTAACCTTAAAATGGTCATTTTATTTGCCTAATTAATTGTTATATGTCTCTAAGATTTATTCTCTATATATGGGATCGTCCACATATTTTGGAGGTAGTAACACCATATAGACATATTCCTCTTCATGATTTAAAACAATCATTTTCCCAGTATGACGAGTCGACCCTCCAACCTGATATGTCACCGGCTGCCATTGTGAAGGACCCGTCCTCTGTAATGTCTGTCTGTTTGTCTGTCTATCATCACTCGCTGAAATATGTCCCTCTTAGCACCTGAGTTTATTTTCTTCTTTATTGCGCAGACGTGGGATCAAGTGAAATTGGACATATTGAGTATGGTAGGTTTCACTGTTTTGGCTTTTTTTTTAAAAAAAGTACATTTTAATGAAGACACACAGCCCCTGTGTGTGAATGCAGGGGTACATTTGTGTGGAGCGTCTCTACGTGTGACCACAGATGTGTATATCTATGGAGTGTTGATGTGTGTACGAGTGAATGGAGGAGGGGGCTAGAGCAAGGTCTATGTGTGTATTTTGGGGAGTGTCAGTGCGTCTGAGACCATATCAGGCCATGCTGTAGCCCACCTTTGGTTGGAGACAATAAAACAAGCAGGACCAGAGTCTCCATACTGGCTGTGATACCAGCCTGTGCTCCTGTGCGCATGTCACATGTTTCCAGTAACAGAGACTGATACCACCTGTACAGATACATTGTAAATACATTATATTATATAAGTATATAGGGCAGTATTACAAAGCTGGTTCTAACTTAACCAGAGCTGTTGTAAACTTAACAACTCCATAGACTATAATGGCTCTGGGAAGTTTACAACAGCTCTGGTTAAGTTAGCACCAACTTTGTAATATGAACCATAGATTGCTTAAAATTAATTATTTAGTATTAATTCTATTTTCCTCGTTTTTAATGGTTTGTACGTTTACCCCCCCCCCCGTACTCATTTCCCTCTTCATTTCTGTTCCTCTATTTTTGTATTCTTCCCATGCTCTCCCACTTTCTATCCCCCTCCTCTATCACTTATTTTCCCTCTTCCTCTCCATCCATTTGCCAATCCCTCTTTATTTCTGTGTCTGTGACAGATCCCTTTCTCTCTCTCCCTCCTCAACAACATCTCTTTCTCTCCAATCTCTCTCCTCAACCCTTTCTCTTGATTCCTCCTGCTCACCTGCTCACTCATCCTCCCTCCACTCGCCTTTTTTTTTCCTTCTCCCTCCACTTGCCTCTTTCACCTCATCTCTCCACATATCTTTTTCTCTTCCTCCATCCACTTGCCTCATTCCTCCACTTGCCTCATTCCTCCACTCACCTCTTTCACCTCATCCCTCCACTAGTCTTTTTTCTCTTTCTCCTTCTCCCTCTACTTGCCTCTTTTACCTCATCCCTCCACTAACCTCCTTCTCCTCATCCCTCCTCTCATCTCTTTTGTCTCATCCCTCCACTAGAAACATAGAAACATAGAAAAAGGTCGGCAGATAAGAACCTTTCGGCCCCTCTAGTCTGCCCAATTACATGGATACTTTACCTGGATTTATCTTCTGTTTAGGATAGTCTTATGCCTATCCCATGCTTGCTTAAATTCAATTACTGTTTTGGCCTCTACCACTTCTACTGGAAGGCTGTTCCATGTATCCACCACCCTCTCAGTAAAATAATGCTTCCTGATGTTACTTTTAAACCTTTGCCCCTCTAATCTAAGACTATGTCCTCTTGTTTTGCTACTTTGTTTCCGTTTAAATATACTCCCTTCCTCTACCTTGTGGATTTCCTTTACGTATTTAAATGTTTCTATCATATCTCCTCTGTCTCGTCTTTTTTCCAAGCTGTACATGTTAAGATCATTAAGCCTTTCCTGGTAACTTTTCTCCTTCAAGCCGTACACCATTTTAGTAGCCCTTCTCTGAACTCTCTCTAATATGTCTATATCCTTCTGGAGATACGGTCTCCAGTACTGCACACAGTACTCCAAGTGAGGTCTCACCAGTGCTCTGTACAGTGGCATGAGCACTTCCCTTTTCCTACTGCTAATACCTCTCCCTACACAACCAAGCATTCTGCTAGCATTTCCTGCTGCTCTATTACATTGACTACTTACCCTTAGATCCTCTGAAATAATAACCCCTAAATCCCTTTCCTCAGATGTTGAGGTTAGGACTGTATCAAATATTCTATATTCAGCCCTTGGGTTTTTATGTCCCAGGTGCATTATCTTGCACTTATCCACATTAAAACTCAATTGCCACAGCTCCCAGCATTTTTTTAGTTTACCTAAATCATTTTTCATTTGGCAGATCCCTCCAGGAACGTCAACCCTGTTGTAAATCTTTGTGTCATCAGCAAAAATACATACTTTTCCATTAATACCTTCTGCAATATCACTAATAAAAATATTAAATAGAATGGGTCCAAGTACTGATCCCTGAGGTACCCCACTGGTAACAAGACCTTGCGCCGAATAAACTC
Source organism: Leptobrachium leishanense (assembly GCA_009667805.1). Taxonomy (NCBI): domain Eukaryota; kingdom Metazoa; phylum Chordata; class Amphibia; order Anura; family Megophryidae; genus Leptobrachium; species Leptobrachium leishanense. Next base: position 126,493,120 of record CM019065.1, read on the forward strand.
CATTTACCACAACCCTCTGTTGCCTGTCACTCAGCCACTGCCTAATCCATTCAACAATATTGGAATCCAAGCTCAAAGATTGCAATTTATTGATAAGCCTTCTATGCGGAACAGCATCAAAAGCCTTACTGAAATCTAAATAAGCAATGTCTACTGCACCACCTGTGTCTATTATTTTTGTTACCCAATCAAAAAAATCAATAAGATTAGTTTGGCATGATCTCCCTGAGGTAAACCCATGTTGTTTCTGATCCTGTAATCTATGTGTTTTTAGATGTTCAACAATCCTTTCCTTTAACATGGTTTCCATTAATTTCCCCACTACTGACGTAAGACTAACTGGCCTATAGTTCCCCGATTCCCCCCCTACTACCCTTCTTGTAAATGGGCACAACATTTGCTAATTTACAGTCTTGTGGGACGACTCCCGTTAGCAAGGATTGGTTAAATAAATCTGTTAACGGTTTTGCTATTACATCACTGAGCTCTTTTAATAATTTAGGGTGGATCCCATCAGGCCCCATTGACTTATTTATCTTTACTTTAGACAGCTGCTGTAGAACCTCCTCCTCTGTAAACTGATATGTAAATGTCTCATTCGTGTTTCCTCCTAACTGAGGTCCCTTTCCTTCCTTTTCTTCTGCAAAGACTGAACAAAAATATTTTTTGAGGCAGTCAGCGAGACTTTTATCCTCTTCTACATACATTCCTTCCTTTGTTTTTAATCTAACTAATCCTTGTTTTACTTTTCTTTTCTCGTTTATGTATCTAAAAAATGTTTTGTCCCCCTTTTTTACTGACTGAGCTATTTTCTCTTCTGCGTGTGCTTTGGAAGCTCTTATAAATTGCTTTGGCTCTTTCTGCCTAATCTTATAGGTTTGCCTATCTTCTTCACTGAGTTTTTTTATAATTATTGAATGCTGTCTTTTTGTTCTTCACTATTTTGGCCACTTCTGCAGAGTACCACAGTGGTTTCTTCCCTTTTTTGTTTTTGCTAACAAGTCGAATGCAATTGCCTGTGGCCTTCAATAATGCTTCCTTTAAATAATCCCATTTCTCCTGGACTCCCTTTAAACTCCTCCAGTCTGATAATGACTCCTTCACACAAAATCTCATTTTAGAAAAATCTGTTTTTTTAAAGTCTAAAACTTCTGTTTTTGTGTGGTGCGGCTCCATCCCTGTTCTTATATTAAACCATACTGACTGGTGATCACTAGATCCCAAATTTTCACCTACAACAACGTCCGATACCAAACCTCCATTTGTGAGTATTAAATCCAATATGGCCTCTTTACGGGTCGGCTCCTCAACTACTTGTGTTAGAGATAATCCCAGTAGGGAGTTTAGAATATTTGTACTCCTGGTGCACCCAGCTGTTTTGGTTTTCCAGTTCACATCAGGAAGATTAAAGTCCCCCATGATAATAACTTCCCCCTTCATTGCCATTTTGGCTATTTCCTCAAACAGCAGATTATCTAGCTCTTTTACTTGTCCAGGGGGTCTATAGATCACACCTACACGAGCTACTGTATGATTGCCAAATGTTAGCGTAACCCAAACTGACTATGTTCACCTCGCTCACTTTTATTTGGTTCGTTTTTATGTTGTTTTTCACATACAGGGCCACTCCTCCTCCTTTCCTACCTTCTCTGTCTTTTCTATATAAAGAGTACCCCGGTATTGTTATGTCCCAGTTATTTTTCTCACTGAACCATGTCTCAGTAACCGCCACTAAATCTACTTTTTCAGCTGCCATCATTGCCTCCAGTTCATTGATTTTATTGACTAAACTGCGAGCATTTATAGACAGTCCTCCAACCATAACTGGCACGGGAGAGGGTTCCCCCTCCTTAGGGATCAACTCAGGTTGTGGAGCCAGGACACCCACATCATTTACACCATTCTTATAGTGAACACATCTGAGCAACTCAATCATTAACATTGTCCACAGTCATGTTTGGTGGGGTGACCCTGAATTGTTCCCCAGTTCGATGGGCAGTTCAGTTTGTGCCAAGCCCCACAGTTCAGCAAACAAGGGGCAGTCTCATCCCACAATCACAGCATGTATCTGTAGCGGGCGCAGTGGCGCTCACACAAGAGTAACGAGGTTGAGATCCTTTTGGACGGATTTATCAGTTTGACGTTAGCGAAAAAAACAGTACTTTCCAATTTATACTCCAAAGCCAAGGAGCACTGCCGATATGGATGGTCGCATCTTGCTGAGCTCCACAAGGATTGTTCTATTTTTTGCTGACCCTTGCAACCTACCTTCGACTGCAGTACCTGGCGAGGTGGGGAATGCACTGAGGTACCCGTAGACCTATGCCTGGTCTCTCCCGTGCCCTCTCGGAGCAGTGTGGGCCGATTTATTGCCTCTGGTCTGTTTTTGCGGCCATTTTTGAAGCCTTTTCCTGCTGGGATCGGCATTCCCCTTCTCTTGGTGCAGTGGAGCTGCGATGGAGTGCCTAGATAGATGTCTGGCGTGGCTGATGGAGGAAGAGGAGCGTCCACTTATACGAGGGGACATCCGGCACCTCATTGCTGAGATGCGGCTCTCCCGGGATGCGGCTGCTCCCTCCAGGAGTGAGAATGCGGGCCCCCTACATGAAGGCGGTACACTTGCCTGCTCGGCCAAGCGGTGCGAAGAGGTATGGCAGCCGGAGAATGGTGTCCCTAAAGCCATGCTACAGAGAACAAGCTGCGACGCCCCGGCGGTGGTTCTACGGGCGGCCTTCCTACCCTTGAACGGGATTTCCTGTTTGCCTACTGACTGCCAACCCTCAGCTGAAGCTACCCAGGTGGATCACGGATGTCTGGAGGGTGCTGCGGACATCGAGGTGTCAGAGGACTCTCCCTGCTCATTGCCGATGCCGGCCCGGCCGCTGTTTCGGGACGTGGTGGGGTTTGGAGCTGGCATGTGGTCCTGGGACCGGAGCTGCCGGGGCCACCTGGAAGCTGAGCCATTGGAGGTTTTTTCTTTCCCCAGGCTTCTTCGAGGAGACCTTGGGTCCTGCTCTTGGCCTCACCTCGTCGCCTTTCCTGGCTTTGACCCTGCTCCTGGCTGCTGGACACAGGGGGAACATGTGTCCTATTTTTTCCCTGGACACTGGCTGAGCTGGATGGCGCCGCTTTCAGATCCCTGGCTGATGTCACATTCCCTGCAACACCTTTTCCCCAATTCCCCCCAGATGTGTTTCACCCCCTGCTGACACCCCCCTCTCACCGTTAGCTGGGTGTTTACCCCCCCCCCCCCACCTGATGATATGTCCTGCTTACACCCCCCTCCCTTAGCACTTGAGACTCTTCCTGAGGACGTTTTTGTTTTAGGATTCTCTGCTGAGGTCTTTGATTTCCCCACCCCCCTTAATTGTCTGTGTTCATCTGAGTGAACATGCAGACCTATTTGCTGACATTTGTGATTTGCTGATTGTCTGATGGAGCATCGGGACTGCCCCCCTTTTTTATTATTATTATTTTTATATGGGACATTGGGGTAGTATCCTGGGCGAGCCGCTAGGGTGGCAACCTAGGCTCTGGCCATCCTCTTGGCCCCAGGTCTCCCAGCCCTGTGGCCTTCTTCATGGCCCCCAGCCTCCTAAGGGGTGTCGGTGTGAGCCGGGAATGCCACGATCCAATGGGCAGTCCTTTACCTTTTTCCCCCTTTTTTCCCCTCCCTTTTATTTTTTCCTGATGCCCCACTGTCGGACTACAGTGCTTTTTTGTTTTTCTGACTTTATCCACCTGAGTTGTCCTGTTTCGCTCGCCCCTCTTTACCCTCTTCCCATTTTGAGGTTTTTCTTTGTACCTGACTTTGCCCAGCCCTGCGTGGCCGTTGATGTTTTTATGCAGTTGATATGCTTTCACAATAAAAAAAATTTAAATACAAAGCCAAGGAGTATGACCAGACAAGAGAACTGCTACTAAGTTCCAAAGGTTTCGAGACCAACAGACAACTTAGAGCACATAACAAGACATCAGATTGCAAGACAGAAATGTTAGTACTGAGACATTTGGCAGGACAGGCAATGAACTGATCAGACTGCAGGGCGGTCAACACACAGACAGATTTTACATTTTCAGACCACCTTGATCGGGTACTCTGTAACTTGTGATTACCAGGGTCTGTAGATACACACACAGGTTTAGAGATGGTACTCACCTGGGTACTTTTGGCAAAACTAGCAAGCGGATAACCAACAGTCTTTCGTATTCGCAGATGGTACAAGCGTATCAGATTGTAACTGAGACCCCTTTAGCCCTGAGAAAACCCGCGATAAGGCTGCATTACGAAAACCAGGGCGAGAGGGGAATCTCCCCACGAAACGAGTAAAACCCCAAACAGCGTGCATGGGGTTAAACCAACAGCGCACAACACTAGTCACCGCTATAGCAGAGAACATAGATTGGTCAGAGACAAGCCGGGTCATAAGCAGGAGCAGGAATCGTAGTCAAGCTGGGTCGGCAACAGATTAGGCAACAATGAATGATGGGAAGCGATGTGGGAACAGAACTCCACGTCAGGGCGGCGAGGCAACTCCTCGCGCCCTGTTTTAAACCTGGCGGCTCCTTGTGACCATGCCAGGCCCCGCCCCCACAGACGCCGCTCAGCCATTACCTGGTGCTGGCACTTGACCAGCCCTTGGCACTGTACCCTGCCCAGACCCCCCAGGAAGAAAAGCAGGGGCTGAGGATGTAACAGTATCAGAGTACTCCCCACCCGACCTCTTGGGTGACTAAAGTGTCCCGGGTGGAGATGGTGACTAGGCTTGTGTACCGATTTCTTTTCGGTTCGATTTGATTTTTCGGATGTTTAAACTTTTCGATTCGGCTCGTTTCGACCGATTTCTGTTTCGATTCGGTTTGGCTCGACTCGTTTTTTGTGTACATTTTTTTTTTCGGAATATCGACCATTTTTCATATTTTCGTGTCACTTAGCTCGTTTTCTGTATCGACCTTTCGTGATTTCGGAAATTTTCGTTTTTCGGAATTGTACATGTTTTCGGAATATCGACCATTTTTTGTATTTTCGTGTCACTTTGCTCGTTTTTTGTATCGACTTTTCGTGATTTCGGAAATTTTCGTTTTTTTGGAACGTCTGTTCTCCTCGTTTCAAAGCAATAAATTTCGATTTGACACATTTCAAGTCCATTCGAAAATTCCGAAAATATTTCGTTTCGGCTCGGAAAACTTTTCGGATCTGCCATTTTCGGATCTAAAAATTTTCGGAAAATCGGCCGCATCCGAAAACACGAATCGGGAAATTTCGAAACCCGAAACGCTTATCCCTTATGGTGACACGGATCAACGGGTACTCCCGGGTATGCCCATGGATACAGACAACCTGGAGGGTTCTTTGTACTGGAGCAAGCCTTCCGACCACCCGGTCATGCACCAGGGTGACTATACTCCCAAGAGAGTCCAAGAGAGCTTTGGCCGGGCGGTGTTTCAACCACACAGTACATTCAAACTAACCTCACTCTAGGTCAAGGTGGGTAATGCACATTGTGAGGGCATAGAAGGACACTCTTCGAGCAGATCCACACTCCATAGCCTCCTCCTGTAGGGGACACTGCGCACGGATATGGCCCCAGGCTCGACACCTCCAACACTGTATATCCCCGGCATTTCGGGTAGCAACAGGCCTCTGCAAAACCAAGGACTACAACTTTGGGGTGCTGGTTCCCAGGTCCAGGGACGCTTCCCTCCGAGGAACTGAAGCAGGCCTCACTGCCTGTGGTGAGTGGTCCTTGATGACTGGCTGGTCTGAGCAGGTCCTCCACCACGGTGTATCTTTACACCATCTCGACTACCAGTGCTGCAGTCTTGGGATCCCCTTGGCTGACCCAGCACTGTAGATCCTTTGGTAGAGACCTCAGATATTGGTCCATCACAACCCTTTCAACTGTTTGCTCTCCAGTCAGGGTGTCTGGTTGCAACCACTTCTTAACCAACTGCCAGAAGTCGTGCATCTGGGACTGGAGTGGCTGGTCAGGGCGGTACTTCCAGCAGTGAACACGTTGAGCCCGGACCGCAACAGTTACCCCAAGGCAGGCTAGAACCTCAAGCTTTCAGTCGGTCATAATTCTTTGCCTCTTCGAGTGGCAGGTCAAAATATGTCTTTTGAGGGTCTCCTGTCAGAAATGGGGCAATGAGACCAGGCCATTGGTCTTGGGGCCACCCCTCTCTCTCAGCAGTCCTTTCAAACATGGTGAGGAATGCTTCCACATCATCACTGGAAGAAAGCTTTTGCAGGAAATGACTGGCCCTTATGGAGACATGGTTACCAGCGGCGACCACTGCCTGCTCACGCCCAGGTACAAGTTGTTGCATAGCCTTCTGTAGGACAGTTAAATGCGTCTGTGTGGCTACCTGCTGTGCTGTAAGTTGTGCAGCCAGCAAACGTGTGTTTCCTTGCTGGGCAGCGACAGCCTGTGCCAGGGCTTGTTGCTGCAAAGCCATTGCCTCTTCATGGCGGGTCTGGGCCCACACAATAACCAAGACCAGCTGCTTAACCAGTTCTTCCATAGCTGTGGACTTCAGTGCAGCCTTAGCCCAGGACATGCAATTACAATACAACATCACCCCTTTAAATGTCAGTTGTTTTTTTCTCAAAAATTCCACTTGCTTGGCGTACGAGGGGTAGCTTCCTGCCCGCATCCTCCGCTAGCTGTGATGTTGGGGAGCCCAGAGAGCACGTGCACAACTTCTTGAGCAAAACAAAACAGCTTTATTTCCCCCCTTTCAGGGCAGTCATAGTGGCAACATAAAAATACACACTTGTCTTCAGCTAAATTAAAGCAAAGTCCAGATCTTCAGTACAATATAACAGAAAATAATGGTGGCTAACCAACTTGTACAAAAAACCCCAAACCGGGGGGGAATCCTTTCCCAGCAATACAAATTCTTCCAGGCACAGCAAAACAGCTCAGTCTCCTGTTTGCACACAGCTATGACTGATTACTTTCTCCTTAACTCCCACACCGCTCTCTGGGAGTTGCCAACCTTTTAAACCCCCTTCCTGGACAGGAAGGTTAACCCTGTGGCTGCCCTTAAAGGGACCACAACCCGAATAGGGGTGAAACATAACGCCGATGCAGGACCTGGCCTTGCTGAGCTCTACAAAATATATATATATATATATATATAATATATATATATATACACAGGAGCTCTGGGATGCAATTCTTTGAATTGCTATGATGTGCAAGTGGCTTCTGCAATAATTATAGATAAACTATATATATATATATATTTAAGTCAAACTGCATAAGTACAGAATGGTCAGCTAATGTACAAGCAAGTGGGATAATAAAATGACTGTAATTCTGTTTAGTTAATTTAAATCTGCAAAAGTCTGTGAGAACTACTAGTCCCTGCATGCAATTCAGCTCCATTTAGGGTCAGCCAATCAGAGCAGAGGTCAGGCTTCCCAGCAGCTTCAGAGAGATCTGTGGAGGAAGGGAGGGGCCATCTTAGGCTAGGGACAGATGAGCGCATTTTCTGCGGCCACCGTCAAAATGTACGTCGATGCGTGCGCACGCATTTTTTCACGGAATACGCTTAAGTGGTCAGACGATGCGCAATTCTGGACGTATTTCATGACGATGGGGTGAAAAGAAGTCTAGGGAAATCCGGCTGTTTGAACGTTATGTTGGCCGCACACTAGCAGCGTCTGACATCTCCTAATCACGCACACACGCTGCTATGCGGCCGCAGCGCACTCTGTACGTCAGTACCAGCGGTTTAACGTTCTCGAAAAAATGCGTTCATTTTCCACTTGCGTTGCGCGGCCGGACTTTTGTGCGACCGTACTTCGTATATTGGCTGTCATTGCCCGTCATCTGCTGCTAGTGCGGCCGTGATTATGTGCGCCAGAACGCGCGTTCGCACTGCCTCAGTCTGACCCTAGCCTTAGAGTTCCATGCCATGCAGCAGGCAACCTGCATAAGAAAGTGCACAGACATTTACAAACATCTTCAGTGAGCAAAAGGATTTGTTTCTGATTCATGTGCAGGAAAGGAATTGAGCCAGTTTAGTGATACATGCAGTCTGTTAACTTGTAGAACTATTTCATTCTCAATGTGAGGAGATTCCACATGCAGTTCTTTATATTAGTTCATTTCATGTCTGTTTTAGGTTAAAATATATTTAGGCAGTAATGATATCCTAGAAGTGTGAAAATATGAAGCTGACACAGAAGTTAATGATTAATAAACTTTATGTGCAATGCATTTATACAATTTCTGTATTTCTTTCTGTTTAAGTTTTTTCACCTTTAATTCATCGAATCACTATTTATCTATTCATCTAATCACTTAAGCATCCTATTCAACTATTCAACTAATCGTAATCATCCTATTCACCTATTCGTTTAATCAGCTATTCAGTTACTACTCAGTCTACAGCTACTTAATTTACTACCCAACTTACTGAAATTAAAGTTAAATGCAAGCGAATGAAGAGTGGAATCCAGTTATTATTTCCGGCGATGATGTTTGAAGTTCCTTTTTCAAGCGGGGGAATTGTGCACAAATCATAAAGCTTGACATTATATATATATATATATATATATATATTAGAGTTCTGTGTGAAAGCAGACCCAGGATGAAAAAAAAGGGAAATCACAGACATCATTTGCATGTCTTACCCAGAGTTCTGTGCTGCATATGGGAAATGTAGCACATGAGCGCTCTGAATCAGTTCTTTGAATTACTGTGATGTGTAAATGACTTCTACAATAATAAACATATATATATATATATATATACTGTATAGTGTGTTTATTATTGCAGAAGCCACTTGCACATCATAGCAATTCAAAGAATTGCATCCCAGAGCTCCTGTGCCACATTCCCCATATGCAGCAAGGAATTCTGGGTAGGATATGTAAATGACCCCTTTCTCACTTTTATGCATCCTGGGTCTGTTATTACACAGAACCCTAAAATCAATGCTATGCCACATTGTGGCTTTCTAGCAGAGATAAGGCTTATACAATATATATATATATATATATATATATCTATCTCAAATAACACAAAGACTTCAAAAGTAGCTTATACATTTAAAGATATTACCATATTTTAACCCTTTAAAAGATTCTAACAACTCTTAACCCTTTCGGGATTTCAACAGATTTTAACCCATTCAAGATTTTTACAAGGTTTTAACCCTAAACTCTGGTAAAAAATTATAGGAATTTAGTTCACAATATATGGCCATAAATTGCTTAGTCCTGTCAACAGCACCAATGTATCCCACTTTTGACAGATCCTACAGTACATCACCTAAGAACCGCCATTATGGGATTAACTCACTTACTGAAGACTGAATCCTTTCTGGAGCTCCCTGTGATTCAAGGTTAAATAGAACTTGAAAATGGAACACCTGTGAAAGGGAAGGGTGCTTGCTGAGGGTTGTTGTCAGTCCTGTAATAAAAAATACACCAAAAAGGCAGCACTCAACCTTTACTAAGCATAGAGGGCCAGTGCTTCTCAAGGCAAAAAATGCAGCAAACCAAGAGGAGAGCACATCTACTAACACATTCAAAGACTTCAACAGTAATTTATACATCTAAACATTTAATGATGACGTCAGTACCCCGGGACGAGTCATATGGGACTTCAAGGAAGTCAGACTGCTGCAGGACTAGGTCCCAAGCAGACGGAGGTCTTCTCTGTCCCTGCGGAGACACCTGACATGTAGGGGATGTCTTCAGCACGAAACGTGCAGAGCAGAGGACATGCCCCACATGTCCTCCACAGGGAAAGGGTCAAAGGAACTTTTGTATTATTTAGACAAATTTTTACAAATTATTTTGTTTCCACTCCTATTAAGAGGATAGGAGACTTCTTGTCTTTATTTTATACTTCGGTGCAATTCAGCGCTTATTGGTTCTTTCTGCCAATGTATGATAACAGCGTTCGTGACTTCATTTTCAGCAAAAAGCAGTGAACATTTGAAAAATAGTGAATTTGCCGAATTTTCGACTGAATGGAATCGCCAAGTGATATGAAATGAGCCAAAATGCAAAGTACCAAAATTGTGTTAAATTTTAGCCCTTTGTGAATAGACAACTTTGTTTCAGTGTTAATTTCAGGGACCAGACAATTTTCCAGTTTTGCATTGTGGAGTAATTATAGAAACCAGTACTAACTGTGGAAAAACATATTTCTGTAACCACCGAATCACAAGATAATCTCAGCATTAAAAATTCTGTTATATCAATTTAATCACTCTTAACTTGAACACTGCAACCCCAGGATCAAAAACTCATTGTAAATCTAGTTAAATTATTACTGTAAATCAGTGGCTCTCTTCATTGTCACCATATTAAAATCTTAATGAATAGAGTGGAGACCATAAGGCGAGCCCAGCAGTTAAAGGGTGTTGTGATCAAGGGGGATGATTGTATGAATGGATAGAGAGGGAGGCATGATACATCTGCTCCCAGTTAAACATTAATAAGAGTAGACACGAAAGTCTTTGATGCTGAACTCTGACATCCCAAATGAAAAGCCTCTGATCTTGTAAAGACCCAGAGGTTGCACAAGTCAAAAGACAGCTGTGTCAGGGAAACCCCTTTCCTACTTTCCAGAATATGTGCTGCCAGACACATTAGCTGATTGAATTCTACATGCCAGGACATAAAAAGGAAATCTCCCCCTTAAATGTAGTACTACCATATCTTTATGTATTCAGTGACATCGAAAAATAGTATTTAAGGACTGCATTAAATAAAATGACTGTCATTAGTTTTACAATTTACAACTCTGGTGGATGCTGCTTTTAAATACCACAGTGGTTTAGTAACCTCATATCAATGAAAACTAGACTTCAGCAGTTTGGGTTGCTGTAGGCTATTTCTTAAAAATCTGTTTGCCATGTTAAGGTGCATTAGCAGATTTGGGCTTGGGTCAAGATCAGCGGAGACTCGTCTATAGGGGCAATTGGGGCAGCGTCCTACCATATTACCAATAAAAAATTATTATTTTTAATGTAATTTTTCTATAAAATGTTATGTGCCTTAAATTATTAGTACAGCAGCTTCCCTTGCTATTCTCTTCTAGTGTTGCTAGGCAGAGTAAAAACAAAACATGGTCAGCTGTTTGGGCACCGTCAAAAAAAATTCTAAGGACTTTATAGGAGGTGCTGTGATTCACCATCCTCAGAGGGTCAAAATTCACACCAAGCTTGAAACAGGGATAGACAGTTGTGGACGGATCAGTCAACTTTGGCAGGTCTTAGATTGGGAGGATAAGATAAGGGATGTGGTGCACTGTGCATCATCGAATGCGGTCAGGTTCCCAAAAGGAGCATATCATTCTGGTCCACATATGCACCAGGGTGACTGGCTGTCTAGCCAATCAGAGCTGCTGCACAAGTGGCAGGTCTTAGATTGGGAGGATAAGATAAGGGATGTGGTGCACTTTGCATAATCGAATGCGGTCAGGTTCCCAAAAGGAGCATAGCATTCTGGTCCACATATGCACCAGGGTGACTGGCTGTCTAGCCAATCAGAGCTGCTCATACACAGTGCTTGTGTATAGACTTACAAAGCCTTGATTTTAGGTATTTGAGCACTGCAATTGCTATTAAAAAGTATTCACAGTGCATTTACTCAAGTCCTTCCATAAATCAAGTGAAAGCCTAGGGCTGCAAAGTGATTAGGAGGACTGGCAGAAAACCATTTGCCATGCGGTCAAACCGTGTAACGTGGACTTGCAGATAGGTGTGAATAGGGTTGGCCATGTTTTCCTGGATTCACATTTCAATTTCCTACAGGAGCAAAATGTCGGCTTCACATACTTCAGGACAGAAATTGGTTTCACTGTTAGACAAAAAAGTTTACTAATTATCAGAAACACGAAATATGTTTCTAGACCACCCTCTCCTGCTCCTCACAGTGCTTCAACTTGGCCTCAGTGACTCCACTCTCTCCTGGTTCTCTTCCTATCTCTCTCTTCGCTCCTTCAGTGTCTCCTTCGCTGGTGCTCCCCCCAACTCTTCTTTCAGCTGGGGTACCTCAAGGCTCTGTTATGGGGCCCCTACTCTTCTCAATCTATACCGCCTCTCTTTGCAACCTCATCTCTTCCTATCTACTTAAATATCATCTTTATGCCGATGACACCCAAATTTACCTTTCCGCTCCTGATCTCACTCCTCCCATGCTGGACTGTGTTACTGCCTGCCTCTCGCTGTCTCCAACTGGATGACTACCCTCTTCCTAAAGCTTAACCTCTCTAAAACTGAACTTCTTGTCTTCCCTGCCTCTAAAGCTAACACTCTGGCACCCATTTCCCTTCAGGTGAATGGTGCCTCTATTACTTCCACCTCACAGGCCCCGTTCCTCGGTGTCCTCCTAGACTCTGATCTCTCCTTCACTCCTCACATTCAGTCGCTAACCAAATCCTGCTACTTCCACCTAATAAACATTGCACAAGTCCATCCCTGTATTAATCAGCACTCTGCTTAAATGCTCATCTAAGCTCTTATTATCTCCCGCCTTGACTACTGTAACATCCTTCTCTCTGGCCTTAAGAGATCCCAGATTCTCCCTCTGTAGGCTGTTATGAATGCCTGTGCCAGGTTCATCCACCTCACCACCCCCACCTCTCGCACCTTGCCCCTTTGTCAGTCTCTACACTAGCTCCTTGTTTCCTATAGAATTCAATTCAAAATATTGGTCCTCACATACAAAGCTCTCCATAACCATGTCCCTCCCTACACCTCCTCCCTTATTAACAGGTACATCCCATCCCGACCACTTCGCTCTGCAAATGATCTGATGCTATCGGCTTCACGTACCCGTACCCCCAACACCCGCCTTCAAGACTTCTCCCGAGCTGCCCCCTTTCTATTGAACTCCCTCTCCTGCAACATTAGACTCTCCTCGTCTCTCCAGTCCATCAAGAAATCTCTGAAAACACATTACTTTAGAGAAGCCTATCCTCTCACTCTCTAATCCCACTCTGTTCATTTCCTACTGCATCTTCCCACACAGCCCATATACACCCCGCTACTTCATATTCTCTCTTAAAACTCAACTTGATTTTTAACCCCTATCCTTTTAGATTGTAAGGTCTTGAGCAGGGTCCTCTCTCCTACTGTACTGTGTGTTGAACCTGTATGCATATTTGTTGTTCTGCCTCCCATTGTACAGCACTGCTGAACTTGTTAGCACTTTATAAAAACCTGTAGCTGTAACTGTAGACCAGTTTTAATTCTGCTTGTACCCACCATTTTTAAAAACAAAACCATGTTAATACGTTTTCTTTTTCTGGCACATACAACAATATTGAGTTTAAGCTAAATAAGTGAACATTTCTCACAATTGTGGTGATTGACCATGTCTGATATGCCACCATCGAGTCTTTCCAGTAATCTTGGTAGTGCTTCCCTTGCCCTGATATCAATTCTCCTCTTGTTCATCCTTTACATCACCAAGGTTGGTAGAAAGGAAATGTAAATGGCAATGTAGAAAGTGTAGCTTAAGGGACTTGTGACATGACATCCCATTTTTTTGTATGCACACAGATGTCTATTAACACATCACAGAAACAAAACAAAATTTTTGATTCACAGTTTTTTAAAAAGGTGTTTATTTTGAATTCAAAGTATTTTATTCAAGTTTTCATTCACATAATAGACACACATCAAAATAAGGCAAAGAAAGCCAAGTAACATTAACACAAATCCAATGGGACACGCAGGTTCAGGATTATATCGCTGAAAAGGTGTTTAATTTAATTCTGTAACGGATCCTTTTATTTTTTAACCCCTTAAGGACCAATGACGTATAAGGTACATCCTACGAAAGAGGTCCCTGAATGTCCAAGAATGTACCCTGTACGTCATGGAGTTAGGAGGCTCACGCTCCCTATATTTAACTCTCTGGCCGGGGTCTGACTTCCTTGAAATCAGACCACCGGTTTTATGGATCCCAGCCATCGCACTGAAGTCATCTGGGTGTGATGACAGGAGTTTCAGTCGCTCCCCTGGCAGAGCTGGGAGAGTGCCTGAAAGGGGGGGTACTTTGGACCCCTCTCGAACGGGAACACCTAAAGTAAAAAAGAGAGCCACTGCTTGAAAGGTCACAGTGTGACCTTTCCCACGATGCCTCTCTTTAACCCCTGTGCCGGTCCACGATGGTGCCGGATCGCGGATTCTCCACAGAGGTGGCTGACATCTTGGATGCCAGCCAAGCCTCCGGGGCCTCCCCTGCCCACTGACGTCATCGTACATATATTTCAGCATGCATTCTGACCATATATTCAAAAATATATTCACAAATATCTTTAAATATATTTTTGAAACATATTGAATATGACCAACATTGTAGTATTGTCAATATATTTGTGAAGAATATATTTTAAAAATATATTTGAAATATATTTCTGATCCATGTGGGTAGCTAGCTTCCAAAATGAGATGTAATGTTGGTGTTTATTCTGTTGTAATTAACTATTTCAGTTTACAAAACTGCAAAACATGATTAACAGGTTTAGTAAGGTGCTACAGAAAGATATACCCATAAGGAGATCTCATGGTTTCATCCTATATGCAGGATTTTGCTTCTAGCACATGGTCACAATCAAATTCTTACAGGTGAAATTCTGTTACTTAATCCATATTTGATGTATATTGTAATGTCAATCCTGCCATCATATTTAGAACATTTTCTTTTAGCATCCCATGTAATTCCTTACATAACAGCAAGAGATACAAATTAAAATCTTCAGTCTACACTTCATATTGCAGTTTCCATGGGAACTCACTTGGACCATTACTAATGTGAACAAAAATAAAGTGCTATTTTAAACTCGAAGAGGTTATGTTAGGATACTCAGTAAAAAAAAAAGCAAGATTTGAGAACAAAGGAAGATAATAGATTTTGCAGCGATGTGCAGAGTCAGATCTTCTTTCTAGTGCATAAAGAGAGGTATTGAGAAAAAGATGAGAATAAGTGGAGTCTTCTTCACAGGGGCAATGGGTCAGCACTTCACTTTTAAAACAGGAGGGGTGGGGTCGCGCCTATTCCCCGATGGGGCGGCTGCAACCACCAAATGCATCCAGCCCAACAACATGTGTAAAACATAACAAAGAAAAAAATGTCATCTGCGCTAATTCCCATTATACCATGTGAAACTAAACACAATTAGAGGTTTGGTTTCTTATCAATGGCCATTATAAGATTAAGCTCGCCCGCCAAACGTCAAGGTACCTCTATGAGGGCGAGTCCTATCCAAAATTGAAACCACAGGCTGCTGCAAAGCAAACCATACCTGCTCATGCTGCTTGTCAAACATGAGGTAAACTGGTGGGCCATTATTTATGCTCCCCCAGAAACAAAATCCCCTTTGGGATCAAAAACCTCATAGAGGTGCCTTGACGTTTGGCGGGCGAGCTTAATCTTATAATGGCCATTGATAAGAAACCAAACCTCTAATTGTGTTTAGTTTCACACGGTATAATGGGAATTAGCGCAGATGGCATTTTTTTCTTTGTTATGTTTTACACATGTTGTTGGGTTGGATGCATTTGGTGGTTGCAGCCGCCCCATCGGGGAATAGGCGCGACCCCACCCCTCCTGTACTATATGTTTCAATGTACTTCCAGCCAGGTCATCCCTGCAGCAAGATTCCGCTCCGTGTCTTTGTTTTTGATCCCAAAGTGGATTTTGTTTCTGGGGGAGCATAAATAATGGCCCACCAGTTTACCTCATGTTTGACAAGCAGCATGAGCAGGTACGGTTTGCTATGCAGCAGCCTGTGGTTTCAATTTTGGATAGGACTCGCCCTTAGAGGTGCCTTGACGTTTGGTAGGCGAGCTTAATCTTATAATGGCCATTGATAAGAAACCAAACCTCTAATTGTGTCTAGTTTCACACGGTATAATGGGAATTAGCGCAGATGCCATTTTTTTCTTTGTTATACTTCACTTTTAAAGTTGTGAAGACAAATACAAAGGTAAACATAACTTGGCATTGATGATGACATTTAACCCTTTTTCTGTATGGTATGGTTGTTTGGTGTACAATACCTTGTTTCCTTAGGTATGATTACAGTTACCCATATAGTCTCCTGTACTGTCTGTCTGTATTATTCCTGTTGGTTTTGGAATTTGTTGCTGGACATAGCTACAAACTCTGAAAGGGTTATTCAATAAGCGATGAACTTGCTGCCGAATTGCATCGAACAGTGAATTTCCTCGTATGGTCCAATTTTGTGGCAGTTCTGCTATTCAGAGAGCTGTCAATTTGCCAAATACTGGCGAATTGCCAGCGAAATTTGGTGCAGTTCACCGCAGATCGACGATCTTCGGCGGCAGTGAAATTGTCCCATAGAGAAGTAATGGTTAATCTATTCAGAGAATGCCGAACTGCCTCAAAATGTTGGCAAAATGACTCGATTTTCGGGGGTTCAGTTTGACAGGTTTAAACAGGTGAATCCCGTAGGATTCAATGTAATAAAATATTATTTTATATATATATGTAGCGCTCACCCCTGGAGGAGCCGCTAAATAAACCGCGGGATAGTCTCACCGCACTAGGAATTATTACGCACCAGCACTGTTGTGGATTTTCTAGTTTTATATACTTTACTAAAGGACAAAGTGTCATAAAATCTAAATGCACGTTGAATGAATTTACAGGATGCGTCACGTGGGAAAAACATGCGGCAGAAATGAACGGTCAACCCCCTCAGTTCTGGAGTGTAAGTCCCGTAAAATAGCTCAAAATATATATATATATACAAAGTTTAGGGTACCCGGGTACTGTGTTCGACTGGCCAGTGAACGTAAAGAGCAATCTTTGACTAGTCACCGTTGAGGCCCTGTGAATTTAAACAATATTGCAAGCGTGCGTTTCTGTTTTGGAACTGTGGGCCTGGAGGCCTCTCACCCATCCGTCGAATGAAACTGTCCAGAACTCGAAGCCTCGACCAAAGAATCTTTCTCCGCTGTATACTGGGACTCTGTGTCAATGAATCTGCTCCCCGCTTGCCAAATCCCCGCAACTAGAACCATCGATCACATGTGGTCACAGCACGATTTCTGTCCCAATCTCCAGCACCAGTAAGACAGCGTCTTCACTCCAGCCTGGTTGCGATCCCTGACAGCTCCAACGTGCGTCCTCTACCTTTCACTGCTACGCTCACTCTCTGCCCCAAACACGAGGCTGCTCCAGCATATCCTCCACCTTGTACCACCCACTTCCTGTCCTCACGCAAAGGGTGCTGGGATATGGAATCCGCTTTGTCCAGCATAGTCCACAATGTCTCTAGTTCTGTCTCCCTCTAGTGGCAGTAATAATTCAATGCACCAGAGTACAGTTTTTAAAGCAGCCCTACATATATATTTTATTTATTTTTTATTCAACGTCTATTCTTTTCAGTTTCAACAAAAAGCCTTTTTATTTATTTATTTATTTTCAAGAGCATGTTAGGTATTTTTCTGGATTTTATAGGTGAAATTTTTGATTCCCATTTTTTTTTTTAATGCCGTTTTTTTTTTATTCTGCAACAGACCTTTTTATTATTTTTCATAGGACCTGTTTTATTATTTCCACACATTTTCATGCATTTTTAGGGCCATATTACATACTTGGTGCTAACTTAACCAGAGCTGTTGTAAACTTAAAACCTCCATAGGCTATAATGGCTCTGGGAAGTTTACAACAGCTCTGGTAAAGTTAGCACCAAGTATGTAATATGGCCCTTAGTGTTTTAAACGCCTTTTAAAAAGAGTTTAGTTTCTTCTTTTTTTCTACAGTTCGGTAGCGTTCAGCGGTCAGTTTGGTGGTCTTTGGCTGGCTTATCGACTGTCTTCAGCGGCTTTCGGCGGGCTGATCAGAGGTCGGCGGCGGCGTTCGGCGATCACTTAGGTGGCATTCGGCAGTCTTCAGCGACTCCTTGCTTGGTGCACTTCGGGGACCCTGCAGTGAATTCACTGCAGGTTCCGCAAACTGAAATCGCCAAAGCGCACCAAAGTTCACCGAACGAAAGAGCACTGAAATTTCCCTGAAATTTCAATGCTCTTTGAATAACCCTCTAAAAGTTTTTCTGACTTATCGCTTTTGTGCTTCATCTGAATACTCTTCAATGAGTGTAAATATATGTTCCCGCCAGAAGTGGAGGTTTTCATTGATCACATGTGGTTGTGTATGAGTTCCATTGGGTGAGTTATTTTTCTTTGAGTGTTGTGCGGAAGTGGGGTACGTATGACCTTTGCTTTAATACTAGACTAGATTACATACTGAACGCTAACTGTAGCGTTCGGATATGTAAATGTTAAAGCTAGGATAAGTGTCTGTAACGCCTGCCCCCCATATTATCTTCGTAGAGCTAAACCCTTTAAAATTCCGTTAGCGCATCAGTGTTTGCTCTAGCTTGCGCAAGCTAAGTGTACTTTGCGCATCCTATGCTTGATATGGGAAGCACAATCAGTAATTAGCATTAGGAAAAGTAAGGTATTAATGTCCTAGCACTAATTACCGCATTACCTAAACGCTGGTGCTAACTGATTCCACTTGTGTAGAATCATTTAGCACCCCCTAAAACCCCCCAATAAATATGATACTCACTTCACATCCTGTGGCGAGAACGGTCTTGCCAATCTGGCCACGAGCAGAGTGAGACTGGGGACAAAATAGTACCCAGTCTCCCTTTGCGATCACTCTGTGGTGGTGTGCGATCTCGCGAGATGGACTACAGGAGGTGATACTCACGACAGCACGTAGAGCTCTACCGCGAGTCTCACCTTCGTTCCGGCAAGGCTTCATGGTAGCGACTGCCCCAGAATCTAATGCAGGCGTAATTTTTTTTCCCTTTAGCGTTCCCACTTTAGCTTTAGGAATGTAATCTAGCCCCACATGTGCAATTTATGAGCATGTGGCAAGGAAATACTATTATGTTTTCTGATAAACCTCTTTTTGTAAGTTCTTTTATGACTTTTGGGTATAGCTACCCCAATCATCTGTGCAACAGGTGGGTTCACTTAATGTGTGGATCATGAGTGGTTGTTTTGGATTGCTCTCGTTTAGTGATGAGTTTGTCCATACATTTATTCAACCTTCCTTTTCGTAGAATTTGATATCTGTTTCGAATTGTGCATTCATTACCTCAAAACCTGGCTGGGGTCCATTGATAGCAAGGGTTTTCACTAATAGGAAGCTGGTTATACACTTGGAACATACAGAACATTCTTCGATGCTTTGCTTACCCCTGATAGTGTCATGCAATTCAGGAATCCTGGACCATTAGCTTCCACTGTAATACTTTTCCTATCGGCTAGGGAGACTTTGGGCACTATTCCATGCATGGTGCTGAAATGGAGACGCTAACGGGGAAAACTTGCGCCTGCAGGTTTCTCTTTAACGTCTCCATTTTAGCATCATTTTCTGAGGCAGGCGCTAATTCAGCAGTTTGACCTGGGATGCAGCGCAACCCTCCATGATACTCGTGGTAATGCTTCCTTGTTGTCGCTAGTATCACCTCCTGGAGTTCATAGGACTCCATGGAGGGTTGCACTGTCAGGCCATGAAACCTGCGCGATCTCGCTCTCGAGAGATCGCGCAGGCAGTGGAGTGATTTGCGGAGGGAGACTGGAGATTATTTGTCTGCAGTCCCACTCTGTGTCAAGGGGTTCTCCGATTGAACCTCGATATGCAGGGTATTCGGCGTGGTACAAATATATATCGGCAGGCAATCTCGTGGTCGTTCTTCAGGCTAGGCGGTCGGTGCAGGCAGCAACTGGTCAAAATGAATGAATAGAAAGGAAGGTCTAAACCACAAGGATTAGGAAATAGCTGGATAGTGTCTCAAGGGAGTTCAGACAACGACTGAACAATTAGGTAGAGGTGTCTTCTGTTTATATTGTCCCCACTCGTTGCTCCACCCCCCAGAGTTGGGGTGGAACTCGGGAATCAGGGAACCCGAAGACAGCCCATCTGATGTCATAGAGCCTAGGCCCAGCCCCCCGGCCACCGTCACCATCCTCCTGTCCAATCTCTGCAGGGGAACTCCCCAAACAGAGGCGGAGCAGGGTCTGGCCGCTGTGCCGGGAGCACCACGCTGGATCCACTTTCCCCTAATGGTGTCAGGGATGTGATTCCTGGTCTGCGTTATCCATCTCCGGGTGAGCCCGGCTTCGGGTAGATCACCGAGTACCGCCAGAGGTGGCACCGGTGCCGGCCATGTTCCCACGCGGACTACAGGTCAGGTGTGGGGGCGCCGCGACAGACCGCTGACGCCATCCATCCCGCCGACCTCCAGGAGTGCCGCGAGTTGACAGGCCGGGATGCTGTGGCACCTATCAGTGAGGCCCCAGAGCGGAAGACGAGAGAGGTGAGTCCTGACACTCTGCTCCCGGTATCCAGAAGCAGCAGATCAGATCGGAGGTTCTCTCAGCGGGATGAGAGGTGTGTATTTGATTTATAGGGGGGTTTAGCTGGGTTCTTACACCGATTCTTTGCTAACGGCTCCTATAATAAAGTATAGGAGCCACTGACTTACACGAAGATAGTGATAATGCTGAGCCACACACAAATCTTCCGGCTCGGTCAGAACAGCAGCTTCAGCCGCTAAGCTAAGAATTAGAATTCTTGAGGCTCCTAGACACATAACTATGAAATGAGGATTCATGATTACATGGTTTGTGTCCCTAAGGCAAACAAATGTGAGCACTGTACTCTGTATGTCCTGATTATACATATATTTATACATATATTTCTGCACTTTTGGTATACTTGTGATATGTTAAAAGAGCTAAACTGGCCGTCACTGGAATCTAGACTCATCCTTCACCTTTCCAACCTGGTGTTTAAGAGCTTTTCTGGGAAGCTACCACTCTACCTGAATAGACTGCTTCCACTAGCAGTTCCCTCATCCTATAACCTCCGATCCAGGACCAGCACCTTACTTGCAGTAGCACAATACAAAAAGAAAGTGACTCGATCTTCATTTTCCTACAGAGCACCGCATTTATGGAATAACCTCCCAGACGGCATCAAATCTTCCCCCGGTCTTAAGTCACTTAAAAGATCCCTATTAACATACCTCAATACGGAATGCACCTACAGTATAAACATGTAACATAATGACTATTTCCTACATATTTATTTTCTGTTAATCTGTATATTTGTGTTGTTTTTAATATCTTGCATTTATTACTTCGTATTTCTGTAACGACTGTAACAATTCATTGTTCTTGATCCCAGGACATACTTGAAAACTAGAGAAATCTCAATGTATTCTTCCTGGTAAAATACTTTATAAATAAATAAATCTTAGAAATAGAAAATCACTACACACTCACAAACTGACAAACTGCACACAGGAATTGTAGAACTATATCTATTTTTATTTTCAATTACATGTAGTCATAGGCTGACGTCTAAGCAGGATACTGTACAAGCTGATCTTTAATCTACTGCTCTTGTTACAACCAGAGTTTTCAGAATTTTCAATTAAAAAAACGTAACCATTCTGTCACCCAAAATGGCGTTGACATTTACATCATAAGAGAACTTGAATAATATAGCATTATATTAACATTCACCTGTGACATGTCTATATTATTTTCCCTTTAATTACACAGCGAGCAAAGCACCAGACAGCAGATCAACCTTTACCGAACTACAAACTCTATTAAATCTTCCTGACATAGGTTGGTGCAGGGAAACAATATTTTCATTTAAAGAACAGCTGAGGAGATGCAAGATGCAAATTACCAACTCCAAATGACAAAGATGTTGCACAGAATACTATGAGTAAGTGCTTTGCTGTTGTGATTACACCGTATTAAACTTATTTACAATTTTTAATCTTGTTATTTTTTCTTGGCAGTCATATTTTACATATTGTGCATTTTATGTTTTATTATGGTGAAATACCACAAGTGCTGTAATTACTTTTTACCATTATTTTCAAAATAACTGGTGAATGGTGCTTATTCTGTAAACAAAAAAAGCGCAAAAGGTCCACAGCAACATGCTTACCTCTGCGGTGTTTTAGAATAATTTACAATGTTGTAAAACAACCAGGATATAACGATCAATGTGTACACAATACACACTACAATTGTACATATCTGTGACAATTCCAGATAATGACTTGTTACTTTTGTTAATAGAATAGCAAAACTGTCACTTACACAAGGTGTAGAGGAAAAAACCTACTTCTTGTCATGAGGAACTATA
The DNA here is from genome assembly GCA_009667805.1 of Leptobrachium leishanense. Classification (NCBI taxonomy): domain Eukaryota; kingdom Metazoa; phylum Chordata; class Amphibia; order Anura; family Megophryidae; genus Leptobrachium; species Leptobrachium leishanense. The sequence goes on from CM019065.1 coordinate 126,515,318, forward strand.
CACAATACCCTCATCCCAGTAAGACATATGTCACCATGAATATACATTAGAGTCCAGTAGAAAACGTCATGGGAAAACACTGTGCAATAGTCCAGTTTGGTGTAGATGAATATGTTGCAGTTCATCACACAATTCTACAGGTTGCCTCTGTCTTGTATGAATTATGTCTAAATTACTACAAACCCTAACACACCAATGAACACGATTTAGAACTCTCGGATAGGATAAGGCAACTAAAACATTTAAATCAATTTGATCTGCATGTTATCCAGGCTTTATAAATGTAGGTTTACTACTGCCAATACATCACAAGCAGATGTTTGGAGAGACAGGTTCCCATAAAAATGTACTGGATACAAAACACAGGTCTTATGGTGAAAGCCTGTAGAGAGGCATACAGAATAAAGGCATCCACAGAATGGGTTAATAAATGTTTAACCCAAGAATTTTTTTTAACAGGGTTATCCAAAGAGATTCGAAAAGTCACCGCACGTTCGGTGACTTTTCGTTCTCTTCAATTCGGTTCCTTTTGCCGATTGCATTTCGGTGACCCTGCAGTGTATTCAGCAAACACCACAGGGCCCCCGAATTGCAGGGAAAGGTCGCCGCAAACCTGACGAAAACTAACCGAATGCACGCTGAAAACAAGCAAAAACATCTGGATTAACCTTCGAAGAGGAGCCGAACAGGAGCCGAAAGGAGCCGAATCACACAGAGCCGAAGCAGCTGTGACATAGAGGAGGCAGTGAATAAATTAGAAAACCATTTGTATGAATCTGGGAAAGAAAACGCTGTTTGCAAAGAAACTACTGAGCGAAAATGTCTGAAATTTTCACAGGAGGTCCAGGGAATGATAATAAAGAGGGCTGTTACAAAAAAATAAGCAAACTGAAAAAAAAAAAAAAAAAATCGGACTTTTAATTTTTTTTTAAAAATTCAGAAAAATGCTTAAAGTATCCTAAAAAATCTATAAATAAAGAGACTTTTTGCTGCAGAATTTTATAATGAACGGTTTATTAGATATTGAATTAAAACGGGAATATTTTTACATTGAAGCCTATGGGATTCTCCTGAATAAATTTGCCGAATTAAACCAGAATGGCAGGATTAGGGAACCTTTCACTGCTAGTTTGTGTTCTCTGAATAGCCGAAGCAGTGCTTTTTGATGGGGATTTCACTGCCCTCGAACAGGACCGAACAGGCACCGTATGTGCAGGCAATTCGCCAGGATTTGGAAATTGCCTGCTCTCTGGATAGCCGAATGGCCAGGAAGGTAACCGAACGCTGATTTTCAGCGTTCGTTACCTTTCTCAAGCAATTCGAATCTCTTTGGATAACCCTGTAAGTGTTTCCACCATTTACTCCATGGTTCAGCAAACATATTAAATACACTTCCCTTGAGTCTCAGCCAAACTAATGAGTGATTGTGCATCATGGGAGATAACGTTTCAAATCATCTGGAAGACCAAGGTTGCTGACCAGTGTAACAGTGGAACTAGTGTTTCAGTGGCAACAATTTAGGCTAGGGTCAGACTAATGCATTTTTCACGACTACCGTCAAAAAGTGTGTCTGAACGCATGGACGCACGTTTTGACGGAATACGCGATAGCGGTCAAACGGTGCGCAATTCCAGCCATGATTTTTGACGGAGCTATAAAAAACAAATGGACGTTATGTTGGCCGGACATGTGCAGCGTCTGATGTCTCCTAATCATGCACACACGCCGCCATGCCGACACAGCGCACTATGTGTGTCAGTACTAGCGGTTTGACGTTATTGAAAAAATGTGTTTGTTTGCCGCTTGCGTTGCGCAGCCGAACTTTCGTGCGGCTGTACTTTGTATGTTGGTCGTCATTGGACGTCATTTGCTGCTACCACGGCTGTAATAAAGTGCGGCTAAACGCATGTTCAGACTGCGTTCGTCTGACCCCAGCCTAAATGTGTTTAAAGGGATTACAGTCAACATAAAATCACATTTGTTTTGCGAGTCACTGACATTGGAACGCAGATTGTGTAGTGTGGTATCTTTTCTCATATTAAAGTCAAAAGAAAGCGTATTTTATAATCATCACTTGGGATACTGAACCATTCTCTTATTAGGATACAAGATACACCTGCTGCATTATATTTTGTGTTGACTGGTGAGAGGCATTGAAATATATCTATCTCATTGCACACTAATAGAGACTGATGGTACCACAATATGAGCCATCTGCATCCAACGAGTGAGTCATGAGAAGGAGTTGACACACATACAAATGTATGCTGACTTGTATGTAAATACACACATTTTGTGGAATAGTTCTATACATATCACTGGCTACACGATTTTCCAAGTGAAATAACAATAATAATAACTAGAAAAATCTTACCAACTTTTTTGTCACAGAATATGTAAAGTCAGAGATGCTGAGCAGATGTACGCGTAGACTTAAACGTCTTATTAATCTATGATTTTAATACAAAAAAGGTTTAAAAAAGTAATAATCTGTACTTTTGTGTTTGATAAATATAGGGCACATGAGTTGTTGGTTATTTACAAAGGATGATGTGTGTGCTGTGTGTTTTTATTCTTTTTATATTTTTAAGAGCCCCTTTAATATTGTAGCATTCAGTTACATTTATCAAACACAAGGTTTCTGCTAATGTCTGCATCTGCGCAGCTTCACAAACACAAGATTACAGTCTATAATATCACCACACAGATAGAAGAGTAATATCTACACCTACTCACCACTAGGGATCTCTGCATTTATTGTATCATGACATGGCTTATCACATATACATTTTAAATATATATTTCTATTGTTAACATTTTTCTTTTCAGTCAAAATTTGGCAAACTGTTGAATTTTCATGTAAGTGGTAGTGCTGTTTCTCAAATCCTTAAGGCTCTAAAAAAGCTCTTGTTTATTTGAGACCTTTTTTAATGGTGATCCATTAACGATGCTTTTCAAACCACTCCTAAAAGAATCGCCAACATTGGAAGATTTGATGACATATGTTGCGAGTGTTCAACCTTGGCCCTCATGGGGCACTATCAGCTTGTGTGAGCCAACCCTAACGTCAGCCTGTTTTTGCGTTAGCGCCAGACCATCAGATCGTTTGCCTCATGCTCCACCGGCGAAAACCACTGAGGCTAGAGTCAGACGAACGCAGTCAGAGGGCACTCTGCATGCATGCATAATGGACAGACGTACTGACGGAAGATATTGTAGACACCACACGGTCCGTTTTTGTTGACGGACGTAGAAAAAAAAGGGAACTATGGGAAATAAAATTAATACGAAAAATGATAAAAATTTGAAAAGGATATGAAAAGCCATTTTGTGCGCCAAGGTGTTGGACATTGCAAAAGCGCTGCGTCTGACATCTCATCACTAAAACAGAATGCTACGCGGACGTGGCGCACTCTGCGCGTCCGTCTAGCGGTTTTATGTTCTTGCCTAACTTGCAACCGTTTGCCACATGCGATGTGCATGCACAGTTCGGTGCGCACGTACTTCGTGTGTGGGTCTCTATTGATCATGATTCTATGCTACGACGGACGTTAAACTGTGCGGCAACACGGATGTGATCACTGCGTTCGTCTGACACCGGCGTTAGCGTGTGGTAATTAACGATTCGTAGTGTGAGCTTGCTGTACTTACTGTGTCCTATACTTAACATGGGCAGCGCTACAGAGCACTTTCGCTATTCTAACCAACAGATCGTTTGGTCTCGGCGCTAATTTTAGCGCCGATGCTAATTGCAAAAATTTACCTACTGCTCAACCCTGGTGTTAACTGACAAAAAGGAAGAAGAAAGGAGGAAAAAAAACTGTGAAAAGTCCTTGCCCAAAATTAATAGGCAATTGAAAGGAATGCAGCACAGGTGTTCTTTTGGCTCGCTGGATATAGTTTACGTGTAAAAGATGCATTGTATGGTTAAACCGGCGTGCTTCGGGGAAATGTGAGAAGATGCATTGTATAGGAAAACCTGCCGTGTGCGAAGCCCGTAGGATGCAATGTAAAAAATATTATCATTGTTCATTTTTTTAATCCGCAGCAAAAAGCCTTTTTATTTATTGAATTTTTTGAATTTATTAGATATTTTTCAGGTAAAATTTGGGGTTCAGATTCTTTTTCTAAAAAAAATTAGACTTTTTTTGCACTGGAACACTTTTTATTTTTAACCATACAATGCATTAGCGCTGGGTCTCAGCCTGGGTCTTAGCCTTTCCCTAACGTGCGCTAATGAATCTTGTACACGGACTACCACGGACAAGGTGATCTGTTGGTGGGTTGTCAGGCGTTACCATTTAGCGACTCGCGTTATATTTTTCATGTAGCTCTGTCATTTTAGCTCACACAGCTGATAGAGCCCCTGATGTTTTGGAACTACATCTTCCATGATACTCAGCAACTCATTAAGTCAACAGAGCCTTAAGGGAAATGTAGTTGTAAATTATTTTGAGGGCCATGGTTGAGCAACCCTGAGTTATGTAATGTTGATGGTTCTTGAAAACAGGAGTAGCATTATTCTAGAAGATAGAGGCAAGTTAGAAGAGACACCTCTGATGGTTTAAATCTCTCTTTTAATTCATCCTCCACACGCCTATGGATGGCTGGTCCTAGTATGTCTTACCTGGGCAGCCTACAATGAAGCCATTTGTTGTAGGAGTAGATTTTGGACACAGGTGAGATATATATATATATATATATAGGGCACAGAGACTTCCAGATTCCCTCCTCTAGAAAACCATTAATTGCCCAGCACATTCCACTTCCAATGAAAGATATACGATGTGTGACAGCAAAGCACACAAGCAACACTGCTATGTGTCCCACTGTCACTTAATTCTGATAATATATTGATGATTCAAGTAATGCCAGATTCCATGCCCGTAATATACATTGCTGACCATTTATAAATTTGAGCAGAGATTTTTCAATTGCAGCTTTTGCTAAGAAGAATCAAACCCTAGCACCAGTGAGAGAACAGCAGAAAAAGTTTCAAAAATTCCCCAGGATTTTTTCTCTCTCTCCTGTATTAGGTGAGAAAAAAAAAACCATATATCAACCCCTATGCATATTAACAAAGCTAACTTAAAAATATGCACATTTTAACTTCTACAAAATCAAAGTAAACATAAAATGAGGTAGTTGTTTGTGTTCAAAGCTTGGAAGTGCATTAAAATGGAAATTAACTTAAAAAAATGAAAAAAAGGAGTTTAGAATTAACATTAAAATCACATTAATTGAGAATAGCCAAATAATGAGGAATGAGATCATTATTCTCTGACTTTTTGGTGATTTTATGAGATAGCTTCAATTTGCAGCAAAGGAATAGTATATATAGAAGTGTATCCATCACATAGTGTCACTTGTCCCACCAGATAGTATTGCATAGCATTGTGCTGTTCTTTAGGATTAATATGCAAATTTATATCCTTTAATGAATCTGTCTCAAAGAATAGCACAGAACAAAGTAGTGTCATTTAACGTTCAATAAGTGATGAATATACTTCATTAGCAGTTAACTGTGATAAAAAAAACATGGTCTTGACACAGACTAAAAATGTATGAAGGTACATGCTAATGTCAGATCGTTATAACGTTCCCCCAATATCTGGACATTATAAGAGTTTCATAATAGAAAATATGTATGGATGCTATTTTAAAATTATAATTTTGAAAAGTTTTCTTTCTCTTGATACTTTACATATAATTTGTAGACTGTTAGTATATAGGTGTGTGTGTGTGTGTGTATATAACACACAGAGAGGGTAACACTCAACCTTTACTAAGCATACAATGTTGGTGCATCTCAAGACCGCAAAATACAACAAACCAGGAAGAGAGCACACAAATCAACACACTCAAACGACATCAACAGCATCTGGTAAAATCTTTAAGAGTATAAGCTGCTGTTGATGTCTTTTGAGTGTGCTGATTGGTGTGCTCTCTTCCTGGTTTCATATATATATGTATTAGTATGTATGAATGTTGGGCACCCTTTATTCGGAATTCGAAAATAAAGACAACTCTGAAAACCAGTATTTTCAGAGTTGACCAGATTTTAGTAATTCAAGACTTGGGGCACTCCGGATAAGTGCTGCTGTTCAGAAACCCGCCTCTGGACAATCCCAGCATGTGACATGCTGCTCAGGGTTACGCTGTCCCTGAGCATCATGTCTGCCGAGTAACCCTGCAGAGCACTCCCTGTGTCTGAACACACTGAAGGCTGCAGCAGTCGGGGATTGCGGCTCTCTTTTCTGCAATCTCTATCCACTCAAACATGTGATTTTCCTGGATTCTGAAATACAGAATGCTTGGGAATGCCAACACAACTATCTCCAGCCAACATCAATACTTGAAAAGGAAGGACTCTCAGAGGTCTTGTAAAGTGATTGTAATTGGGAAAAAAAATTATAAGTCCTGATAAAATTCCTGTTTGGGACTGAAGCATTGATATTGTAAATTAAAATTTTATATATTAAAATAACAAGACCGCCTGATCGCATTTGCTATCACTTATATTTATATATATATATAATATATATATATATAAATATGAGTTGCGGTAGAGGACAAAAAGTGAGATAATATATATATAGTTCCTTGCTGCATATGGGGATGCAGCACAGGAGCTCTAGGAACGCCGTTTTTTGAATTGCTGTGATGTGCAGATGGCTTCTGCAATAATAATCACAACCATTATAGCGTGGAGGCTTTTTATCTCACTTTTTGTCCTCCACCACAACTGTTGTAAGAACTAATTTGTCCTACGGATCCAAGTATCCACTGCAACTGGTCATGCCTAGCTCCTAGCTGATGAGGGTCCAATAAACCCGAAAAAGCGCTGTCCTAGGAGTGGCTTTGACCAGTTGCATAAACCTGATCTCTGCTAAAAAAAAAAAAAGCCATCTAGTATGGCATCGGCATGACATTGATTGAAGGGTTCTGTGTGAAAACAGACACAGGATGCATAAAAGTGAGACAGATGTCATTTGCATATCCTACCCAGAGTTCCTTGCTGCATATGGGGAATGTGGCACAGGAGCTCTGGGATGCAGTTCGTTGAATTGCTGTGATGTGCAGATGGCTTCTGCAATAATAAACATATATATATATATATTATACAAATTTTGGTAAAACTCTGTTTCAGACTTTGACACATCAGTGGCTCCACAAAGATTTCAGTCAAGTAGCTTCTTGATAAAGATGTTTTGCAGTTGCTTGTGTAACTTAATTCAATAAATTTGGTGAAAGGCCAAGAGGGTGTACCTATATTCTGACATATACACTTCGCTCAGTACCTGGGTGAGTACCCGAATATTACATTTAAGTATTTTTGGTACAATAATGTCAAAAGATAAAGCATTAAAAATATGAGTCTGCTCAATCTCAATTTTTACAACTAGAAGATATAGTTGAATTGTGTCGATTGTTTACTTCTTTCGTGAGATTGTCTTTTGTAAACTGTACTACTTAGATATTTTTTAAATGGTTAAATTAATACAATGTGAATAACTACTTCCCACTGGCTTCTCATCGCTGGCAGTGGCTACAATCCTCAGGATTTGTAGCTCATGTAGTGAGCTCAGCCCAAAGCAAGAAATGGCTCAAGCAGTCTGTCCTTTAGTTCTTTTCGATTGACGACATTGTGGTCTGTCAGTGAAAGATTGTGATTGTAGTTTCAAGTAAAGGAGAAAGTCCTTTCACCATAACAAATCAAAGTTAGGGGTAAGTTGAAGTTATTATAGGGAGAACCTTATGTTTTCGACTTTTATATTTTGCCTCACATTTGCTCTTTTAGTAAGAATTTTACAAATATGGGGATAACTTGAAAAGAGATTAATTGGCAATATCAAATTATACTATAACATAAAGATTCTTCTCAGTATATTTTGCATTTATAAGAAAAATTGCATTGATCAATATTCCTTATTAGATGGCTGATTCTCACAATTTGTTTTCCCCCTGGCTGTCTCCAAAAAAAAAAAGCAACAAAACAAAAAAACCCATACAGCGATATTTACAGCATAACTCACAAGAATAATGGATGGGAACACATAGGGGAGACCACAGGTAAGATATAAAAGAAGTAAGAAACACATGTAACATATACATATAAGAGGTTATTCACTAAGCTCGGTGCCTTTCACTACAGTTCACTTCGGCAATTCCACTTCACCGTCAGTACAATCAAGTCACTATTCACCGGATGGTCACCGTAGTGGGTCGAAAATGGAGTCGCCGAAGCCTCATGAAAAAGATGGAGAACGTCGTTGAAAAGCACAGAAAAAAGCACGAAGAGGCCATGGCGAATTCCACAGAAATTGCAAACCCCCCCCCCCAAAAAAACAGAACTCCTCTATTCTCATATTTAAACCAATAAAAATGCATTAAGTGTGTCTAAATAATTAAAAGAAAGTCCTTATAAAAATAATAAAATGGTCTGTTACAGAATAAAAAAAATGCCTTTTAAAAAAAATTGGGAAACAAAAATTTTGTCTAAAAAAAATAAATATAAAAAGATGTTCTAAAAAAACTTAAAGGCTTTTTGATGAAAATGAAAAGAAACTTTTTTAAAAAAAATAAATTCTATTACTTTTTTACATTGAAACCTATGAGATTCACCTGTTTAACCTGTCGAACTGCAAAACTGAAACTCAAGGTATTTCGCCGACACATCAGTGCAGTTCGGCATTCTGGGAATAGATGAACCATTACTTCTCTACAGCAATGAACCACATCATATTTCGCTGACAATTTGCCTGTATTTGGTGAATTGACAGTTTAATGAATAGATAAACTGCCCCGAAATTTAAACAGTGCAATTCGGTGACCAATTCGTAGGTTAGTGAATAACTCCTGTAAGTGAGCATGAAACAAATGTAAGATATAAGGAAGTATAAATCAAATATAAGATGTGAGGGAGCAGAGAAAAAAGGTGACCGATAAAAGGAGTCAATGTAAGTAAAGAGATCATACATTTATAAAAAATAAAAAAAAATAAAAAAAAAAATATAAACATTCATCCCGGTTGAGGTAGGTTTGGAGGATGATTTCATACAGACTCTTGAATATTTTACATCATATCATTAACAGTGAAGAAGCAATAAAGAAAAAAATATATACTGAAGCTCCAACTCAAAACATGAAAAGTTCAACCGAGTTAGGAGAGCAGCGGACTTCACTGGGTTTCCCCAGGGATTCTCAACAATCACAATAAAAATTATATGTGAAATAAATGAATTCCCATATAAATGTTTATTGGCCCCGCAGCCAAAAGGCTTAAAGCAGGCAATTTCCATGTGGTTGTTGTCAAACAAAAGCTGCCAACAGTCTTCCATTAATAAAAGTATTTAAGTGCTAAGTTCTCATAGAAAAAAAAGTTTAAAAAATCTATCAAAACACATGTCAGGGAATCACAGAGTTTAAAAAATGGAGACCTGAGATTTTGTAAAATTCTTCTCCTGAAAGAACTGGTATAAGATGAGGAATCTGAACCAGTTCAGAAGAATAGGTTAGTCCTTGATTGTGGGTGGAAAGTTTGTGTTGCCAGGTCCTGGAGGATCTTCTTCAGCAAAGCTGAGCTCATCAGGTATGATGGTGGAGACCAGTGCTTCATCCAAAGAGTGAGAAGGAGCCTCATGACACTAATTGGGAAATTTAGGAAATATGTCACATTTCATACATTTTAATGAACTCCAACATTAAAAATGCAGTCTAAACGGTATTATAAACCACCTTTACCTTCGAAACCTTTAGTTTCAGGCAACTTCTGTTTTACACAACATTTTCAGAATATGTAAAGTTGTTGGACGTTGTTGCAACTTGTCGAAATTTAAATACAAATATATTAAAGGCAGCCAGTGTTACTGCTATGATGTCTGAGAACCAGACATTGTCCTTCAAAATGTAGGAGCAGTTAATTTACAGCATAGATCTCAAACTCTGCCCCTTTTCCTAGATTTTGGGAATTTAGTTCACAAAATATGGCCATAAATTTGTGATCTAAATTCCCATCATTTTTAAACAGAGCTTAGGGTTACACATTTGTGAAAATTCTTCAATGGTTAAAATTTTTTAAAATCTTTAAAAGGTTAAGAGTTGTGGGAGGCTTTGAAATCTATTTAATCTTTTATATCTTAATATATTAAATCTATTTTAATCTTTTATATGTGTGAGACACTGTTAATATTGTTGAATATATGATTTAGTTCTCTCCTACTGGTCTGTTTTATATATGTTGTTTTATGGGCCTAAGATCTCTTGTATGTTTATTTTCCCATTTTGAACATACCATTTGACTTTCACTATTTACGACATTTAACCCCCACCCATGTGACCCTTAATGTCTTAATGTTCAACTCTAGGATACTGATTAGTATAGCTCCAGACCTGAAGAAGAGAGTAATACTCTCGAAAGCTTGCCTTTTAAATGTAACGTTAGTCCAATAAAAAGGTATCACTACGTACCGATATACTCTTGATTTATATATAAGATATATATCTTGATCTGACCTCTATTTTGTACGACAACATCAGCATGAGTGAAACCAGAAGTGGCTGTGGTGGGTGGTTGATCTTTTTTTATGCTTTTTAGAGTGCATAAATGAAACCAGATGATGGAGAACTTTTATATTTTAAAATTTGCGGAAGGAATGTGCTCAGCCCCAATATGGACTTCCCTTCCAGGGCAACGCCTGACTCAGAGGCGTCAGTAATTGACAGTGATGGACCACAGACATTTTTCCTGTACGGTGTAAAGAGCCGGAGGCTCAGGTCATTCAAACTGGGGTTCTCCTTTGGAATAGACTTATTGTTCAGGAGACATTGCTCTCCCTTCGTAGACTATCTCTTGGCCTTTGACCATAACAGGACCCCCCCCCCCCGGTCACATCGGTACGGTGATGTGTTCTGATTGTAATTGGATCATTCTGATTGCTTATCTTACTTGCACTAATCTTCTAAATAAACTATCTTATATCCTATTGGCATGGTTTATTCTTAGCATCCAAAGTACAAAGCAAAACAGAGAGATATCTTTATAAATAGCCTTGTGGTTTCCTAGATGGTCTTTTAAATTGTGTTTTGCAAGTTTCTGATTTAGTTGGGTTGGTAGTCTTATTTCTGTTTTCCTGCGTTTCAATGTGACTTACCCCTTCATTACCAAGTGTTTTTTGTTGAAAACTAATTTATCACAACAACATTTATTTGAACCATGGGATACAAAGTTAATAAATAAATAAATATAGGGTAAAATAGAAAATGTGCATAGCAATTGTTGTTCTGATTTAAAATAATGTAAATTTGCTCTATTTATGTATTTGTTTATTAATACAGACATATTGTTGAAATGATAGATTCTGAACTTTAGATGGTGTCCCCAATCTTGCACAATTTCAAATGGGGTCTATATTATCAGCCTACAGGCAGAAATTGCACTTGTGTTAGATACAGTAACTGTGATAAAGATAAATAGTAAAATTGGTGAGATCACCTCCATATGCAGATTTGTAGTGATCATATGAGATTATTAGCAATGCGCTTCCAAATAATATCAATACCAATAGAGTATTAAAGTAATATCTGTATGTGTCATAATGCCTGTATATGGAAATTACAGAAACACCTTTCATCTGTAATGTACAGGAATTTTCAGTCCTTATAACCCCCTGAACCATATCACTGTACAGTAGTGAGTGATCCCAGAGCTCTTCCTTTAGTCTCCCACTCCCTGACTGTTCTAATGCAGTTGCTGCAAAGTGTTTGAACTTTTTGTTATTGTGAGGTTTGGAACTGCTATTTCAGCTTGTTTGATGTTTCTCCAGGGTGCTTGGAGAGAGATAAAACAAAGAATATTGTTTCCTGTCAGGGAAAACACTAAACTTGCTTTAAAAAATGTGTGGAAATTGCTTTTTTTAGGTATCACAATGTTTGCATTTCAACATATTACAATGCAAAAATCTTAATTTTGGGATTGAAAGAGTTAGAGAGGCAAATCAAGCTCAGCGTTCTCAATTGGTTTAGTGGGGGTGCCAAAAATATTAGAGATATTGTGAGAACAGAAAATGGCACTCACAAAAGTAGGGAACGATTCACTAAACAGTGTACACTGCTCTGGGATGGCTGATCATCAAATGACATGCAGAAAAAAAAGAAATTAGCTAGCATGCCTTTAATTCAAGAATGTTTCTTTTAATTTATGGAGTCAACGCCATCAACAGCAACATTCTAGCCCCACCTACTTTTATAAGAGTGATAAAAGTCCTTTAGGGCTAAAACGTTGTTGTTGCTGGCATTGACTCCATAAATTTAAAGACATGTGCTCAGACAAAACTAGTGCCAGCTAATTTTATCTTAACACTGCTGAATAGCGATTTGTAACCTTTAAAGCCATTGAGCTGTCACATGCCTCCCTGAAATAGTGAGGGCTTATGACATGGCAAAGCTTACTTTGAAAATAACTACAATGACCCTTTGAAACACTACTCTGTCAGGTATCTGTCCTATAGATCTGAAAAACATGAGTTAAGTAAAAGTGATAATCCCAATTAGGCCCCTATTTTGATGCAGCTGGTGTTAGGGAATTGAAGACATAAAACGTAGGTGCAAGTCATAATATCTTTGCGGATCCCTAACACTAGTTGTGAGTCGGCCACTTAAGTAGCTGCTGATTTTACAGTAGTACTTAAAGTTAACACCAGGGGCTTGATTCCAACCAAGCCTTTACGCTAACGGCTCAAGACGATACACATAACAATTTCAGCCATTCACATTACGGATCGATCTGCTAATCCAGCTGAGCCACAATCTATGCAACTTGAACTTTAAGAGTGAATGACTCTCACATGTGAGTGTCCCATCTGGAATCGAGTCCTTAGTAATTAAATAATGATTCATTTAGTACAAATGATGAAACACCATATGAAATGATACAAGTATTTTTAGTGTTTGTGAGTTATTAAGAAGAGGAAATTAAGGAAATTATTTTGCTCTCATATTTAAAAGAACCCCAAATATAATTGGTATTGCTACAATACAAAATTATTATCACAATCCCAAGAGAGATGATACATTTTATAAGATACATAAATTATACCTTAACCGGTTATAATGAGATTCAAGTAAGTGGAAGATTACGTAAAATATTGCACTGTGAAACGTAAAAATATTATGTTTGAAGACTTACCAGTACCCCATCTCTTTGCAGTTGTGCGTGATGGAAGAAATGCTCCATTTCAGTGATGTCACTCACTTTCCTTTTTGTCCCTGCTACTTCTCCATCTCCATGTGTAACTATGCTGTGACAGGCTCTCTCAGTAGCTCTTCCAGCTGAACCATTTGATTCTTGTGATTCAGAACACCGGTTCAGCCCTTTCTTGCACTTAATGAGTCTGTATAAAAGTGAGAGACAATTGTGTTTTCTTGCTTTCAGCCATTGAAAGAGACAGTGCATTTACATATGAATTCACAAAAACATAAAACATTTTAATGAGTCACTATTTAAACCAAGTAGGATCATCTTCAGAGATAAAACTAACACAATATTGGTTCTTGATAGCTGTCCTAAATATTTTTAGGAGCCTTTTCATTATCCTTACTTTATTAATGTCATACTGTACTTACAAAGCCCTTATAGTACAAATTCTGTGTTTCATTCATTTTACTGCGTTTTATTGTTCCCATCCTATTTTAATCCCTCTCTCAGCCTTTCATGGCTACCTACATGTTTTTAGATCCTCAATATTACAATCAGAATTATATTTCCTTCTCTCTCTGTTCCAAATTGGTAATAGGGTTGATGAAAGTATTTTGGTGAGCTCAGGTGATGATCAATTTTGCAGTGATGAGAGTTGTGTGCGTGTGTGTGGGGACTGTATGTGCATGAAAATAGCAACGGTCATGTATGTGTTAGGGATGTGCGTTTCGGGTTTCGGAATTTCGGAATTTTCACGAAATTTCCCGATTCGTGTTTTCGGATGCGGACGATTTTCCGAAAATTTTTAGATCCGAAAATGGGAGATCCGAAAAGTTTTCCGAGCCGAAACGAAATATTTTCGGAATTTTCGAATGGACTTGAAATGTGTCAAATCGAAATTTATTGCTTTGAAACGAGGAGAACAGACGTTCCGAAAAAATGAAAATTTCCGAAATCACGAAAAGTCGATACAAAAAACGAGCAAAGTGACACGAAAATACGAAAAATGGTTGATATTCCGAAAACATGTACAATTCCGAAAAACGAAAATTTCCGAAATCATGAAAAGTCGATACAAAAAACGAGCTAAGTGACACGAAAATACGAAAAATGGTCGATATTCCGAAAAAAAAAAATGTACACGAAAAACGAGTCGAGCCGAACCGAATCGAAACAGAAATCGGTCGAAACGAGCCGAATCGAAAAGTTTAAACATCCGAAAAATCGAATCGAATCGAACCGAAAAAAAAATCGGTGCACAAGCCTAGTATGTGTCTGTTTTGTTGGCATGAAATTGTGTGTAGCTGAGTAGGATGGGAATGAGCAGGTGGTTGTTTGACGGAGACAGGAGTCAGGTCTGTTTTGTGTGATTGTAGTGAGCATTAGCAAGATTCTTTGGCATGTACATTTACCACTAATTGGGCAGTATATTAACAGTCACTAACACATGTCATCTGATGCAATGTAATTTCCAATGGGAATAGGGCCCTTAATTCCACCTGTATTATTTTGTTAAATGTTTGGCCCTATTTCACAGTTGATCTTAAGAAATACTGACTCCTCTTATTAACCACTTGTGTGCGAAGGATGTACGTGGTACATCCTCTCATTTCAGGACGTTCCACATACGTCTTCGCACTCAACCCCCCTCAACCGCCCAATACTCACCTCTCCGTCTGGGGTCCAATGCAAGTCTGACTTCCTTGAAGTCAGAGTTGCGGATTTATAGCCCTCCCAGCGCACTTACGTCATTGTGCCGGGCGTAATGATGTCAGTTTCAGGCCCACCCCCCGGCTAAGCTGGAAAATCACCTCACCCTCCCGATTGGCCATTCGGCGCCAGATCCCTCCAGATGTCAGCCATGCCTCCGGGGCCTCTCCCCACTCACTGACATCATTGCGCATGGTACGATGTTGTCAGTGTGAGCATTAGCCCCTAGCAGCCAAGAGGTTTCCATATGGAAATCCTCTGGTGGAAATAGGATGGGTCCAATTTATCATTGGAAAGGCTAGAGCATGGCCTTTCTGATGATACCAAACATGACCATGTTAAATGTATAAATTAAAAAAAATATAATAAAAAAAAATGTTTTTGTTACTAATGCAGCACTATTGTTCACATTTCAATTATAATGTGAAGAATGATGCTGAACTAATGATTTTTTGGGGGGTTTAGCTAAAACCACATATTTTCTCAGAAGAATAAAGTAACGGGTTCCCAGTTCTAACTTTCTTTTAACAAGCGTACCCCATAGAATATATAACCGCAAATGCTGATGATAAAATGTGAAAAAAATTACTTTACACAATGTAGATGATTGAAATTTTAACCCCTTAGGAACCGGGCGGTTTTACACAAATCTGTCCTTTAGTGACCACTGCTGTTTTTACGTTTCTGCGCTGTTCGTGTTTAGGTCAAATTTTCCTCTTACTCGTTTATGGAACCCACACATATTATACACCCCTTCACTGCTGAGCCAGTTCACCTACGTGCGCTGAGCTCATTCTGACTGTTTTATGCTCATTATTTTTAGGTGACAGCCTAGGTCCTATTTAACTAAACCCCCCCAGACAATTTTTTTTAAACAAAAAACAATTTTTAAAAAAATGTTTTTAATTTGTTTATTTATTTTTACTCTACCTTCAATGGTTGGGGCGATAGAGGGCTCCGAATGAGCCCCCTCCATTGATTTCAATGGGGGCGCCTGCTGATGACGTCACCACGCAGTGTCATCAAGGTCATCGTCCCCTGTAAATCACAGGGACAGGCTTCCTCCCTGCCAGATCTGCAAGGGATCCAGTGAGGGAGGTAAGTATTGGGCGGGAGGGAGGTTAGGATCCGCTGACGTATTATGTACATCCGCGGGTCTAAGGGAGATCCGTGGGCAGGACGTACATAGTACGTCAGCGGTCCCTAAGGGGTTAATGGAAATTCACATTTTTTTAAAAAAAATTGTTATAGCATTCTGGCAGGACATGAGGTATATAAATAATAATGATATATTATGAATCTGTCGAGTCTGCATAAAAAAAGGATATATAATTTGTCTGGGTCGTATAATAAAACGTGACTTCAAGTTGCGTTTAAACGTGATGAGCAAAAACGATAAAAATTAGCTCAGCACACACGGTGAAATGGTTCAGCAGTGAAGGGGTTAAAGGGGTTATTCACTAAGCCCCAAACTTGCCACTGAAGTGCACTGAACAGTGAATTTCACCATACGGTGCAATTTTGGGGCAGTTCTTCCAATCCCAAAGCTGTCAATTCTCCAAATACTGGCGAATTGATGGCGAATTATAGAGCAGTTCCCTGCCATTAGGTGAATGCGAAATTGTCCCATAGAGAAGTGTTGTGGAAAATTGTTTTTAAAAGTTATACCAGCCGATAGCGTGGGACGTAGAACAGCGAGTGAGGACACACACGCAGCGATGGGTATAATGAACTTTCCTTTAAAAAAGAAATAAAAAGTTACCAAAAAAATAAAACCTTAACTATAGTACAAACAATGTTAAACTAAAATCCTGGACACTGCAAGAAAACAAGATACTCAAGCTTTAGGTGATTGAAATGCAAAAGTATAAAAGACCAACAGTCATTTACCCATTCAGGTGGACACAACACATGGCGTAGACAGGAAGGATATCACGTGATAGCAGAGTTGCTTAGCGAATGACATCCGTTTTATAAATAACCCTTTTTTCACTAGTCTGCTTTAAGTTGCTGCTATTTTAAGATTTTGCTAAGATACCTTTATTTGGAAAGAAAGTTGCAGGAAATTGTATTTCAAAGTATGGATCAATTCCTGATTGGGACAGTGGTGATTTATTGAAACCTGTAGCAGATGAATTGAATAAATATGCTGCACCCATTTAAGACTTACAGGGTTATTCAGAGAATGTGAAAAGCAGGAGAATGACTGGAGAATGAAAAATTCTAGGTCAAAATAGCCGAACCATAAAAATTCTCCCTTTCATCTCACTTTCCAAATCGACTATTTTGACCTAGAATTTTTCATTCTCCAGTCATTCTCCTGCTTTTCACGCTCTCTGACTAACCCTGTATGTTGAACCACACAGCTTAAATCTCATAGTTACATAGGCTGAAAAAAGACATTTGGTTCAGCCTCTCACACATCACCTACTGCTGTTGATCCAAAAGAAGGCAAAAAACCCAGTCTGAAGCACTCACCAATATGCAACACACTGGGAAAAAAAAATCCTTCTTGAACCCAGAATGGCAGTGGATACTGTAAGACTGGCATCAGATGAGCGTATTTGAAGAGCGTAAGGAACGTCTGTGAGAGTTTACGTTCCTTCCACTCGACACCCGTCTGGCCACCTCGCTGAGCACACTTAGTACGCTCAGCGCTGCAAGGATCGATCCTCCTATGGAGGATCATGCTTT
This sequence comes from Leptobrachium leishanense, assembly GCA_009667805.1. Classification (NCBI taxonomy): domain Eukaryota; kingdom Metazoa; phylum Chordata; class Amphibia; order Anura; family Megophryidae; genus Leptobrachium; species Leptobrachium leishanense. Next base: position 126,532,917 of record CM019065.1, read on the forward strand.
GCAGCTCCATCAAAGCATGTCCTAGTGGATAGGGCTGCTGCACGGACGCAGCACGGCTGCTGTTGCATGCACCGGACGCTTGGGTACCACGTGCTTGAGGCGACATATGACCACCTGCCACACATCCCGTTGGTGCAAAACTTTGCATAGGTCCTCCTCACCTGTCTCTACCTCCACTATATGTCCTGCCATGTCATTAACTCCAACCTCCACTGACAGGGATGATTGTACAGTAATGGATGTACCAGGTCCTTCCTCACAATGTGACAGCATCCCATCAGCTGAAGATTTACGCAGTCAGATTACGTTGCCCCAGCTGCTGCAGTGTAAGAAAAAATATAGTCCCAACCATCCCAAAGCACAGTGTCTAATTGCCAGCTTAGCAAAATTACTTGCATTACAGCTGCTGCCTCTCCAGCTGGTGGACTCTGCTTCCTTCCGTGAATTTGCTGAATGTGCCGTACCACAGTGGCAGGTTCCAAAACGCCATTACTTTTCACTGAAGGCCATTCCAGCACTATACCAGCACGTGGAAGACAATGTTATTGAGTCATTGGGAAAGGCAGTCAGCAGCAAGGTGCATGTGAATTTAGACACGTGGTCTAACAAGCATGGAAAGGGCCGTTACATTTCCTTCACGGCACACTGGGTAACTCTGATAGCAGCTGGGAGGGATCCAAGACGGGGCTCTGTGCTGGAGCTTGTTCATCCACCACGCCTCCACAAAGCTGCTTGAATGTGGTCTGTCTGTTCCACCACCATCTCTCCCTCTTCCTCCTCCTCCTTCTCTGTTTCTGGTGAATTGGCAGTTAAACCGACGCGTGACGGGGCTACGCAATGGCTCAAGCAAAAAGATGCCATACTGTGTTTGAGCTGATTTGTTTAGGGGACAGGAGCCAAACCGGACCAGAAATTCTGTCAGCTCTGCAGGGGCAGGTGCGGAGATGGTTAACACCACACCAGCTTCAACTGGGAAAGGTCGTCTGTAATAATGGCAGCAACCTTCTCTCCGCCCTACGCCACGGTAAGTTGACGCATGTACCATGCCTAGCACACGTCCTAAATCTGGTGGTACAGTGTTTTCTAACAAGGTACCCAGGGCTGACACAGCTTCTCAGCCAGGCCAGAAAAGTCTGCAGCCACTTCAGACGGTCATTCCCAGCAAGTGTTCGCCTGGCAGAAATTCAAAGAGAATTCCACCTTCCCACAAACCGTCTGATCTGTGACATGCCCACCAGGTGGAACTCGACATTAGCAATGCTGCAGCCTCTGCACAAGCAGCAGAGGGCCATCAATGAGTACCTGTGTGAGTATGGCACAAGGACAGGTTCAGGTCAACTTGTTTTTTTTCCCCCCTGCAGTGGCTGATGATCAAGGATGCATGCACTGTACTGTCACCATTGAGGAGGCAACGAGGATGGTGAGCAGGGACAGTGCATGCATCAGTGACACAATTCCTTTAGCGTTCCTGCTGGAGCACACTCTGCAGGGAATTATAGATGTGGCTCTAGAGGAAGAGCAGCGGGAGGAAGAAGAGGCCTTCCCTAGCTCTGAAGGCCCCAGTCTATCTGCGGACAGCATTTCAGCGGGTCCTCCTCAGATCAGACAGGAGGAGGATGAGGAGGAGGAGGAATATTTAAGTAGTGGGGGCATTGAAGGTGGGGATTCCTCAAGGGAGGGTTTTGTGTGTCCAGAAACACAAGGACCAGTATGTGGCTGGGAGGAGGAAGTGCTCGATGGGGTCATCCTCCTCATTGACCAGGAAGACTCGGAAGCTAATGCCACCTCCAACCTACGCTGCATGGGCTCCCTTATCCTGCAAAGCCTGCTAAAGGACCCCAGGATTTGTGCTATCAAGGAGAGGGGTCATTACTGCTTGGCAAGCCTTCTTGATCCACGATACAAGGGTAAAGTTGCAGAGCTCATCCTGCCCGCACAGAGGGAGCACAGGATGAAAAAACTTGAGGACGATCTAAAGCGACACTTGTGTAACATTCCTATTTAGGGAAACCTACCACCCGACTCACTGACGCAACCAGCCCATCACTCCCACCAGTCCATCACTCTCACCTCGCAGTCCGTCACTCTCACCTTGCAGTCCTCTCTGTTTCCACCCCCCAAACCTTCTAGGTTGTGAGTTCCCATGGGAATAGGACCTTTGTTTCCTCCTGTACTGGTTTGTCAAAATGTTGTTCAATGTATTGTAACTCTGTCTATATTGTGCCCATTGTACAGTTGTGCAGAATATGCTGGCGCTTCATAAATAAAGAATAATAATAATAAATAATAAAAGAGGTGGTTAGAGCATTTACAGTTACACTGACTTAATTAAATGAACTTGTTAAGCAATAAAAGCAAAATGAGGGTGATTCTTTAGCCTAGGGTGAGGGGTTGTCTGTTTCGCCTACCTTGTATATACTTTGCATATAAAGTGATATTCTAGAAGTTTTGATTTAGGGCACTATGCACTGAGGAAAAGGTTGTATCCCTGAAACGTTTGCCTGTGTCTTCTCCTTCTCTAATAAATGTGGTGACAAGAGTGCACCTTGCAAAGCAACGCTGGATGATCTGTTTTTTCCTTCCTTGGATATTTGGCTCTCATGGATATGCCCCAACTCTCATAGATATTGCCCCCAGCTCTCATAGATATTGCCCCCAGCTCTCATGGATATGCCCCCCAACTCTCATGGATATGCCCCCCAACTCTCATAGATATTGCCCCCCAGCTCTCATGGATATTGCCCCCAGCTTATGGATATGCCCCCCAGCTCTCATAGATATTGCCCCCCAGCTCTCATGGATATTGCCCCAGCTTATGGATATGCCCCCCAAGGTCTCATTTATATGTCCCCCAAGGTCTCATGGATATGCCCCCAGGTCTCATGGACAATGCCCCCCAGTTTATGGATATGCCCCAGCTCTCATGGATATTGCCCCAGTTTATGGATAATGCCCCCCAGGTCTCATGGATAGTGCCCCCAGGTCTCATGGATATTGCCCCCCAGCTCTCATGGATATTGCCCCCCAGGTCTCATGGATATTGCCCCAGCTCACCTCTCCTTGCCGGCGGACGCTTGCTTCCTGCTTGAACGGCCGCTGACAGGAAGTGCAGCCACTCGCACTTCCTGTCAGCGGCCGTTCAAGCAGGAAGCAAGCGGCCGCCAGCAATCATTTCGGGCTGGGCGCTTCACAGCTGTGAAGGGGCGCAGCCATGGCTCGAGATGGAGTAAATGGAGTTTATTCGGCACAAGGTCTTGTTACCAGTGGGGTACCTCAGGGGTCAGTACTTGGACCCATTCTCTTTAATATTTTTATTAGTGATATTGCAGAAGGTATTAATGGAAAAGTATGTCTTTTTGCTGATGACACAAAGATTTGCAACAGGGTTGACGTTCCTGGAGGGATCAGCCAAATGACAAATGATTTAGGTAAACTAAAAAAATGGTTGGAGTTGTGGCAATTGAGTTTTAATGTGGATAAGTGCAAGATAATGCACCTGGGACGTAAAAACCCAAGGGCTGAATATAGAATATTTGATACAGTCCTAACCTCAACATCTGACGAAAGGGATTTAGGGGTCATTATTTCAGAGGATCTAAGGGTAAGTAGTCAATGTAATAGAGCAGCAGGAAATGCTAGCAGAATGCTTGGTTGTGTAGGGAGAGGTATTAGCAGTAGGAAAAGGGAAGTGCTCATGCCACTGTACAGAGCACTGGTGAGACCTCACTTGGAGTACTGTGTGCAGTACTGGAGACCGTATCTCCAGAAGGATATAGACATCTTAGAGAGAGTTCAGAGAAGGGCTACTAAAATGGTGTACGGCTTGAAGGAGAAAAGTTACCAGGAAAGGCTTAATGATCTTAACATGTACAGCTTGGAAAAAAGACGAGACAGAGGAGATATGATAGAAACATTTAAATACGTAAAGGGAATCCACAAGGTAGAGGAAGGGAGTATATTTAAAAGGAAACAAAATAGTAAAACAAGAGGACATAGTCTTAGATTAGAGGGGCAAAGGTTTAAAAGTAACATCAGGAAGCATTATTTTACTGAGAGGGTGGTGGATACATGGAACAGTCTTCCAGTAGAAGTGGTAGAGGCCAAAACAGTAATTGAATTTAAGCAAGCATGGGATAGGCATAAGGCTATCCTAAACAAAAGATAAATCCAGGTTAAGTATCCATGTAATTGGGCAGACTAGATGGGCCGAAAGGTTCTTATCTGCCGACATTTTTCTATGTTTCTATGTTTCTATGAGACCTGCTCGAAAGCTGGGGGAACGCAGGTTCCCGCAACCTGCGTTCCTGCAGGACTCGAGCCATGGCTGCGCCCCTTCACAGCTGTGCCCGAGGCAGGCGCCTCACTGGCCTCGCCCTTCCTACGGCCCTGCTGTGGATAGGAATATACATAAGGGATTTCATTCCAACAGCAGCTGCTAAGTATACGTTTAAAACCTTTTTGGGTGCTATAGACACCCGACCCCAGGGTCTATTTTTTCTGTGTAGTCGATAATTGATGTCTATCCAGAAACTAAGGGCTAGATTATATAGTTCGCGATACCGTAAGCGTGAGTGTGTGTTAACTTAACATCAGGATAAGTGACTTTATCGCATGCCCCCAAGATTACACTGCTCATACTAAAAAGTAATTGCTTAACGCATCGTAGATTGTGTGAGCCTTCTGCAAGCTTACTGTACTTTGCGTGTCCTATACATAACATGGGGAGTGCAAACAACCAGGCTTCAATCAGGGCCGGCCCAAGACATTGTGCTGCCTGGAGCGAAGGATGAAATGCTGCCCCCCCAAAAAAAACACGCACTGTGTATGAACGTATCACAGTGTGCCACAGCAATAAAATTCAAACACTCATACACACCGTACATTAGAATTTTATTGCTGTGGAGCTCTGTGATACAGTAATGTGAGGTGTATATAACTGAGCCCAGCGTCACATACCCAGCAGTGCCCAGCGTCACATACCCAGCAGTGCCCAGTGTCACATACCCAGCAGTGCCCAGCTTCACATGCCCAGCAGAGCCCAGCATCACATACACAGCAGTGCCCAGCGTTACATACCCAGCAGTGCCCAGCATCACATACCCAGCAGTGCCCAGTGTCACATACCCAGCAGTGCCCAGCTTCACATGCCCAGCAGAGCCCAGCACCACATACCCAGCAGTGCCCAGCGTCACTTACCCAGGCTCACTCATGGATATATTTGCTTCCAGGCTCACACATGGATATATTTTCCCCCAGGCTCACTCATGGATATATTTGCCCCCAGGCTCACACATGGATATATTTGCCCCCATGCTCACTCATGGATATATTTGCCCCCAGGCTCACACATGGATATATTTGCCCCAGGCTCACTCATGGATATATTTGCCCCCATGCTCACTCATGGATAGATTGCCCCAGGCTCACCTCTGCCAGACTCAGGCTCCAAGGGGCAGATCGTGTGGCCGCCATGTTCGTTCCTTCAACGAGCGGCAGCCTGCATGAGTATCTGCTGCTCGCCTGGGATCCACCCTCCAGCCTGCCGCGATCTCGCGAGATCGTGGAGTTCACGTGATCTCGATCGCAGCAGGCTGAAGGATGGATCTCAGGTGAGCGGCAGATACTCATGCAGGCTGCCGCTCGTTGAAGGAACGAACGCGGCGGCCGCAGGATCTGCAGCTGCGCCGATAAAAATATAGTGCAGCGCAGCAGTGGCGCCGGTGGCTGAAATTTGCCGCCCCCGAATTCCTGGCGCCGCTGCTCCGCTCTGCACCATTGTCGGGCCGGCCCTGGCTTCGATTAATAAGCGATTACAAAGTGCCGGCGCTAATTACTGCATGGATGCGATGTTAAAATTTTTAACAACTGCTGAAAGCTGGTGCTAATTCAAAAATCGAACAACCTGGCCAAACGCAAATTCATCAGCGCATAAAAAAAACAAATGCAGCAGGGCAGATTTGTGCTAGTGACCTCATACTGGAGTTGTTATACGATGGATGTTGTCAGACATTTGCATATTGTCGCTGCTGATTTCATTCTTATACATACGCAGGAACCATTTCCGACGCCATCTGGAGTTGAAGAGGGCACGTCCAGTTCCATGGGCTCCTCATGTCCAAAGGACTAGACTCACATTGGATAATGTCACTGATGTAGAGTGTCACCTTCGCTACAGACTGACTCGTGACCGGATATCCAGGCTCCACCTTAAGCTATAGTCCCATCTGCGGCTGTAGACAGCCCAAAAACAAGGGTCTAAAACTCAAAACATTGTTTTCAGAAAAATCTTTCTATGGGGACATGAAAATCCTTTAGGGCTATAGAATTAAGATCAAAATGGAGCAGGATTCTGCTGTCAACTGGTCTTAAGATGAGCATTTTTGGAATAAATGATTCAGCAATATTTCAGCCCCAATATGGAGCTTGTATCAAGCCTCCTAGGATTTTGTGGCACCATGTTGCTTGGAGTCCTTCCCTTTTAGTCTCCTTTAATCTATTAACTCTGTAAATATCTGCTTCTATTCTCAGAGCCAAATCTTCATTGCTCTAGAAAACACCATTAATGTCATGCCTGGATGGGAAACCACACCATAAAGCTTTTTGAAAGTCAACCATTCTCCTTTCTATCTATAGGTTCTTTATGTGAAGCACCATTATCAACATTTAGAAATTCACCTTGTAATAGGATATAAACACATTTTCCAATAATTAGTTGTCAGGTTCATGTAAGTGGTAACCCAATATGCAGGTTGTTGCACATAATAAATCAGAATGTGGTAAAAAAAAACACTTAAGTGGCTGAATAAATAAAAAAGTTAATCCAACCAAAACCATTGTGACGCACCAGCAGCATCTTGACAATTTGGGGAGGATATAGCATGTCTACTAAACAGCAGAAATTTGAATCATCCTATGGGTTCAAAAGGACAGGAAAAAAAGACTACACCTCTAAGGTACAGAACTCATTTTTAAATATTTTGACTGACTTTCTGTCCTATCAGTTTCAAGTAGAGGAGAAAACCCATTAAGTATATGCTACCTTGGTTAGCCAAGAAAAGGTTTTTCTTTACGCCCACGGCCAGGGTGCCCAGGGGCGGCTGTCTCAATCCCCAAATGGAAGCCTCATTTCTGATCTGTACCATGGCAATTTATATTTGGTTACATATCTTGTTCCTTAATCACATTTTATCATGTTCTTTTGCTACTGTTTTCTTTCCTAACTTCTTCTCTTAAACAGAGACTTAAAGTGAATATACAGTTCCTTGGCACCTCTCATTCCTACCTCCCACGGTACCCAAACATGAGGAAAAGCACACAGAAGATAATACAAGTCACTCCAATGTGTATCCCAATGATGATGCCAGTGGTGGAGGATGTTGCTTTCTGTTCGTCATTTATGCAGTTACAGGATGTGTTCAGCACTGTGGAAGGCAAAATACACTTCTCTTAGTATCGCTAATAAACACTCATAACTATGAAGCAGTACCTCTTTTCATTTGATTGCCCCTTCACCTGGGGAAACATTGCTAATATAAAAAATTATGATTTAATTTATAAAGCATCATCAGTATTGTAGAGTTCTAGTTTTAATGTGTATTGACTCCTGACACTCGCTGACCGACCCAAACTAAGCTTTGGGTAAACTACGCAAATGGTAACTTGTTGGCCATAGCACAAGCTTTCTGGTAAGATCAAAGAATTTCCCCAGTTGCTCCACTTAAAGTTTGAGCCATGGCTATTTAGACCAGCTTTTAGTTGCTGTAATATATTCAGAAGTTACATAGTTACATAGGCCGAAAAAAAAAGACATGCGTCTATCGAGTTCAGCCTTTCCCACATCACCTACTACTGTTGATCGAAAAGGAATGATTGCAATTTTCTTGTGTCCTGCCCATGATATGTATCAAGGTCCCACTCTACACATACCCCAGCTGATGCAGCGCAGTGGCTCTCAACCCCAGCCTCAAGTACCCTGAACAGGCCAGGTTTGCCAGCTATCTGAAGCACAGCACAGGTGATTTGATTTGCTGCTCAGTGATTGACGGATTCAGTTTGCATTTCCCCAAGGTAATCCTTAAAACCTGGCCTGTTAGGGGTACATGAGGACAAGGTTGAGAACCATTGATGTAGAGCAGTGGTTCCCAACCGCGGTCCTTAAGTCCCTCTAGCAGGCTAGATTTTAAGGATTACCTTGGGGGGAAAGCAGAATGAATCCTGCAATCACTGAGCAGCAAATCACATCACGCGTGCTGGGCTTAAGATATCTGGAAAACCTGACCTATTAGGGGTACTTGAGGACCGGGTTGGGAACCACTGATGCAGAGAACCAGACCAGACTGGCCAATGCCAAATTCAGTTAAGAATGTGGCTACTGAAAATTAATATCACCAAGTTTATTTTGTTTGTTAGCTTGTTTATTATATATTTGGTTTAAACATTTTTCTTTCTGTTTTACAGTAAAGTATATTTCTTCATTTGCATTGGTTTCACTAATCAATTAATTGCCATCCTATCTCCGTCTACTTGCGGTACACTTATATTTTAAGATATATATGTTATATATTGTGATCAGGTGAGGGGAATGGTGTGCGATGGTGCGTACATTCCCCCTATGTTTGCAGGAGAGGAATTGGTTGTTTAACCCCTTAAGGACGGGAGTAATTTTACAACTTTGGCGCTCTTTCGGAAGTGAAGTTTGCTGAAGTTTTTGCTCATCATGTTTAAACGCGGTTTTAAGTCACATATTATTATACCACCCAGACAAATTATATATCGTTCTTTCCGGCAGACTCGGAAGATTAATAATATATCATAATTATATATAAAAGTCATGTGCTGCCAGAATGCTATAACAAAAAATTTAAAAAAATGTGAATTTTCAATAAAATTTCAATCATCCACAGTGTATAAAGTGTTTTTTTTTCACATTTTATTATCCGATCCTTTGCGGTTATATTCTATGGGGTAGACTTGGGAACCCTTTTTTTTTTGGGTGGGGGGGAAATTACGTGATTTTAGCTAAACCCCCCCTAAAAAAAAATCATTGGTGAAGCATCATTGTTCACATTATAATTGAAATGTGAACAATAGTGCTGCATTAAAAAAAACCAAAAAATTTCTTATTATTATATTTATTATTTTTTTATTATTTCATTTATTATTTTTTTATTATTTTTATTTTTACTTTTTTTACACTTGTATTTTACATATAACATGGTCATGTTTGATATCATTGGAAAGGCCATGCTCTGGCCATTCCAGCAATATCAGACATGACCCCCTAGCTGCCACCGATCAGGAGATAAAGGGGTTCAAAGCACCCCCCTATCTCCTGTAAGGGATTTCCATGGGAAATCGCTTTGCAGCTAGGGGGTTCCCCGGTTAACTGACATCATTGCGCATGGCGCGATGAGTCAGTTGACCGGGGGGGATCCAGAGGTGGGGGCTGCCATCCAAGATGGCGGCCCCCACCGGAAATAGGCTGCGATCGGGCACAAATTAGTGCCCGGTCGCGACCTGGCAACTAAGGCTGCTGTCAGACGAGCGTAGTGTTCACGTCCGTGATTGCGCCTAAAAGTACGTCCGTGATAGCATGACAGGAAGCCCATTGGAGCCCGTTACACGAAGTACGTCCGCACTGAACTGCGGACGCACAACGGCTGCGGCCCACGGACGCAAGGCAGGCAAGAACGTACAACCGCTAGAACGGCCGCACAAAGTGCGCTGCGTCGCAACGTCTGCATAGCTTTGTGTGTGAGTGATGGAACGTGGTCAGACGGACTGCATTTATACGTCCAGCATTTTTCACGAACAAAATGGTTTTGCATTTTAATTTATTTTTCCCTCCTACATCCGTCAAAAATAACTTCAGTGAAAAAACGGACTGTGTGACCACTACTGCGTCTTCTGTACTGACGATGTCCGTACTGCACGGACGTACAGTCCGTAGAAATCACGCTCGTCTGACCCTAGCCTAAGGGGTTAACCCCCCATACAATCGCTGGAAAGGTCAGGCTGTGACCCTTCCAGCGATGCTGGCCACAGCCGCCTGGTCCCCGGCGATGGGGAGATAGAGGGATCCAAAGGATCCCCCCCTCCCCTCCCCTTCAGGCGCTTCCCCTGCTCCGGCGGGGGGGGGACACCTGAAACTGACGTCATCGCGCCACCGGCGCGATGACGTCACTGCGCCGGAGGAGGGATCACACTGATCTGACTCCGCGGGAGTCAGAGCAGCGTGGGAGCGACTGGAGGAGGTAAGTATTAAGGCAGGGGGTCTGTAAACACCGAGGACGTACATTTACGTCCTGCGGCGTCAAAGCCCGCCTAATGCAGGGCGTAAATGTACGTCCTGCGGCGTTAAGGGGTTAAACCCAGGAGGAAAATCTGTATTTTAAATTTGTTCCCCTGTGCTGCAATCTTTTCCCCACCTGTTAATTATCAGAGGGTAAAGGTTTCCTGGATGGGAGGAAACGTTGAGAGGTTGAGGAGATTGATTGATTTGAGAGAGAGACAGACAAGCAACAGCAGCAGACCAGGTGAAGTGCTGAGGTTGGCAGCTTCCCAAAAGAAAACGGTTGGCAAAGAGTTCCATTATTTTGTTATTTATCTAAGTTAGTAAGGGACGTATATTTTGTTAGTAAGAACTCAGACGAGTCAGGCTTTGTTTTCTGTTTTATCTTGTTATTCTGTGAAGGCCAACAAATAAACGCTTAACTGTGGAAAGAGACTGTGTGCCAAATTTATTTCCCTAAAGGACCGCCTCTATAGCGCCCCCTGTGACATATGGTGGAGAATGCAGGCAATAAATTTGGCACACAGTCTCTTTCCACGGTTTAGCGTTTATTTGTTGGCCTTCACAGAATAACAAAATAAAACAGAAAACAAAGCCTAACTCGTCTGAGTTCTTACTAACAAAATATATGTCCCTTACTAACGTAGGTAAATAACAAAATGATGGAACTCTTTGCCAACCTTTTTCTTTTGGGAAGCTGCCAACCTCAGCACTTCACCTGGTCTGCTGCTGTTGCTTGTCTGTCTCTCTCTCAAATCAATCAATCAATCAATCTCCTCAACCTCTCAACGTTTCCTCCCATCCAGGAAACCTTTAACCACCTGATAATTAACAGGTGGGGAAAACACTGCAGCACAGGGGAACAAATTTAAAATACAGATTTTCCTCCTGGGTTTAAACAACCAAGTCCTCTCCTTACAAGTCCTCTCCTTACAAGTCCTCTCCTTACAAAAAAGCATATCAATACATCAGGGGTAGCCATTGTTTAAACAACCAAGTCCTCTCCTACAAACATAGGGGGAATGTACACACCGTTGCACACCATTCCCTTCACCTGATCACAATATATTACAACCACTTTATAATACTCAGCACACAGAGTCATTAATTTAACCTGAAAAGATTGACTCATGGAAAACTGATTTAAAATGTTATTATTGATAAATTAAATAAAACATGCAACATAGATTTAATTTTTTTGCATACTATTTTTCAAATAAAAGTTTTTTATGTCTTTCACGATTTTATTCTTTCATATTTCATACTTGTTTTGTCTCACTCACCTGAACGGGCAGTAGCCTCTTTCAGGGATACAATACGAATAGTGGAATTTCCATCCCCATGCTTGTTATATGCCAGGAGCTTCACCTCATAAATCGTTGAGGGATCTTCACACAAAAAAAGAGCAAACAGAAGTTAGAGTAAGATCTTAAAATGAAAGGCAGTTATTTTTTCACAGTAACAAAACTATCACAGCAGCTGCCTTTCTCTTACATATCTCACCCCTTTACTACCAAGACCGTCTTGGTAGCAAGATATATATTATATGTATGTCACCAACTCCCAGGTGTTGGTGAGGTACTGCCTGAAGCACCAGTTGTGAAAAATATGGGATGGTTCAGAAGACTGTAAATAGGGTCCTATTCAGACAACAAGTTATAATATATCTCTTGTAGCAGATGTCTTTCCTTTGTTTGTGTCTCTACATGCACTTATACAGATAAGGTGTGGCAAAGAGGGGAGGGATCATCCTTGTTGATCCTATGCGAAGATTATAGAGCGGCATATTGAAGCTCCAAAAAACATGAGTGCTTCTCTTGGGAGGGTTGTTCTATATTAGGGTTGTTTCCTTTGACTTATTGTACTGCACAATTATTTTTTGATTCCCCCCCCCTCTTTTCTTGTTCTATCAATAATTTATGAGACAAGCAAAAGGAAAGCTTGAAGAAGGATTTGGGACTGAGATAGTTAAAGGGACACTACCACTTACATAATTAGATTACTTGTGCATTACAAATAAAACCACTTTATAAAACACATGCTGCTGTTTTTTTTCTTTATTTTCTTTTTAATTGCATGTAAAAATGAAAAATAAATGTAAGCTTTTTATCTCCTATCTCTATTTTGTGGATTTTTCCCATGATGCAACATTTTAAAAAATATGTGCAAAATGTTTATTTTGTGGCTGTGCATTATCCTATACAGTATAAAACAGTCAGTAAGGTGGATAAGGGAATGTTTAGATAAGGCAGCAAGGGGTGTATTGTTCTCCAGGCTACTCAAGATAAGAGATGGCAGCCGAATGAGATAAGACAGGGAGCTTAAAAGACTTATATTTTAACCCCTGGAGATGTCCTTTTGAATACATCCCACACAATACAATGATTTGAGTCAGTGACCAACCCATTCACTCCATTCAATGACCAAAGTAAACCTGCGAGCAGCAGGTGAGGTAAAGATACTCTGGGGGGGCAGTTTACAAATATATAGCATAAAATATTTTCTTAATTAAACATACAAGAGAAAAACAAAGCACATGTAAGATATCAGCAATATAAAATAAACACATTTTTTGTGCTAGTGTCCCTTTAAATATTTTTTACTACATTCTACACCTATAGACCTATATCACGGAAGAAATTGTGGGAGCTGTGAGTTGTAATTGGTGTGCTGGGAGAGTTCATACACTTATGGTATCTATAATCGCATAGAGGTGATGGTCAGCTTTTTTAGATGGGTTTATAGATATATTTATACCTACAGTGAGACATACTGTACATCCATTTTCCAACCTCTAGCTCAATTCATGTCTTCCTTGGGTAATACATTACTTTATTATAAAGGGTTCATTTGGGACAGTAGTACTTAATACACTCCTTACCAAGCCTGCAGATATTATAAGAAGTGACATTGCTGGGCAGCACCATGGGACCGGTGTAGTCTGGTAGAGGCACTTTGCGATAGTACAACTTGAATCCTTCGTTTCGACCCAGCTTTATTGACGGCTCCCATGAAGCTTGGATGGCTGTGCTATTCAGTACCTTGATGAAGAGTGATGGCACAGCAGGGACTGCACCGGGTAACACGGTAAGGATTAATAAATAGCAGTAGTTGTTGAATAGCAATTTTGCAACATTTGCATGGTTGGGAAAGCATATCAATTACTCAGGGGTAGCCATTGTTGCCTAAATAAGTAACTGGGTATAGGTAGTTATTTGATGGCTTAATTTAGCTGCAAGATGTTAATTATAATACCAATTATAGCCAGGCAGCTTTCACTGATGTATATGATAAATTCACTTTAAAAATGGAGGACATCTCTTAAGGGGTTATTCAGAGAGAGCTGATCTGGCCCCAAAATGTCACCGAACAGGGAATTTCACCGTACGATGACATTTCGGGGCCATTCGGCTATTCAGAGAGCAGGCAGTTTGCCAAATTTTAGAGAACTGCCAGCAAGTACGGTGACTGTTCGAAGACAGTGAAATCCCCCATAGAGAAGCAATGGTTAATCTATTCAGAGAACACCGAACAGCAGAGAAAAGTTGCTGAAATGCCCTGCTGATCGGTGGTTTAATTCGGCAGGTTTATTCAGGAGACTCCCATAGACTTCAATGTTAAAAATATTCCCGTTTTTAATCAATATCTAATAAACTGTTTATTATTTTAATCTGCAGTAAAAAGTCTATGGGCTATTACAATCTTCGCGTTAAAATGCTCGCGCAACGCGTGAATTTGTGCACCAAGCGTTAAACCTTAACGCGCGTAAATCAACGCTGGAATTACAATCCTCGCGAATTTTTTCATCCGTCGAGCAATAACGAGCGTAAAACACACGCGCAAAATTGCTCGCACAGTAACGTTGCGCAGAAATCAGTGTGCAGGTTGTTTTTTTCACGCAATTCAGCCAATCAGATTTAAGAACCACAATTATCTCACGTTAAGTTTTTGCGCCTCCCAAAGTCAATCTGAGTATATATGCTGCTGCAATAATACATGCACACACAACTTCTCAAATTTATTGGTTTGGTAGGAGTAGAATGTGTAACTATACTTTGCAGCAATTTTTTTTTTTGGGCTGGTGTATTTGGTTTCGGCCAGGACGTTCAGATTTGCCATTAACACCAGCTTTTAGGAGTTGCTAAAATTATGCGCGCAAAGGCTGTGTGTTACAAACTGCGCATAGATTGTAATACCATCCGCGTTCCAGCGCACAAATGCATTTGCGCTCACAATGTTAAGTATAGGACACACGGAGTACAGTACGCCCGCAAAGGGTTCGCACAGGTTCACCCGCGTTAGACGAGTGCGCGCGTTTGATGCGCTGACTTTGTAATACGATGTTCTGCGCATAGGGTTTTACCCCACACGTTAATGCGTTTTTGCGCAGACGTTTGCGTGAAGATTGTAATAGGGCCCTATATTTATTAATTTTTTTTAGGATCTTTTAGGCATTTTTCGTGAAATTTTTGGCTAAATTTATTTTCCATTTTTTTTAAAGTGTTTTTTCTTTTTTCTGTAACAAGCCTTTTTATCACTCATAGGAACTTATATGTAAATTCCAGACATTTTCGTTCAGTAGCTTCTTTGCAAACAAAGTTTCAATTTTGAAACTTTTAAGCAAACTGTTCTTTGTCTTTTTATCCCGTTCGTCAGCTTGTCAGCTTTTTCTGGCGGCTGGTCTGCGCTGTGATCGGCGGCTCATCCGCTTTTTCTGGCGTGTTCAGTATGGTTATTCTCTCAGTTCCGGTGGGTGTTCGGCGGGTTTTCCCTGCAATCCGGGGACCCTGCTGTGAATGCTGAATTCACTGCAGGGTGGGGAACTTTGATTCCCCGAAGTACAGGGAACTGAGGGGAACGAGAGAGCACCAAAATGTCGGCAACATTTCGGTGGTCTCTGAATAACCCCTTTAATTTTACCCTCGAGGAAGCCAGCCTTGGTAAACTAGTATATGTTTAACAGATAAGATTATGTCTGTTCATTATTTAAACGGTATCCAAAAAATTACAATAGTTGCGCTGCACAATGGTTAGTTTAATTTACATGCAGGGTGCTTTAAGTTCATTTACGTTTAGTAGATTTGGCTGATACATATTTGTGTTTTCAAGGGTCTTAAATTGTGGAAATTATTCTGTGACTTATAGATATATTTCTTGGTGGGTTTATTCTGGTAACCTTTGCTAATCTTAAGAATAAATACAAGCGACATATTCATGTGAATTTTGATGAGTTGCTCACATCAATATACATTTATGGATGTATTAATGATAATAATAAAGATTGTCTTTTAGAATATATGAGGGAATCTCTTCATTGTTACTGTTTCATTATTAAAATGGTCATTGGTTTCCATCCTACCTTCACCCAAAGTGCCTTGCACCACACTTGCTGATGCTTTGCTTGCTCCTCTGGAGGTGTACGCCTTAATGTAGAAACTGTACATGTTTGATGGTTCAAGGTCTGTCACCACCTGTTGAAACGTGTCTTTACTCACAGCCTCCTGGTACTCCATTTGTACAGGGTCTGGAGGACAAAGAACATGGTGAACGAGAACTCTCTCTCATGGTATACATGGTTAGACAAGTCTTGTATGTACTTTGAGTTCAATAAAATGAGTTTAGTAAAATAGTGAGTAGAAATATTTAAAAAATAAAATAAATGATACCTAAAAATTCATTTTATAGCTGAAAATAAACAATGTTCTGACTAGGGTCTCCAGATCGGCCATGTTTTCCAGGACACATATTACTATTTCATGCAGTGTGAGAGCACAGAGAAGGTGCTGCCCTCTGACATGTATAATCCGTATCTATCAGGAGGGAAATCAGACAGGTCACTTAAGATTTCCCTTTCTCATCTGCAGCATATGAGTTATAGATATTACAGGGTTGTATTTTCATGCACTACCCATCAGCATTGAGAATTTTTATGTGTCCAGGAAACATGGCCGGTCTGACAACCTTAGTTCTGGGAAGCAAATGTGGTAACCCAATATGCAGATGATTACACAGTATAAATCCAAGGGGCACTATTATGTGCCTGTAGCTAAAACCGAGATGTTAAGGGGAAAAATTAGCGATCGCTAATTTCCCCTTTGTGTCCCGGTTTCACCAGCAGATCATGGGGCAGGCGCTGTGTCCAGCAGCCTGTCCCATAGTGGCCGCTAGGCTCGCAGACACTGGAACAGCGCTAAGGCAACGTCCCAAGCATCTGCTTCCCCTGCCGGGTCACATGACTGGCAGTATCTCGCCTCTTGTGAGATCCTGCTAGTTGGCGGAGTGCTCGCGGAGGGAGACTGGGGACTTTTTTCCCCAGCCTCACTCTGCTCCCGGTGGCCAGAAGCAGCAGATCGTGCCGCCGTTCTCGCGGCGGGATTAGGCTGGGGTCAGACAAGCATTTTGACGACCAGAAGGACAGTCCGTGTGAGTGGACGTTCCTTCCACTCGTCGCCCGTCTGAGGACCGCGCTTTGAAGCCCCGTCAAAGCACGTCCTAGAGATCTGATGGGGAGGCTTGCTGCATGGATGCAGCACGGCCGCTGTCGCGTGTGCAATTTGTGCACGCGCAACAGCATGTGGCCGGCCCCGTCGCAGCATCACAACGCTGCGACAGACGCCAAAAGGCATGTCAGTACAGGCGCACATAATGCGCTCGTCTGACCCCAGCCTAAGAGTTGAGTATTTGATTTTTGGGGGATTATGAGCTGCAGCATACTCATTCTGCAGCAGCGCAATCCGTTATCAACATCAGTGTTTCCCAACCGCGGTCCTCAAGTACCCCTACCAGGGCAGGTTTTAAGGATTGCCTTGGGGAAATACAGACTGAATCCTGCAATCACTGAGCAGAAAATCATATTACTTGTGCTGTGCTTTGGATATCTGGAAAACCTGACCAGTTGGGGTACCTGAGGACCGCGGTTAGGAACCACTGACCTACACTTCTGAGCTGGTGTTAACTCTTTTACTTAGCGCCAGCTCTTAGTAACTAGCGGTAGGACCAAGTGATCGTAACGCTAGTTAATCTCTGCTTTCACTTTGCGCTCCCCATGTTAAGTATAGGGAGGGCAAAGTACAGTAAACTTGCACTACAAATCGCAATATAACGAGCGCTAACGGGCTTTTTAACCTGTTAGCGAATCAGAGGCGATCTGTGCAGTGCACTATGACCTCCTTTAAGCTAGCACTAATGTGAATGCTAGCGATAGCTTGAAGGAGGTGATAGAGCCCAAGGTGTAGTATAAAAGGAGAAATCCTAATTCAGGGTTAAAAGTCAGCTAAAGGTCAAAACAGCATAAATTAAATGCCATACACTAATCAAAGGCATCCAGATTAGATAGGCTATTTTATGAAAGATAAGTAGATGCACCTTATTTCCTAAAGTTAATTCATCAGGTAAGAGTGCAGTGTCTGTGTGGCGCCACTAGATGGCTCTATTATCAAAGCAGGGAAATAAAAGAAAACAAAGTGTATATGCTATATTACTAATCGAACGGAATGATTAGAATGATGAGTGAAGAACAAGATGTGGTGACTAGAATTTAAGTACAGTGGTAGATAGGATTAATACACCTGTAACTCAATTCTACGAATCAACACTTGCAAAGAAGTAAAAAACGCAGTTGGACAGTTGTAATAAAGTAAAAACACCTTAAATAGAAAGGATATGAAAACCAGCTGTCCACTGATAATCAGCAACCAAAATTATAATGCAAAAAGTATAAATATATGTGAAATAACACTGAATAAATGAAGAAACACTTCAAAGTGACATAAATAATAATTAAATAAAGAAACAACTCTGTAAAATCAAAAACCAGTAATCAGAAAAAATATATATGAACGATGTAAAATAGGATAGAAATAATCTAGGATGTATAGGGAACAAATCCAAGAGTCACCAGCAGAATGTAAAGATACATCCAGGATGAGAAAAAAAAAAAACACAGAGTCAGAGTAAATAATAACCAGTGAGTCTATAGAGTGCAAAAATCAAGAATAGGGTACAGAAACACAGTCCTCAATCCCAAAAAATAAAAAACATATATATTGAAAGTTGATGAATACTGGCCAGAGACGGTGTGCAGCAGCCGGGCAAACCAGAGGAAACGGTAAATCCCCAAATCCGTTAGAGTAGAGAGTCCAGATATTAGAGCTGGTGTCAGGCGCTGGCACTTGGTTTCTCCAGATCCAGTAGGGGCTATCCAGCCTAGTGTCTCATCCTCCGAGGGTGAGATGGTGAAGGGAAAAATACAAAAAGGAGAAATATTGCGCAGCCTGTGATAACTCAATGAGTATATTAGGTGGAAGGGAGATATACTCACACTTTAAGGTGCCAATTTGATTAACAGGCACCAAACAGTATGCAGATCGGTGGATTAAACTCAGGGGCACCGATTCCCCTCTCAGCGATCCAGGAGCAGAAGATCCAAACCTCCAAGATGTCTTTTCAGAATGTAGGAAGGATAAAATCACCAGGAAATCAGTCGAGATGATAAAATCCACAAACGGTTTATTAAAACAATCTTTAAAATACACCTCAAACGCGTTTCGCTACTCAGAGCTTCATCACTGATGAAGCTCTGAGTAGCGAAACGCGTTTGAGGTGTATTTTAAAGATTGTTTTAATAAACCGTTTGTGGATTTTATCATCTCGACTGATTTCCTGGTGATTTTATCCTTTCTACATTCTGAAAAGACATCTTGGAGGTTTGGATCTTCTGCTCCTGGATCGCTGAGAGGGGAATCGGTGCCCCTGAGTTTAATCCACCGATCTGCATACTGTTTGGTGCCTGTTAATCAAATTGGCACCTTAAAGTGTGAGTATATCTCCCTTCCACCTAATATACTCATTGAGTTATCACAGGCTGCGCAATATTTCTCCTTTTTGTATTTTTCCCTTCACCATCTCACCCTCGGAGGACGTGACACTAGGCTGGATAGCCCCTACTGGATCTGGAGATACCAAGTGCCAGCACCTGACACCAGCTCTAATATCTGGATTCTTAATTCATCAGGTGCAAAACAAATAATCAAATCTTCATTCAAACTCCATTCAAGGCTTTATTATGAAATAATAATGTTGTATTCTAATGTATTTTTCATTAAAATATTTTTAATCTGAACATGTGACAGTTAAGTATAAAAAAAATTATGCTTTTTTAAATGCTTTATTTGCCTTTACAGTATTTAGTTTTCATTTTTTTGGCTTTTATGTTCAGACAGTGAATATTTAGGCGGAAATGTTCTGTGCTAGAAATCCAGTCCTTGGAACATGCAATAAATTAGTAAAATAACAGATGGAAACACACAACTATAAAGTAAGCGATTGGTTAACATCTCATATTTGGGGGAGCTACTTAATGCAAACTGCCTGTAATTCTGTGGTGATTAGCTCAATTACATGTAAATTACCGCACATACATATGCATCAGTACGAAAGCTAATCAGTATGCAGGGTCTGCAGTTACACAAGACCTCTCCTGGCCTTAGTGTTAGAGGGCGCAACAATTCTTTGCTACTGCAGGTTTTTGCTTTACAAATGGTATCTAATTGCAACACAACAATAAGTAAACATAATTCTTAACCCCTTCAATACTAGTTGAAAATATTATCAGTACATTTATTTGAAACAAGGAATGTGTAGTTAACCCTTTTGCTGCTGAGGCTTTTCCCGCCTCTGTGCTGAGCTCATTTTTACCTGTTTCGCTCATCTTGTTTAAATGCGTTTTGAAGGCTTATTTTAGTATATGACCCAGACATATTGTACATCGTTCTTTCCGGCAGACTCGGCAGATTCATAATATATCATTATTATATGTATACGTCATGTCCTGTCTGTATATTATAACAAAAAATGCAATAAAATTTGAATTTTCAATAATTTACAACGTGTTAAAATAAAGTGTTTTTTTCACATTTTAACATGTAAGCAATTGCGGTTATATTTTGTATGGGTTGCGCTTGTTAAAAAATTTAGAAGTGTGGTCTCGTTACATTTTTTTGGGGGGGAAATTACGCGATTTTTAACAAACACACCTCAAACAAAAATCGTTAGTGCAGCATCATTGTTCACATTATAATTGAAATGGGAACAATATTGCTGCATTAACAAAACAAAAAAAAAACTTGTTTATTTTTTTATAATTTTTTTTAAAATATTTTTTTATGTTTATCCTTTTTAAAAAACTTTTTACATGGTCATGTTTGGTATCGTTGAAAAGGCCATACTCTGGCCAATCCAACGATATCAAACATTAACCCCTAGCTGCCACTGATCGGGAGATAGGGGGTTCATTGGAACCCCCTATCTCCACCATTGTTGGCAGCTAGCGGTTAACTCCAGGACTAACTCGTGCTATGCACGATGAGGCCAGTCCTCAGGGGGAGTTCCCGGAGGCTTGGCCGACATCCAAAATGTCGGCCAGCTCCAGGAGAGGATCACGATCCGGCGCTTTTCGGCACCGAATCGTGATCCGGCTCCCCAGGGGTTAATGTCAGCCACCGTTTGGAAGGGCTGGCTGTGCCCTTCCAAACGGTGCCTGCGTTAACCCTGTGGCCCCCGGCGATCGGGAGGGAGAGAGGTCCGAATGACTCCCCCTCCCTTTCAGGTGCCTCCTCCACACACGCGGGGGGGCGCCTGAATTAGATGTCATCGCGTCGCTGCAGTAAAAAGTCTCTTTATCTTTAGATTTTTTTAGGATCTTTTAGGCATTTTTTTGTGAATTTTTTTTAAATCGTTTTATCTTTTTTCTGTAACAGCCCTTTTTATTATCATTCATTGGATCTTATATGTAAATTTCAGACATTTTCGTTCTGTAGTTTCTTTGCAAACAAAGTTTCACTCTTAAACATTTAAGCATACTGTTTTTTGTTTTTTTTCCACTCCATTCGTCTGCGGTGTCGGGTTTTTCTCTGCACTGTGATCGGCCCCTGCTAGGGTTTCTCCGGCGTGTTCGGCGGGGTTAATCCAGATGTTTTTGCAGATTTCGGTGTTACGTTCGCCGGGTTTTGTGGTGAGTGTTCGTCGGGTTTGCGGCGGCTTTTCCCAGCACTAAGACGGCCCTGTGGTCCTTGCTGAATACACTGCAGAGTCGCCGAAGTGGGATCGCCAAATCGCACCGAATTGAAGAGAATGAAAAGTCATCGAACGTGCGGTGACTTTTCGATTCTCTTTGAATAACCCTGTATGATTAACTAAATTATGTAAATTTACACATTTTATTTTTGCATGTATTTGGCTTTCCTTTGCAGAAATATTGCTGAGTTGAAAGGTTCTAAACTCCTAGGTCAGTGTTTCCCAAACCTTTTTGGGCTGCCGCCTGCTTGGCTTTCAGGCCATATTGTTAGGTATATTGGAAGGGAAAAAAAGGGAAAATGGATGCCTGTAGCCATTTTGTTTTTAAAGACATTCTTTTTCTTTTCCTAAATTTCCCTAGTTAGAAACGAACCGAGATTTTTTTTACAGAGTTCATGGCTGGGTGAGATCTTATATATTTTTTTAAAAATACCAGACATGAAGGAACCTTAAATGTCTTTGTGTGATATAATGCCCGAGCTAAGTGCTAAGATCTGCTATAATTAAATTTATTGGTCTGTTTTTTACGTCTTTAAAACAAAAAGAGATTTTGTTCTTTTTGGGTATAGGAATATAAGAGTTAATATCTTCGTAAGGTAAAATATATTCACAAAATATATGTGTTTATAATCAAGGTATATTTTATTATATTTACAGTAGAAAATAGACGCTCCAATTTATATTGTAGAGAGTTTAAGTGGTAAATAGTATAATTATTGAAGAATAGATTCTGTTGAGTTAACAAGAAAAGAATTCAACTGATAAAGACTCAGTAAAATTTAGAAAGGAGTGAGGATATAAATCTAACTTTGATATGTAGAGACTAAATGTCTACATTGGGAGAGAGAGGGTCTTTGTTAAGTCAGATTGACCTCTGACACGAGATAAGACATATTAAAAAGAAATGGTGGAATTAATTGAGAAGTGCAACACTACCCTCTAGAGGATAGCAAATATTATATTTGATATAATGAAGGATATTGCTAGTGACGTCAAATTGACTATAATTGAAGCGGCAATGTTGGTTGCAGTCATTCCGAGATTCAGAGACTCACACCGCAATGCATTCAGACTTCCAATACATATGAGAAATTCCGAGATTCCAGGACATGAGGCACTCAAGACTCTCACCAAATCTCTGACTCTCACCAAATCTCTAACTCACATGCATTGATTATCTGATATTGATAATATTCACATATTCCAAAAACAATATTACATAAGGAATTCCAAGGCAGACTCATCAAAATCCAGATTGGAGAGATAATGTATGAGAGCTATTTAAATTAAGGAATTAATGTAAATTATATATATTTGTAGATTTCTTACAACATATAGACTGAGATTTCTCAGATTCTTGGTAGCTCCAAAAGTCTAAATATTTCTATTCTGCAGATAGAAATATAAAGAAGTGGACATAAGAATTTATCCTAAAAGAAACTGTTGTAGGATTGATAAAAATATATATATTGAATTTGGAAATTACTGTGATTGAAATTAATAAGCAAGGAAGTATATAACTAGAAATAAAAAGCAAAAGATTAGAAGTTTAATTCTCGAGATTGGGGAGGATTCACTAAATAAGTTTTATTACTTATTATTTTAAATTAACTCATCTTTTGTTGATCAATGTAGTATAGAGATATATATATATATATCTATAAGATCTAGCTGGTTAAACATTGTTTGCTGGGAAATGCATGTTGTATTAAGCAGAAATGTTTATTAACCATTTGTGTATTAGTTACTAACTGATAAGATAAATGATATTAATCATATATGCAGTTACTAACAGGAGATACATATACTGTGAAGCTAGTTTTTATGTGCTGATGGATTGTGGTTTATAAATCTTTGTTTATGATATGAGATTTGAAACTTTTTTGTATACGTAATAAATATATATATGTTTTTATCCGATTATTGATTATTGTATTCTTCAAAGCAAAACACAGACAATTAAAAGAATTTAGGAGAATTTCTAGGAAATATAAACGATTGATATTTGTGTCTCGTATAAATTTCTTATGAAATAATAATCCCTGCCATATTGGAGGCTTGGCTGAGAAGTCCAATATATACTGTATATAACGTGTTGTATTCACGTGCAGAGATTATATATCCGACAATATCCCTAGCACCCCCATATATACACGCTCCTCTTTTTTTGGGATTAGGTATACTGCAATTTTAAATTCCTTGGAATTTCAGGGCTGGCCACCCTTTCGGTGATAGCAGACTAATTTGCATATGGACTAGTCATCTCTGCAATGGCACCATCAATCTAATACCTTGTGAGACCTGAGTGGGGACCCCCCGAAGGGTGGCCCATTAGAACTGTTGTTTTTTCTCAGGATCCTCACAAATCTTGGTTTTGCTCACTTTAACTATACAGGGTAATCCAAAAGTGGCACCCCCTTGCTCGAGGAGGCTAAAGAGCTGTCAGCTATACTGGGCTGGACTGGGACAAAAATTTATATAAAAAATTGGCCCTGGACTTCATCCAGACCAGCCCATTTTTATTATGCAAGCACACACAAAATATAAATAAATAAAAAAAATTATTTTATGTTTGTGTAGGTTTTCTTTTACATGATATTATACATGGTCATGTTTGGTATCATTAGAAAGGCCAACCTCTGACCTGTCAAATAACACCTTCCATGACTTTGTTGGGTGTAAAGAATGGAAATACAGGGGTCCAAAGGACCCCCATTCTCCTTGCAGCGGTGCATCGCTTTGTGTTTTAGATGAACCGATGCGTAATAACGCTTTGTGCCATCACCTCCACATTTGGTCATGGTGTGGGAAATGAAAAAGATGAGTTAGTCCAATGGCATTATTTGGTTTACAAGTAAGGCTGCGGTCACACGAGCGCACTGATTGTGCATAGTTGAAACTGATGCACTTTATAAGTGATGCGATTGTGGTTACATTGTATCAGTTAGTTATGACTGAAGTTGAGAAAAAGAATTGCTGTACTGTATCAGTTAGTATGGACTGAAGTGGAGCAAAAGAATTAAAAAGGCTGTATAGTATCAGTTAGTTATGACTGACGTTGAGAAAAAGAAAAAAAAGTGTATGCGGGGTTTCTCTATATCCGTTGTAGCTTTTTCTCGTCGATGCCAGTTTGGCATCTGTTGCAACCACAACAGGATGGGGCCACAGGATGGGGCAAGGGGGGGCACCTGCCCCCCTGGAACTGGCCATCAACAAAGGTGCTTCCCTGGCTAGGGCCGGCTGGTCTGCGTCAGGTATAGTACAAAGTAATATCACCGAGTGGGTATTGGGAAGAACCACGGATGAGTGAAATAATCAGCAGATCCTACAAAGAGAAGAAAAAAGAGGCCATCGTGCAATATATAACACTGAATTGTATAAACACACAACTTGTAGAATGGCACTCACAAACGAGTCTTCAAGACACCAGATGTAAGCCTTTAAGTCTCTTTTGGGGGACTCCTCCCATACACCAATTCCTGTTCTAGATGATGAATATATCTCAAAGGAAGAGAAATTGGTACATAGTACAGTTCTGCGACCCAAAGGAGGGATAATCTATAGTATAAAGACATACTCACGAGCCCTAAAACCTCCTGTCCAGGTGGTTTGGTATTAACGACTTGGACCTCACTTGAGGGGGTCCCACCTCGTATCTCCTGATTCGATCCCAATCCTGCTGGACTTCACGATATGTATTCGTATCCTGTTCGACTTGGGAGACAAATTGCAGAGGGACAAGATTTCTTCATAGGATTAGATAAAAAGAAAGAAGCTAGATGGATAAAACAAAGTCTGGATGGATAAATAAAATGAAATAAAATTTATTGCTCATGAACACCGAGATGCGTTTCGCCTGCTTCCTGCAGGCCTTATCAATCAGATTGGAAGGAAGCAGGCGAAACGCGTCTCAGTGTTCATATCCAATAAATTTTATTTCAACTTATTTATCCATCCAGCCTTTGTTTTATGAGGTTCTAGGGCACGTGATTGTGTCTTTATACCCTCCTTTGGGTCGCAGAACTGTACTATGTACCAATTTCTCTTCCTTTGAGATATATTCATCATCAAGAACAAGAATCGATGTATGGGAGGAGTCCCCCAAAAGAGACTTAAAGGTTTACATCTGGTGTCTTGAAGACTCCTCGTTTGTGAGTGCCATTCTACAAGTTGTGTGTTTATAGAAGGGGTTAAAATTTCCACTCGCCCTCTCGCAATTTGCGAGCAGAAATTGGCAGGGAGCGAGTGAAAATTGGTGTGTAATCCCTTTCAGGTGCTAGTGTCGGCTCCATGCTGACACCAGCACTAATCAGGGCTTTTTTCCTGCCAGCCAGTTATTGTCTGCTGGAGGAGGGATTCATATCCCTTCCTTTCAGACTTTGAAAATAAATACTGTCTGCCCTCTGCCTTGCGTGGGTCCTCCATGATGGTGTCATGACAGTGACCATGTGACATTTCATCTCTTCCTGTACTCACCGCCAGTTGTACAGTGTGTCAGGCAGAGACCGGTCACACCCTCACAGAGTGGGATCTGGATGGAAGGCAAGAACAACAGGCAATGGTGCCTCCTCAAAGTAGCTTGTTGGAAAGTGCGAACTCCATTTATTAGTTCTGCCATAGAAAATAATGTAACACCGGCATCGCTAGCCTGTATCACACGTTCAGTGCAAGGGCTTATGGGACATAGAATGGTCTCATTCCAAACCTCCTCACACACAGGCAGGCGCAGGAGCCCTTGCACTGCTGCATGTCCAGGGCTGAGTGATGCAGAGAACCCTGGACCATGTGAAAAGCCCTGCAGGCTTCACAAACATGAAGCATACAGGGCTATCTGTAATGATTAAATGATCACCATCCATTCTGGATGGTGAGGGGTTAATTAGAATCAGAGGGGGTCTCTAATACAGAGCCCCCCCCTCTGTATAATACTTGTCATCCACTGGATTCAGTGGATGATGGTATTTACTGAAACAAACACCCCTTCAGTGCCATATATACTTTACATAGTCACCGCTCTATCACCGCAAGGAAAAAGGGCTGTATGGGACTGGGTTAGGTAGGTTAACTGATGGCGAGTAACTTAGAAGACCTGGCTAGTAGCTCAGGACCTGAAATTTTGAGCCCTGGTTTATACAATTCAGTTTTATATACTGCGCAATGGCCTCTTTTTTTCTTCTCTTTGTAGGATCTGCTGATTATTTCACTCATCCGTGGTTCTCCCAATACCCACTCGGTGATATTACTTTGTACTATACCTGATAATTTATGTATATGTAATCTATGCGCTCCCATATGCCTTTGGCATTTATATTTTAACAACTTATCTAACACTGTAAACACACGCTCCTTTTTTTCTTAATACCCCCTGTATCTTTCCACCTTTACCACATGTTTTGGGAAGGACTACTGTAAATGGTGTCCCTTATCTTGCACTATTTCACATGGGGTCTGCATTATTAGCATACAGGCAGAAATTACCTTCGTGTTAAACGTAGTAAATGTGATAAAGATAGATAATAAATATGGTCCTACTTGGTCAAATAAAAATAGTCAGATGTGGGCATCTGTAGTGACAACAATGAGATTATTAGCATTGTCGCTTCCAAAAATTACCAAAAGTATAAATAATAATATCTATGGGATAATGCTTGTGTATAGAAAATACAGTAACACCTTATATATGTACTGTACAGGGATTTTCTGCAATTATAACCATCAGAATCTTATCCCTGTACAGTAGTGAAGGAACAGAGTGTTTCTCCTGATGGGCATACTAATCTTAATTTAAAAGTATATGGACTAGTTTTTGTATATAATTATAACACAATGCAGAATTGAGTTTAGAATTCAATACGACTGCCAGTAGAATATCTAATACCAAAAATAGGATGTATGAAGACAAAATAAGTTTTTCCTGTGTAACAGCCAGTCAGTAAATGTCTGTTTTGCTTAAGTTAGTTAATAACATTTCTATTAAAGGTTTATCTTGAGTCACAATGCCTTGATGTCAGTTAACATTTTAGCAAAATACTGTTCCGAAGATGAAATATATTGTCAGCCCTGTCTTGTCTAGTAGAGCTATATATTGTATAATTGCAGTAATCTCATGGTTACAAAGGGAGCTAGTAATCTCTCTTGCAATGCAAATACATACAGAATGTCACTGTCTAGATTAGAAGGATATGCAGTGTGAATGGTGGTGCATTGTGTAATTCAGTTATCACCCAGCGGTGTTTGCAGAAGCTAACATACCTAAAATAGACTTGAAGCTGTT
Organism: Leptobrachium leishanense; assembly: GCA_009667805.1. Classification (NCBI taxonomy): domain Eukaryota; kingdom Metazoa; phylum Chordata; class Amphibia; order Anura; family Megophryidae; genus Leptobrachium; species Leptobrachium leishanense. Next base: position 126,560,555 of record CM019065.1, read on the forward strand.
AATGGATAATGTGACCAGCCAGATGCAGGTCCTCAATGCGCCTCTGGCCATGCCACTATGGCTACTGTTATGACTGTTTAAATCAGCTTCTGTATATATTTAGATTTGCAAAGTCTCTACACCATTGACGGTATGGCCCTAGGGGCAAAAGACCAGGTTATGTCATTACGCGCTGGAACTCCAAGTGATTTGCCATATTCTACTAGACAACAGTAGCATTCCCATCTTGTTCCAAGCCCCAAGAGCAAACAAGACCACAACTGAATATTTATGTGTATATATAAAACCCATCCAAAGCAGGGCACTCACCATGGTCTTCATAACAGCATGCGATATATCCTGTTTTTTTAAACCCTCGTGCCCGGGTATATCTCAAATGTAGAGAAGATGCACTCCAGGGGTTTTAAAACACAAAATATAATTTTTATTAATGTGGTTACAACTAGGATTGACATTTCGGCCCCATGTGGGCCTTTATCAAGATATCTTGGTAATGTCCCACATGGGGCCCTAATTTTAACTGTGTTAATAAAAGTAATATTTTATGTTTTGAAAGCCCCTGGAGTGCACTTTCTCTATATTTGAGACATATAGATTATATATACATATAGATTATATATACATATAGATTAGATAGACCGTGTTAGTCCAGATGCCAAAATCACGATTATAGCAGTACGTGATTGATACCTTTTTTATTGGACTAATGTTACATTTAAAAGACAAGCTTTCTAGAGTATATCTCTCTTCTTCAGGTCTGGACGCTATATTGATCAGGATCCTAGAATTCAACATTACGACATTAAGGGTCACATGGGTGGGGGGTTAGATGTCGTAAAGAGTAAGAGTAAAATGGTATGTTCAAAATGGGAACATAGACACATGGGAGATCTTGGGTCCATAAAACAACAGTGATAAGATCATACAACTTGAAATAGAAAAAAAAAGGAAACAAAACTAAAAGCACAAATCAGTGAAGGCTGAAAGAGACCCAAAAAACAAAAATAAAACCAAGAAGAACAAAACACCAGCCAGAATTTTGAATGTTATGTGCCGTTATGATAATGGGTTAAAAAGCAGAATCCACATTGAGTCCTTCTTTTATGGTGTTACAATATGATCACATATAAAAGAAGGACTCAATGTGGATTCTGGCTTATATATAGACAGTTGGGAAAAGCACTCAGTCCCACTAGTATATTCTAAGTAGAGTGCCCGGGTGCTTGCCAAAATGAAGACAGCATATATCAAAAAGAGTATTGGGAGCACTCCGGAGCTTCTAAAACGAATATTTATTAAATATGCATTAAAAGAAGGGACAGACCGAAGCTTTCGCTCCTAAAAGCCTTCCTCAAGGTCTAACTTTACATACAAATGTACATGTTTAAATAGAAAAAATACACTCAGCAATCTTGTCTGCAGGCAGAACTGCAGTCGGCGCCCCCCCTGCTGGGCGGGATGCGCGTAGTATGCTACCCGCTACGTCATCGAGTGTGCCAGAGCATCAGCACCATTTTTTACCGGGCTTGCCTATTTTTTATACTTCGCAGTTCACCATCACAATGCCCTCCATATTGTTTAGCACTGTTCATGTTTGCACATATATATTTAGCTTTCACACACATTCCAGCACACCTCATCTCCAGATTCCCCACATTGACATTCATACACCATCAACTCCATTAGCGCACACACGTTCCTTCACCCTCACATATCACACTGTAATTCATTCATACATTTCACTCATGTATCTTGCATTCACCTTTGAGTTTTCCATATATTTCTTCATTATTTTTCATTCTTCTTCATTTTTTATTTTATGTTATTTTATTTTATGCCCTTTGTTTCATGTGGTTTGTTTCTGCTCCATTAACAACACAATAGATTATGGTAGACAGGGTTTCAAGTTTTTTTAGCATTTATCTGTATGAAGTTACCTCCTAGCACCTTTTTGTCTGGGCCTCTTGTTTTTATATTTTGCTTGGTTTTAGTATGTTGATCGTGATCGCTGATCGGCACCTAGGGTTCTCTTGGGTTGTCATGGCAACATGACGCTCTGACGCACTCGATGATATAGCAGGTCGCACACTACCCGCATCACGCCCAGCATGGGTGCACTGGTTGCAGTTCTGTCTGGCATGGTCCAAGGCGATGCAAGACAAGATTGTTGAGTGTATTTTTTCTATTTAAACGTATACATTTGTATGTTAAGATAGACCTTGAGGAAGGCTCTTAGGAGCCGAAACATCGGTCTGTCCCTTCTTTTAATGCATATTTAATAAACATGTGTCTTAGAAGCCCCACAGTGCTCCCACTACTCTTTTTGAAGACGAGTGTCCGGTCTTTTGATTATTTTTTTCTATATATACACTATATTGGCAAACGTATTCGCTCACCCATCCATATGCGAGTCAAGGCAGGTGAGCGAATACTTTTGGCAATATAGTGTATATATCTATATATATAAAAAAAACATGGGTGGTAGCACTCCAAACCAAAACTAAGCATTCAGTGCGGGTGCGTCTCAAAAATAAAATACAAACAAAACCAGGGAGAGAGCACTCCACTCAACACATTCAAAAACCAACAACAACAGCTTCATGCATGGGTACATTATACCAGATTTTACCACATGAGGAAAAATTCTTAAATCTGAGCTTTGTTGAATAAAATGGTGGAAATTTAGTTTACAATGAACGGCTGTGAATTGCTTTAAGCCTGCCAACAACGTCAATGTAATCCACCCTCTGGCAGGTGAGGTCCTACTCTGCAAACCTAATGAGTGCCTTTCATGGGATAAACTCACTTACTGAGAAACAAGTCCTTTCCTGGAGCTCCCTGCAGATCAAGGTTAAATAGAACCTGGAGGAGGAGTACCTGTGGCAGGGAGGGGTGCATACCCAAGAGATTCACGCTAATCTTTCAGTGTGGGTGCTTCTCAAAAATACAAACGAATCTCTTGGGTATGCACCCCTCCCTGCTTTCATACTGCGGGGCTCAGGCAGGGTTTGTTTCCGTACAGGGTACCTAGTTTGGGGTAAAGTTTAGATGAGAGTTTTTCAATGTGGGGGCCAAAGGATAGATTTGGGTCTAACCACCTACCTAGATATTTGAGAGAAGTGACTGTGGTCAGCCTGCCATTTGATTTTGTCCTGACACCTAGATGGGGAGTTTGCAATTTATGTAGTTTAGGTTTTGTTCCAAAGAGCATTGTGACAGTTTTGTCAGCATTTAGAAACGTTTGTTATCTGTGATCCACTTTTCTACCTCTTGCAGCACGGCCTCCAGCTGCGGGAGACATGGTTTGCTGGAGTAGATTACGGTGTCGTCTGCGTACATGTGTACAGCTGAGGCTTTGCAGACCTTAGGCAGATCATTTGAATAGTGTGAATATACAGGGTATTCCTTAGTTTATGTTTTATAATTCTGTTGTTGACTGTTGACATGGGATTATCTAGGTACTCCACAGCTTTCATAAGCATGCTTTGGCTAACCGTGAGTGTAGAAAGTGCATTACCTGCATGTTTCCGTATGTGCACCACATATCCAATAATCTCTTGTGTATTCTCCAAGGGCTCATTCCAGGATACTTGAATGGACGTTGATGAAACAGTGGTTGCCACAACATCCTGCGGGGGTCCTGGCAGACCTTCTGCCCACAGTACTGAGAGGCGAGCACTGGACTGGCTAGATCCTGCACTGTTTCGTGCCACGCACTGGTATATTGCCTCATCCTCTTGGCTGATTCCAGAAATGGTTAGGGAGCTTAGGAGAACAAAAGCACTTCTGTATTAATTACAATTTAACTTTAAGAACAATATGCGTCCAATCTATTATACATATTCTTTAAAATAAATCATAATTTGTTTTTCTCTCTCTCTAGGAAAATCACAACATATAATGCTTTTTTTGTAAAATGTAATAATTTGTTCTATTTCGGACGACATGATACCCAGCGTTTTTATCAAATAATACATTAACAGTGCTGGTAAATTGAATTATGAATTCAAGGAAAAGGCCTTGGTTTCATAAGCTGGCTTTCTACAAGAGTACATATATTTAGCTACGCACAATGTACATAAAACGCTTTTCTACACACAACAGAAGGATAAAAATCGTATTCCAACTACATAACCCGAGTCAGATGGCTATTACTTAATTGCATCGTTCATGCCCCAAAATACATGTGACATATTTGCTCTGTGCGCAGATTGAATCGCTCCCACAACACCACAGTTTGCCTTAATTAAATGTGCAATAACTATTCCAATGCCAGAATTATCAACGCATGATTAGACTCTTTTCGCCTTCTGCTGGTCTGCAGACACCAGTACACAATACAACTGCCAGATATCATGAAGGGCATAACCGATATCAAGCAGTTCCACAAGAAATCTGAGATTTTCAGAAAAAAAAATGTTTCTTTAGATGTAGCAGTCAAGGGGTTAAGGATCTAAAGTTGACGTTAGGAGCCCTTCTAGCTTGAGGCCCCTTTCTATTGAAATGGAGGACTTTAATTACCATGGTAGGGGGGAATCAATATAGCTCAGTACCCTAGTTACTGGTCACCATGGAGACATCTCCTAGATACCTATACCCCCTCCCAACTTCCAAAATTACCCCATCTATGAGATTGGATGAAACCCCCTTAAATTAGTATGTGATAGGAAACCCAGGGAGCGGAATTACAATTCTAAGCGTAGTCACGTCGTTCAGTTCTGTGAGCAAAATCTTCATACAGTGTAGCAAAACCTTAACTTTAAGGAGGAGCAGTATTGCTACAAAGAGGCTCCTTTAAACCCACCTTAAAGGAATAAAAGGGATGGGAAAATGGATTGGGTATTAGAAGAGGTTTGTTAGAGGTGGATTTATTTTGTTACAGGGAATTATGATCCTCACACTAAACCAATATCCCAAAATATCATTTTTTTCCCTTTTAGTATCGATGCTATTTTCTGATTCACATGGTTTGTTTTCATGGTAGTTTTTTGGCAAATATTGACAACAAAAATACACGGTGAGCCTACAGAGAAAACAAAGAGCGATCTCTCAGTAAATCAATTGATTTTAAAGTTTAAGGAAAAATAAAACAAATAAAAAAACAACATGTCAGGCTACCATTGCCAAACAGGCAAGCGATAACTAAAATGTGCAAATCCCTCATCAATTATTAAATCTCCAAGCTAATTTTCTTTATTAAAAGAACTGAAGTAGCAAACCATGCAAAAAGAAAATCCATCTATTAGATATAAAGATATGTATCCAGCTCAGCTACTTTGGACTATAAATTGCAACTCCCCAGTTAATTCCAGCCAGTGCTGGTTTAGTGAAAAAAAACTGTAATCATTTTTATATAAACATAAAATAGTGAAATTAAACCTTTCTAAGAAGGGATGTCAACAGGTCTATGACAGTGTAAGACATTGGTCTGGCCATTTTCCCCAAATTTGCAAAAGAAACTGGCAAAATTGTAATGCAACACAATGCCCCAAAACACACATTTTTTCCCCTCTTCGTTTAACATTATGACACATAAACCCATATTGGAGTAAATTATTTGAGGGCCACAGTAAATCAAGAGCAATGTAACAAAACGGGGTACAAAACACATCTTGATAGTCGATAGAGAACCAAAATGCAAATCTTGGGGCCCTGTTCAGTTCAAGCCATTAACAATACAAATAGTTCTCCAGTGACCTTCTGCCAGTACAGCAAGAACAAGGTTTGTGAGGATCCTGAGAATGAGCAGCACCAATAGTTGTCTGCCCTACGATGCGTCCCCGCTCAGGTCTCATAAGGTTTTAGCTCAATGGTGCCATTACAGAGAAGAATATTCCATATGCAAATCAGTCTGCTATCACCCAGAAAAAGTGGCTAAGAAAGTCTCCTTTGCACCAGAGATGCAGCAGCCCCTGACGATCGTTTCAGCCTCGTCAGGAGGGTATAGCTGGCACCTGTCTAGATGCCTAGAGCAAGAGGTCCACATCTGGATTACGCTGTATACTTAAAGTGAGCTAAAACAAGTTTTGTGAGGGTACTGTGTAAATATTTACGTGGTAATCCAGATGTAGAGCCCTTGCTTGAGGTACTTAGAGGGGTGCCAGCTATAAACTCCTGACGAAGCCGAAACGATTGTCGGGGGCTGCTGCGTCTCTCGTGACGAGGAGACTTCCTTGACATTTCAGTTCCCGCCACCCTTTCTGGGTGATAGACTGATTTGGATATGAAACATAGAAACATAGAAAATGTCGGCAGATAAGAACCTTTCGGCCCATCTAGTCTGCCCAATTACATGGATACTTTTCCTGGATTTATCTTTTATTTAGGATAGCCTTATGCCTATCCCATGCCTGCTTAAATTCAATTACTGTTTTGGCCTATACCACTTCTACTGGAAGGCTATTCCATGTATCCACCACCCTCTCAGTAAAATAATGCTTCCTGATGTTACTTTTAAACCTTTGCCCCTCTAATCTAAGACTATGTCCTCTTGTTTTGCTACTTTATTTCCTTTTAAATATACTCCCTTCCTCTACTTTGTGGATTCCCTTTACATATTTAAATGTTTCTATCATATCTCCTCTGTCTCGTCTTCTCTGTAATGGCACCCTTGCGCTTAAACCTTAAAAGATCTCAGAGGGAGTCCAACATAGCGCAGGCCATTGATGCCGATGCCTGTTCCCAGTATGCTTGTAAACTTTGTTTCTGCTCAATTCAGCAAGTCCTAAGGACTTCATGAGAAAACCACCACAGAGGACGGCTACCAGTATCCATTAACAGCTCACTGAAATTATTAGCCTGGCCGCTAGCAGAATTGAGCCAGTAATTGGCCCATGTTGGGCTCCTTTGACAAGGAATCCTTCCATATATATGTATTATCATTTTACTTTGCAAACACATACAGGCCTACCAACTTTGTTAGGACTAGGATTGGATTACAGGGGGGGGCATGACTTTGAGAAGGCATGGCTGTAACACAATGTCATGACCACGCCCCTATGTGGAGCAGTGTACCAGGGTTGCCAGCTAACCAACCGAACAGCCAATCAGGACAACTCATGCACAAGTGCAGCTTGTTGTTGTCATCTACGGGCTTCAAGAGCCATGATTTAATAATATAAGCACTGCATGTGCCATTACAGAGGAGCATTTTTCCTCAGGCCTCCTGACTGCCTAGGACCGTCAGGTGATTGAGAGGGCTGAGGGAAGTTTCAGTGTCACATGGCAAGACCATGAAAGTTGTCAGGACTTTTCGTAAATATAAAAATTTTGTGTTATTCCCTGTTAGTGTTTTACTGTAATTCCTTTGTGATGGCAGACCACAGTAAGCAACACACTGTACAGGTGAAACTCTAAAAATTTGAATATCGTGCAAAAGTTCATTTATTTCAGTAATGCAACCTAAGGCTAGGGTCAGACTAACGCATTTTTTGCGTTGTCCGTGAAAAAGTGCGTTCGAACGAATGGACGTATTTTTTCACAGAATATGCGATAGCGGTCATACGATGCGCATTTTCTTCCTTGATTTTGTACGGATCATCAATAAAACCCTTTTTGCGTCTGGACGTTATGTTGGCCGGACGTGTGCAGCGTCTGACGTCTCCCAATCACGCAAACACGCCGCTATGTGGACGCAGCGCACTCTGTACGTCAGTACTAGCGGTTTGACGTTCTTGAAAAAATGCTTTCTTTTGACACTTGCGTTGCGCGGCCGAACTTTTGTGCGGCCGTTCTTCATATGCAGCCAGGCATTGGATGTCATTTGCTGCTAGCACGGCCGTGATTTAGTGCAGTTAAAGGCACGTTAAAACTGCTTTCGTCTGACCTTAGCCTAAAAGGTGAAACTAATATATGAGATATCGTGAAACAGATGGTAGGCGCCACACAACATGCCACAATCACCCCAAACTCCAATGCTACACCAGCAAATAGTGGTTTCCCCCACACCATAGAGTATAAACAATGTAGGACATAACTGGTGAGCGCAAAATAATGCTCTGGAGTCCGGATGTCTCAAGTAGGTCCGCAACACATCCTGTGGTTATGTGGAAGAAGCACATACAGAAATGCATAGTGCTAAACTGTAATTAGTATATTGAACGATATATTGTATGGTTATACCACTCACAAATATAGAGCCCTAGCACCGGCTCAGAGTGGGAAATCGCCTTTTGGTAATTTTTCTTCCTCCCTGTTGACAGGTGACCCCCACCTTATGTGTGGAAATCCTCTTTACACACCGTGGATTAGTGGAGGCATGGAGGGAAAAATAGAAATATATGCTTTCCTAGTGTAAATCTCTTAGGTAAAAGTACAAAGCTCTTTTTCTGCCAATTCAAGACTTACATGAGGTGGAGCTTCCAAAGCTCTGATAGGAACGCCATGGATTTTTTATGGTTCTGGGACCATAATTTATGGTTTATTTTTAAATTTACTTTATTAAAACTTTTTAAAGACCACACTTCTGTTCCAGTTTGGTTTTTCATTTGGATTTTTTGCATAAAAAATCCATGGGCGTTCCTATCTGAGCTTTGGAAGCTCCACCTCATGTAAGTCTTGAATTGGCAGAAAAGAGCTTTGTACTTTTACCTAAGAGATTTACACTAGGAAAGCATATATTTCTATTTTTCCCTCCATGCCTCCACTAATCCACGGTGTTTAAAGAGGATTTCCACACCTAAGGTGGGGGTCACCTGTCAACAGGGAGGGAGAAAAATTACCCAAAGGCAATTTCCCACTCTGAGCCGGTGCTAGGGCTCTATATTTGTGAGTGGTATAACCATACAATATATCGTTCAATATACTAATTACATTTTAGCACTATGAATTTCTGTATGTGCTTCTTCCACATAACCACATGATGTGTTACGGTCCTACTTGAGACATCAGGACTCCAGAGCATTATTTTGCGCTCACCAGTTATGTCCTACTTAGTTCAAGCCATGATATGTCATAATTGTGATTATTATGGCTTTCAGCTCATGAAAACCCCAAACCCACAGTCTCAGAAAATTAGAATATTACATGCAATCAATAAAACAAGGATTGTACATAGAACAATATCGGACCTCTGAAAAGTATAAGCATGCATATGTACTCAGTACTTGGTTTGGGCCCCTTTTGCAGCAATTACTACCTCAATGCGACGTGGCATGGAAGCTATCAGCCTGTGGCACTGCTGAGGTGTTATGGAAGACCAGGATGCTTCAATAGTGGCTTTCAGCTCTTCTGCATTGTTCGGTCTCATGCGTCTCATCTTTCTCTTGGCAATGCCCCATAGATTCTCTATGGGGTTCAGGTCAGGCGAGTTTGCTGGCCAATCAAGCACAGTAATCCCATGGTCATTGAACCAGGTTTTGATGCTTTTGGTAGTGTGGGCAGGTGCCAACTCCTGCTGGAAAATGAAGTCAGCATCCCCATAAAGCTCGTCTGCGGAAGGAAGCATGAAGTGCTCCAAAATCTCCTGGTAGAAGGCTGCGTTGACCCTGGACTTAATGAAGCAAAGTAGACCAACACCAGTCCAGCAGATGACATGGCTCTCCAAATCAACAAAGACTGTGGAAACTTTACACTGGACTTCAAGCATCTTGCAGTGTGTGCCTCTCCATTCTTCCTTCATACTCTGAGTCCTTGGTTTCCAAATGAGATGCAAAACTTGCTCTCATCAGAAAAGAGGACTTTGGACCACTGAGCAACAGACTTCTGATGTTGTTTGTTGTTCAGGAGCGGCTTGACAAGAGGAATACGACAGTTGAAGCCCATGTCCAGGATCCGTCTGTTTGTGGTGGCTCTTGATGCACTGACTCCAGCCTCAGTCCACTCCTTGTGAAAGTCCCCAACACTTTTGAATGGCCTTTTCCTGACAATCCTCTCCAGGCTGCGGTCATCCCTGCTGCTTGTGTACCTTTATCTTTCACACTTTTCCCTTCCACATAGCTTTCTATTAATGTGCTTTGATACAGCACTTTGGGAACATCCAACTTCTTTTGCAATTACCTTTTGAGGCTTTTTCCTCCTTATGGAGGGTGTCAATGATGGTTTTCTGCACAACTGTCAGGTCAGCAGTCTTTCCCATGATTGTGATTCCTACTGAACCAGACTGAGAGACCATTTAACTCAGGAACCCTTTGCAGGTGTTATGGCTTAATTAGCTGATTAGAGTGGGACACTGAGCCTAGAATATTGCACCTTTTCACAATTTTCTAATTTTCGGAGATTGTGGATTTGGGGTTTTAATGAGCTGAAAGCCATAATCATCACAATTATGACAAATCATGGCTTGAACTATGTCATATATTAGTTTCACTTTTTAAGTTGCATTACTGAAATAAATGAACTTTTGCACGATATTCTAATTTTTCGCGTTTCACCTGTAAATTCTGACTTTGCCGGAATAGGGCACCACAATTTCATACCACTATTAAAAACCATATACCATATAATGCTACAAAATGAAGTGTTGTATTGATTGAGGCTGATGTGCTGAGATATATTGTGAATATACTCTACATTTGTTAAATAATAGAGCAGTTCCCAATCGTGTAAATACTGTATTTTAGTCTTATATTTTAAAAGGACACTCCAGGCACTTTGATCACACAATGTAATTTGAGTGGTCACATTGACCTTAGTGTCCTCACCCCACTAGAGGTCTCATAAGGCCGTTTAAACCCACTGAATGCAGACGGATTTTCCCAAACAGAGAGCAGTGAGCACTGACATCAGGTTCCTGTATATCAGGACTTTTGGGATGCCCACCAATGGCTCTTTATGCATTGACAGCCTTAGGGTTGGCTGTACACGGCATCTTACGGAAATAACACCTTGAAAATTCACGTCAAAACAGACGCAACAAAAAGACGAGTTAATAAAAATACGGCCATAAAAAAACGTAACAAATTATGCCTTTTCAAAAAAGTGACCATCCAGCCACCCCATAGTCAGATGACTGGTACAGTTTGCAAGAAGTCAGCAGCATGTCATGTCATGATCAGTCATGAGAGAGTCCACACTGGAATAAAAGCGTATTTTAAAAACAAAACAAACAATCAGGAGAAATAATAATTTTTCATTGTCTTCTCTGAAACTAAACATTTTATACTATTCTCAGATGAACCCAAATAAACCCAGTATAAACTGACTATGCTACAACACAACTCACCTGTTGTTATTCTTTAATTTGATGTGTCCGCTGGGCTCAAGTTCTTGCCCGTTCTTCAACCAAGTTATTTGTGGAGGTGGCTCACCCTGGGCCAGGCATGTAAAGATAGCTGTGGTGCCTACAGGCCTTGAAATGGACTGGGGATGTTGAACAAATTCAGCAGGAGCTAAAAGAAGAAGCAATATGGTAATTGATTTGTGAAACTCTGGCCTTTCAAATGACACCTCAGTTGACTGTGTAGGCTGGGATCTCAAACTCTGGGGCCCCAGATGTTTCTGAACTACAACTCCCATGAGTCTCTGGCTATTGGCTGCATTCAAAAAATTGTGGGAATTGCAGGCAATAAACTTTGGGGGGCAGAGTTTGAGACCCCCTGGTGTAGGGTATTTGCAACTGAAAATAAAAGGGTTCAAATGTCCAAAGGCCCCCTGTACCTTTAACTATGGTATTGCAGCTCAGGGGGACAAATGGTATCTGTCCCCCATGCCTGGATCTGCCAGTGGTATACAAAGTGGCGTCTAATTAAAGAGAACTGGTTACGTAGTATGTATTATAGTTTTATTTTCAGATTACAGTTTCTTTATGTGTAAGTTTTCTATTTCTTTCTCATAACAAATTGTGTTTAAATGTACTTTACTTATTATATAATCTGTATAATTTTTTATCAAATCCTATATTTGTGAACAAGAAATAATGTTGGAGGTCAGAATTGCTATATAAAAATACAATATACAATGTATGCAATTATCGGGCAGCATTTACATATGCACTAGACTAACCATGATATTTGTGTGCTGTACAGAAGTTCTGAGTGCAACTACATGAGAATTTATCATGTTGATTTGTACACAATATTACATGTACTGCAGTAAATGCTACATTTTAGATATTGTATATGTAACCCCTACCAACCACCCCCCCCCCAAAAAAAAAAAAAAGAACAAATCCACTTAGGCTGGGGTCAGACGAACGCAGTGTGAACGTGCGTTTAGCCGCACTTTATCACGGCCGTGGTAGCAGCAAATGACGTCCAATGACGGCCAACATACAAAATATGGCCACACAAAAGTGCGGCTGAACAACGCAAGCAGCAAACGAACGCATTTTTGCAAGAACGTCGAACCGCTAGTACTGACGCACAGAGTGCGCTGCGTCGGCATAGCGGCATGTGTGCGAGATTAGGAGACATCAAACGCTGCACATGTCCGGCCAACATAACGTCCATTTGTTTTTTATAGCTCCGGCAAAAATCATGGTCGTAATTGCGCACCGTGTGACCACTGTCGCGTCTTCGTCAAAAAGTGCATCCATGCGTCCGGACGCATTTTTTGACGGAAGACGCGAAAAATGCGTAGGTCTGACCCTAGCCTTAATGTAGGCATGTACATCTCAAATTGTAGTGTAATGTATTTTTGATATTTAAGATTTCTTTGCACTTGGTCTAAAAATCTACTTAAAAAAACACTGACATGTGCTCATGCATCCCTCAGGTAGACACCAAGGTGCAATTAGTCCCTTCTGTTTGTGTTACAAGAAAATACTATGGTGAGACCGGGACAGATGCATTGGGCCATGACAAATAGAAATTATAAATTTCTTTGCAGGAAAACATTGTGGCTATCGAGAAAACATGACAGTAAGTAATTTTCTGCATCAGTGTGCATAGGAATTTAAACACAAAAACACAAAAACAGAAGCAGTGCTGCAGTGATACATCATATTCTTCAGGCATCTTCAAGTACTGCAGTGAATAGTTAGATGCTGCTGTCTCGCCTCTTTAAATTCTGTATTGGAAAGCTCTACTATGTAATATCAACCGATATAATGACAATATATCTTTAAACCACCGAAAACAATAGTTGGGCAGTACCCACTTCTGTCTGCGCCCAAAGCCCCCTATCCCAGCATGCATCGCTCATGAGTCATGGCATGTCATGCTCTTCACACATGACCCGCTTGTTAAATGGGCATACTCTCTATACAATGTATATGGGGCGGGTGTCAGGGAGTGATGTGAGAGGGGAGGACATAGGGGGGGCGGGTGTTGATTCAATACACAGATTTCTCCCTTTGTGTGCACCTCTCTCTTTCTCTTTTCCAGGGAAGGAGGTGTTGCTGGGAAAATTCTTAGACGCTCAAAGAAGCTCGTGAGAACAATACATTAACATCTTCGATGCCATAGAAGCTAGCAAAGTATAATTCAGTCCAATCATGGCTTTGCATGTTACATAGGAATTTTTATGTGTTTCTTGGAGAAATATAAGATTTTCCATTCATTTAATTTGTTATAATTGAGAGAATAGATTTCTTCCCACTGAAAGGCAGAAGTTGTCCCAGGTGGCAGCATTGACAGTTGTACACAAAGTGGCTAAACCCACGCACCAGTATAAAAATTTAAACCAGATCCTGGTAGAGGATTGCTGCACCATAGAAATCTGACATTTAAAGAATAAACGTGAAACTCTAACATTGCATTATATAACTGAATGTAGATTGCATAGTGATCATGCTAACTCGAATATGGTTTCAGCAAACTAGCAATAGTCTAGACCAGGTGTCAGCAACCTTGGTCCTCAAGATGTTTTGTAACTACATCACCCATGATGCTCAGTCAGAGATTCATGGGAAATGTAGTTCCAAAACAAATCAAGGTCCAAAGTGCTGACCCCTGGACTTGATCAATGCATCCTTATGTGGTTATTCCAGCACATTCTAGTTGGCTGTTTTATCTATGTTTAACTTTTAATGAGATTAAACAGTGAAATACAAAACTGGGTTGGACTGACGTTTTGGAGCTCTTCAAGGTGTGGAGGTCAGGCCCCAGTATACAGGTCCTGTGTCAATTGTACCCAGTTTAGCTATCCCTGTAGGGTTGAGTAATTTTGATAACACCTGCTCATGTTCTGGCCTTTCCAAAGATACCTCACAGACGTCCGCGATCGGAGCTAGGGTGGTGCTGATCCACAGAACTTCGACGATGGGCTGGAGACGTCCTCTGCATCTTAGCGGAGGGGTGTCGGCATTGCAGATAAATGCTGCTAGAAAAAAAAGGCCTGCTTATCCCTAACTTTGACATAAAGCCATAAGTGTCTAACATTACAAATCCACAATGGCCTTCTTACTGTTCTCACTGCTACATCAATCCCTCTTTAACCCACTAACGACAGGTGGGTGTCACCTGTCGGGGGTGGCTAAGTGCCGGCGAGATGTACAGGTAAGCCTCGCCAACAGCAGCTGTGCGGGCCACTGATTTTGGCCCACCCCGGCAGCTTGAGTTCAAGCCGTCCCATTGCAGCCAATGGCACGCCAGCTGCGAGGAGGGGCCGAGGCGGCCCATTGAAGACAGCAGGGCGTACCTGTACACCCTGTATCTTCAATGCCCTCCTGCCGACAGGACAGCATAGAACGTCCTTGGGCGGTAAGGGGTTAATCCAGTTTAACATTTCTTACGACCTATTCTCTTGTGACAGAAGCAACTCCACCTCTTATAAATTCCCCATTCACATGTCCAAACACACATTGTGGCACAGTCATTACCACCTCACCCACACTCAAGAGAGATGTGTGCCCCTCTGAGAAGTGTGGATGCCAGTGCCAGCCAGTACTTTTCTACTACTTCTCTTGTGGTGAACTGCACCATATTTCACTGTCAATAGCTTTCTGAATAGACGAACTGCTGCGAAATTGCACCGAATTGTACCAGTGAAATTCAATTTGGTGGGAAGTTCGGCACTCTGAATAACCCTTCAAGCAATTTCTTACACGTAGAGAATGTCTACTTGTCAATCACAATATATATGATGTGATTATAGTAAGAGCAATGTTCTTGGTCTTCTGACCATTTGTGTTTATGCTTTGTTGAAAGGAATAGCATATTTCCACTGATAGTTAACAGAATTATTGTCTTGACTGGTTATGTGTTTAAAACAACTGGTAAAAGGATATATAATTCAAACTCCTGAAAAGAATAGATTCCTTTTCCAACTCCATGAAGTGTATAGCTGATGGTTGTGGAGATTTTGTTTCGCTGGGTAACGTCTGTGATACCTTGGTTATTAATCAGGTTGGTTTGAAGGCAACTAGAGCTACTTGATTGGAAGAAGCACTTGACATAGTAACAGGTTGGGTCTGACCCTGGAGCCTGGGACAGGCTTTAGAGAATCGTTGCTGAGAGTTGCATTGTACACCTCAAATACATAGGACTTCCAAAAGAAAGGACATTAGGATGAAAGGTGCTGTACCCCTTCTAATCTGCTGCACTAGGTAAGGGATAGTTGGCAATTCATAAATCCTCCCCCTGGTTTCCCTGGTAGCATTCTGATCCAATGTAGACCAAGGAAAGCAAAAATGGAAAATGCAATTAATATACGTTTTATTTTTTCCATTTAGGTGACTTGTTCACTGCTTACAGCTAGGCATGTGAGTTATTATATAACTAAGGGGACAAATATCTATTGCTCACCCTGAACCACCAGTCTCCCTTGTGCTGTTCGGCGGACTCTCGTCCCAGGCTTATTGGCGGCACACACATAGACACCAGCATGATGTACTGTCAGATCAGAAATCATCAAATTCCCTGTCCCAAGAACCTGGATGCCTTCCACACCAATTGGTCGGCCATCTGCAAAAGAACCATGTATATATATCAGAACCACTAAATCACAATGTTTCCTATGCACAAGACAGAAAATGTGTCACCTGTGTTAAAGGATAATGGAAACCTTATGGAATGCATCCTGCTACAAACAAAAAAATATAGTTTACTATATCTATTTATTTTTTTAGAATATTCTTTCATGCACAGGACTTTTTTTAAATACAGTCAAATATTAAAATCCCATTTTAATGTGAAATTTCTGATGGACTTGCTGTTTGTCAGGTTCCTGATCCGTGCCTGCACGTGGGGACAGCACTCTGCAAGTTTTGGTCATCTCAGAACCAACACTGGGATTCTGGCACACAACCAGTTAAATCACACACCACATGACCACCTTGCTACAGCTTTGTCAACCTTCAAACCAGAGAGAGAGAACCTATATGCTGTGGCTCTCTTGCTTTACTTTGAACCTCAGCCTTACCGTATTTCCCAGCCTTTCCTGTGTTTCCATAACCCTCTACATCTAGCATGTCTCAAGGTTCCTGTGTTCTGGTCAGTTTACTCATCCTCCATTGTCAACCTTCTACGTGCCCTGCCCCTCTGCTCCAAACGGGTTATTCCCCTGCATCCTGCAACTCACTGCTTTCCACACAATCCTGGACTTGTGCATTACCGCATCCTGGGTTCAGATCCTTTTCCAACTGGTACCCACCTGGTGCCTACACCTGACAAAATGCTGAAGCCTAACATTGAACCTGTGGTGATGCAAGCATTAGTGGAGATGATCAGGAGAACATTTCATGGCTTGTTCAAGCACCTGTCAGACCTCCTGAAAGAGTTGCTGCAGATGATATGGGGCTCCTCTACTAAGGCGTGCGTTCCTGTTACCAAGAAAACCTATGGACTGATGTCCCCAGAGGAGTGTGCCTAGAGGCAAGCTGCTGGTCTGTACCTGTATTGTGGGAGGTCAGGCCATTGGCTCACCTGCTGCCTGGTGAGACCCGTACAAAGAACCAGATGTCCTCCAGCAACCAAGCCTGCTCCTGTCCCAACCCCTGCTTCCAAGAAAGTATCTCTACCCAAACCCAGAAGGGCTTTGTCTTCCAAGCCCCCCACCACCAAGTCCAAAAAACCCTTGCCCATTGTTGTTTTACCCCCTAAGGATCCTGAAGGGATGGGGTCTGAAGAGTTGGAACCCATGGAGACAGAGCTTGCTTTGCCCCAGCACACAACCAGTTAAATCATACACCACATGATCTTACCTGAATAAAGGGCTACGTCCCCTATCCACCTTGCTTCAGCATTGTTAACCTTCAAACCAGAGAGACAGAACCTATATGATGTGGCTCTCCTGCTTTACTTTGAACCTTACCGTATTTCCCAGCCTATGCTGTGTTTCCATAACCCTCTGTATCCAGCGTGTCTCAAGGTTCCTGTGTTGTGGTCAGTTTACTGTAAGGGCTAAATTACAATCTTCACGAAAACGTTTGCGCCGGCAGAAAAAAACATTAACGCGAGGGGTAAAACCATTTGCGCCTAATCCCGTATTACATAGTCAGCGCAACAACCGCGCGTAATCATCTATCGCGGGTGAACCTGCGCAAGCTTACTGTACTTCGCGTATCCTATACTTAACATTGTGAGCGCAAATGCGAATGTGCGCTGGTACGAGGATGGTATTACAATCTATTTGCGGTAATTACTGCATAGCCTTTGTGCGCATAATTTTAGCAACTGCAAAAAACAACACATACCCAAACAATAAAATGGAGAAGTTGTGTGTGCATGTATTATCGCTGCAGCATATGCTCAGATTGCCTGTGGCAGGCAAAATTTCTTAACGTGAGATAATTGTGGTTCTTAACTCTGATTGACTGAATCGCGAGAAAAAAACAGTTTGCACACTGGTTTTTGCACGAACGGTACTGTGCGAGCATTTGGCCACATCCTGTTTGCGTGTGGTATTGATCGGCAGATGAAAAGACATGCGTGGATTGTAATTCCAACGGTGATTTGCGCATGCAAAAGTTTAACGCTTGGTGCAAAGATTTTTGCTGTGCGCATGGGTTTTTGCACGAAGATTGTAATATAGCCCTAAATGTAGCTGGAGGATCAAGGTGGGAAATCCCTTTTCTGCAGCCTGACTTTATCATCCATTTTTTTCTCTTATAACCCATGACATGCCATATAAAAAAGTCATAGGCTGGCATATTTCACTTACAGTTTTAGGCAAATATGTTGACTTTCTACAGAATGTGCATTCTAACGCTTTATGTGATTGGGACATATATTTAGATCTTTTGTTCTCATCATTGTCTGCTGGAGCAACTTAGACCCAAATGATACATATCATCAAATAGCAAACCAAGCAACTCAAACCCCTGTTTTATTTCAGCCTTAAACTACTGCCAAACTTGTTTTACCATTTACATGTTGTCTGAACATTCAAAAATAAATCAACATGCAAAATAAAAGTGGTCTCGTCTCACTTTTGTATGTAAAGAAATATGTTTTCACAAAAAAATTATTTTAGTGTCCTCTTATTGCAGACATATGCAAATTTGTAGGTGAACTGTATCACTGATGACTTACCAAGTCGGCTCCAGGACACAATAGGTCTTGGGTTCCCTGTGGCCATGCATTCTAGGATTGCCGTTTGGTGGACAGTCTTAGTGAGGTTTTCAGGGCCAACTAGGATTATTGGGTCCTTGTAACCATTGTAATGGGTTCCTGATAAACACAAGGTTTCATTTTATAAATATGTGCGTTAAATAATCCAGCGTTTTTATATATTGTGGCAATTTACATATAATTACATATTTTGTTGTTGATGCTTTACTGCTTTTATCCCCACAAACATTCTTTAGTTGACCTTGGATACAGTCAAGCCTGGATCATTAGCTCCGATAGCCCCTATGTTAATGTGGCCATGAAT
The DNA here is from genome assembly GCA_009667805.1 of Leptobrachium leishanense. Lineage (NCBI taxonomy): Eukaryota > Metazoa > Chordata > Amphibia > Anura > Megophryidae > Leptobrachium > Leptobrachium leishanense. Next base: position 126,579,248 of record CM019065.1, read on the forward strand.
GCAAACTGCAGGATAATTCTGGAATAAATGCAGTACAGAAAAGTTGACATATGTGTCTCCTTTAAATGTAGAAACATTGTATCCTTAGATCTGGCTATATAGGAAACAATTTTCATACCCTATGTATTGGTCATGTTACACCTACGTGACATTCAGAGTCTGTCTACCTAATGATGATCAGTCCTGTAAGCCCTTTTATAAATGACATATTAGTTCACTTGGTGCACCATGACATTGTTTTCAGGTAATCTGTCATTCGCATTGGTAATCAATGAGGATTTGCTTCAGTGAAATAACTGAAAGAAGAAAGCATGCAAAGGTATCCTGAACATATAAGTAAGAATGTAACAAATGTAAGCATAGCACAATTCCAATATGACTGTTTCCACTCACTGACGACAGTTCCTCACTCAGTCAAGGAGAATACTTCTAGTCTAGTGGGATGTCAACGTAAACCAGTTCCCTTTTCACTGAATGGAACACGTGATATTTGTCATACAGGGTTATTCAGAGAGATCCAAAATGTGGCCGAAATGTAACCGGACACTGAATTTCAGTGAACGGGAACATTTCAGGGCCATTCGGCTATTGAGAGAGCAGGCATTTCCCCAAATTTTGGCTAATTTGCCTGCACATACGGTTCCTGTTCGAGGGCAGTGAAATCCCCCATAGAGAAGCAATGGTCTGTCTATTCAGAGAACACCGAACTGCTGAGGAATGCCAGCGAAATGCCCTGCTGTTCGGTGGTTTCATTCGTCAGGTTTATTCAGGCGAATCCCATAGGCTTCAATGTTAAAAATATTCCAGTTTTAATTCAATATCTAATAAACTGTTTATCATTTTATTCTGCAGTAAAAAGTCTCTTTATTTTTAGATTTTTTTAGGATCTTATAGTCTATTTTTGGGATTTTTTTGTCAAAATTTTTTCTGTTTTTTTTAAATCGTTTTTTCTTTTTTCTGTAACAGCCCTTTTTATTATCATTCATAGGATCTTATATGTAAATTCCAGACATTTTCATTCAGGAGTTTTTTTGCAAACAGCGTTTCAAATTTCAAACTTTCAAGCGAACGTTTTTGGGTTTTTTTCACCCCGTTCGTCTGCATGTCGGCTTTTTCCGGCGGCCGCTCTCTGCTGTGATCGGCGGCTGCTTGGATTTTTCCAGCGTGTTTGGCTTGGTTTTTGCGTCGGTTTCTGCTGGTTTTTCGGTGAGTGTTCGGCGAGTGTTCTGTGGGTTTGCGGCGAGTATTCCCTGCACTACGGGCAGAATACACCGCAGGGTCGGCGAACTAAGAATCGCTGAATTGCCCCGAAGTGTTGCGAACGAAAAGTCACCGAACGTGCAGTGACTTTTCAGATCTCTCTGAATAATAACCTTAGTCTGCGCACCAGAGAGTACAATTGGGTCATGTTCTCAGTAACTGTAAACATTAGCTCATATGATCACTATTGCAGGCAGTGAGTGGCTGGATAGCTGTGTGTTACAGCATAAAATGTTTGTGGTTTTTCCTATCGTGTTCCATGTGTCAAACCTCTTTGCTACTTACTGGTATGTTTGTGTTGTCCAACCCTTTGTACAGCGCTGGTGAATATTTTGGTACTTTTTCAATAATTGTTATGACTGGGATGGAGTTTGCCCATGCCTGGCATACATTCTCTGGCTGATTTATCTCTATACATCAGAGCGATCAGACATTTGACCAGTGTTCATCCTCCACGTTCTGTCCTAACTGCAGGAAGAGCAGTCAGCAGGTGGAAAAGAGTAACTGACAAATTAGTTGCTTGGAAGTGGCTAATTCATACCTGGTTGGGCTTGTGGAAAAAAAATTTTTGAGAAATTATTTTAAAAGGAAGGACACATTGATATTTCTCTCGTTTTCAAGTATGTCCTGGGTAGAGAGTATGTACCGTTAGGTGTCTTGCCCAAGGACACTTACTGGAGAGGTGCTCTTGCCGGGATCAAACCTATGTCACCACAGTCTCTCTCCACGGTTATAGAGCAGTGATGTTACCTCTACTCCACCCAGCTGGCAATTTGAATGTACAGTTGTGTTCAAAATTATTCAACCCCCACTGAAATTGAGTGTTTTGGCCAGTTTGACATTGATTTTGATCATTCAGTCATCTTGCTTACAATTAAATCAAAGATGCACATGTAGGTCAGACAAATATAACATAACATTTATAATGAAATAACCACAAATGTCTTTTCTGTGCTCACATCATTATCAGTTTAATTCAACCCCCAAGTGACATTCAATCTTAGTACTTAGTACAACATCCTTTTACAGTTATAACAGCTTTTAAACGCGAAGCATAGCTTGACACAAGTGTCTTGCAGCGATCTACGGGTATCTTCGCCCATTCGTCATGGGCAAAAGCCTCCAGTTCAGTCACATTCTTAGGCTTGCGCACTGCAACTGCTTTCTTTAAGTCCCACCAGAGGTTCTCAATCGGATTTAAGTCAGGTGACTGCGAAGCCCACTCCAAAATGTTCCAGCCTTTAATCTGCAACCATGCTCTAGTGGACTTGGAGGTATGCTTGGGATCATTGTCCTGTTGAAAGGTCCAACGTCTCCCAAGCCTCAGGTTTGTGACGGACTGCATCACATTGTCATCCAATATCTCCTGGTACTGAAGAGAATTCATGGTACTTTGCACACGCTGAAGCTTCCCTGTACCTGCAGAAGCAAAACAGCCCCAAAGCATGGTTGACCCCCCGCCATGCTTCACAGTAGGCAAGGTGTTCTTTTCTTCATAGGCCTTGTTCTTCCTCCTCCAAACATAGCGTTGATCCATGGGCCCAAACAGTTCTAATTTTGTTTCATCAGTCCACAGAGCACTATCCCAAAACTTATGTGGTTTGTCCACATGACTTTTGGCATACTGCAGTCGACTCTTCTTATTCTTTGGAGACAGCAAGGGGGTGCGCCTGGGAGTTCTGGCATGGAGGCCTTCATTACGCAGTGTGCGCCGTATTATCTGAGCTGAAACTTCAGTACCCACATCTGACAAATCTTTTCTCAGTTCCTCAGCAGTCACACGGGGACTTTTCTCCACTCTACGCTTCAGGTAGCGCACAGCAGTCGAAGTCAGCATCTTCTTTCTGCCACGACTAGGTAGCGTTTCAACAGTGCCCTTTGCCTTGAATTTGCGAATGATGCTTCCTATGGTCTCTCTTGGTATGTTTAACATCTTTGCAATCTTCTTATAGCCATTGCCCTTCCTGTGAAGAGTAATCACATCTTCTCTTGTCTTCCTGGACCATTCTCTTGACTTCACCATGTTTGTAACCACACCAGTAAATGTCTAGAAGGAGCTGAGTATCACAGTCATTTTACAGCTGCCTAATTGGTGCTTATTATGCTTTATTGCTGCTCCGTGACATCCACAGGTGTTTTCAATACCTGATTGAAAACACTTGAATGAACCTCTGTTCTTCAGAGTGGTAGTCTTTAAGGGGTTGAATAATTGTGTCAATGAAGAATTCACAAAAGAAACATTTACTACGGCATTACAAAACCAATTGATGTCATTTTAGTTGCATATGGTTCTTTAAAAAGTCCTTGTATGATTTCATTCTGAATACAATTACAAATGTACACTAAATTCCCTAAAACCCTTTACAGCATTGGGGGTTGAATAATTTTGAACACAACTGTATGTAATAGGCTGCTGTGTCTGATATGTGCTCATAAGATGTTTAATGGTGGAGTTTGGTTGAGGGGAAGGGCACCAGTTGTTTGAGCCAGAGAGCAAAATTTCTTAGGAAAGCAAAGTCCTGAATAGGTCCCTGCTGTCAGAGAAAGCACATTGATGTCAAAATCTCTCATATGCCTCCATTCAAATTATCTCCATAACTTCCTTTTCTATAATTCATAGTGAATTATAGGTTCTTAATTCTAAATTTATAGTTGTGAAATACATACTCATTTGCTTTTCAAGAAAATGCCACAACTTCCTAGAGACGGAGGTGAGTTGAAAATCAGTAATTATTGACTGAGGAAGCCATTCCCCGAAACGTGTTTCATTGGACTTGTAAGGAACTCTTATATAGGAGTTTGAGGAATTTTATGTCTTTGCTGATTTTAGGGGGTTTAGCATACCTATTTGCTCCCTACAATACCATTTGCATCTAATCTTATATTTTATTTGTTTTTTTTACTCTGTCATATAGAAATTTTTTAATAATAAATATTAGTTTGGATTCATTCCAACTCAGGTCTGGTCTACATTTTTGCCTACAATAGGCCCATATATAAATAAATAAATAATAAATACTTGCACTTAATTATTGAGCTGATTTTTGTAGATCTCTGAGAGGATTAACAAGGTATGGCGATTTCTGTCCCTTAGAAGACAGACACAGTGGCAAGAAAAAGAATGTGAACACTTTGGGATTACATGGAGTTTTGCACGAATTGGTCATAAAATGTGCTCTGATCTTCATCTAAGTCACAACAATTTGAAAAACACAGTCTGCTTAAAATATTACAACAAAAACATTAAAAGTTTTCATGTGTTTATTGAACATAACATGTAAACATTCACAGTGCAGGGTGGAAAAAGTATGTGAACCCCTAGCCTAATGACTTCTCCAAGAGCTAATTGGAGCCAGGAGTGAGCCAACCTTGAGTCCAATCAGTGTGATATTATTGGATGTGTTGCTGAAAGCTGTCCTGCCCTTTAAAAATACACACCAGTTTTGGGTTTACTGGTTTCAAGAAGCACTGCCTGATGTGAACCATGCCTCGCAGAAAAGAGCTCTCAGAAGACCTATGATCAAGAATTGTTGACTTGCATGAAGCTGAAGGGTTACAAAAGTATCTCCAAAATCCTTGATGTTCATGTGTCCACGGTAAGACAGACTGTCAACAAATGGAGAAAGTTCAGCACTGTTGCTACTCTCCCTAGGCGTGGTCGTCCTGTAAAGATGACTGCAAGAGCACAGCGCAGAATGCTTAATGAGGTAAAGAAGAATCCTAGCGTGTTATCTAAAGACTTACAGAAATCTCTGGCACATGCTAACATTTTTGTTGACACATCTACAATAAGGAAAACATTAAACAAGAATGGAGTACATGGAAGGACACCACGGAGGAAGCCATTGCTGTCCAAAAAGAATATTGCAGCACGTTTGAAGTTTGCAAAAGAGCACCTGGAACAGCACTACTGGCAAAATATTCTGTGGACAGATGAAACCAAAATTGAGTTGTTTGGAAAAAACACACAACACTATGTGTGGAGAAAAAAAGGCACAGCACACCAACATCAAAACCTCATCCCCACTGTAAAACATGGAGGAGGGAGCCTCATGGTTTGGGGCTGCTTTGCTGCCTCAGGGCCTGGACGGATTGTTGTCATTGATGGAAAAATGGATTACAGAGTTTATCAAGACATTTTGCAGGAAAGCGTAAGACCATCTGTCCGCCAAATGAAGCTCCGCAGCGGATGGGTGATGCAACAGGACAATGACACAAAGCATATAAGTAATTCAACAAAAGAATGGCTTCAACAATACAAAATACGCCTTCTAGAGTGGCCCAGTCAGAGTCCTGACCTCAACCCGATTGAAATGCTGTGGCATGACCTTAAGAAAGCGATTCACACCAGACATCCCAAGAATATTGCTACACTGAAACAGTTTTGTGAAGAGGAGTGGTCCAAAATTACTCCAGATCTTTGTGCAGGTCTGATCTGCAACTACAGGAAACGTATGGTTGAGGTTATTGCTCTCACAGGAGGGTCAACCAGTTATTAAGTCCAAAGCTTCACATACTTTTTCCTCCCTGCACTGTGAATGTTTACATGTTCTGTTCAATAAACACATGAAAACATATAATGTTTGTGTTGTATTATTTTAAGCAGACTGTGTTTTTCAAATTGTTGTGACTTTTATGACCAATTCATGCAAAACCCCACATAATCCCAAAGGGTTCACATACTTTTTCTTGCCACTGTAGATATTTACCATATAAAAAGTATCACATGCTGACACCCCTGAGTTTATGGTGGAAGAGGCTCCTAAATAAGTGAGGGCTTTTTTTCTCGGCTGTATCTTGCACTGAAATATATTACACTCTGGGAGTGTCGTCTTCAATTCTATGTTTTTGAGGAAATCCGGGGAAAAGAAGGATTTTGTCACTCTAAGTTGGCCAAACACCCATGTATCCAGAGCCGGAATTTTTTGGCTCTGGAGAATGTGTGCGAGATACAGAGATGTCATTTTTTATACCTGTTATTTGACACATCACTCTACCATTAGCTTGTCTTGTTTGTCTTTATTTTTGTATTTTTGAGATCCTCGTTGCTGTGTAAAGAGGAGGATCTACAAAGACTGATCACGCATAGAAGTATATTTGGTATTTTTGTTTTTTCACTTGTAGCACTTGCATGTGCACCAAGACATGTATTATTATTTGTATAATTGATTGAGCCACATGAGACCTTGGGCACTATTCCGTAGTGAATGCTACCTGTAGCATTAAGATGAGTATGTGTTAACGCTAGGATAAGTGACTTTAATGCATGCCCCCATATAATCCCTAATGTTAACCCTCTCAAAAAACACTTAGCTCATCGGAGCTTGTGCGAGCCTTGCGCTAGCATATTGTACTTTTCACGAATGACATTGCTTGGACTCCGCTATTCCTCTGCTGTTTCCTTCAAAGACCCCCTACTGCTGTTCACCTGTCACGATGCTGGTTCCGGGGTGGCGGTTGGAACCCAATGTGCGGTGATAAAAAGGGAAAACACAAGATTATATCTAAACAGGGGTTTATTAATATAGGTAAGGAGCGAGGAATAAATAAGGCAAACTAAATACAGAAGGAGAGCACAGAGACACAGGACACGAATGGGGTTGACTAAAGAGTACACTAGATAGAAACAGAGGGATGATACAGGAAGAGGGATGAATACAGAAACACAGAGGCAACAGAGAGAACCTATAGACACTGGATAAACAGGATAAGGGCTGAAGGATAAATAATACTGATTACAGGGTTGTAAACAAATGTCCATAGATAGCCAGGGCAGAATCTGTAGCAGAGGGGTCCTAGGATTCAACAGTATAGCCTTTGGTGTCCAACAATAGGAAATCCTTAAAGGCAAGCGGGGTCTTCGTAAATAACAGTAGAAGAGGAATCCTTGAGGACAAGCAGGGTCTTTAGTAAGCAACAGTAGAAGAGGGATCCTTGAGGACAAGCAGGGTCTTTAGTAAGCAACAGCAGAAGAAGGATCCATGAGGACAAGCAGGGTCTTTAGTAAACTGGAACAGGAGGTCAGGTATACAAAGTTGTTAGGAGAGCAGGCTTCTTCTTTCACAGGCAAGCTGAAAAAAATAATGAAGCAAGGTCTTATGGGTGTTGCGCCCTTAAGTATTCATAGATAGGGCCATGGGTAGGAGCACCTGTATCTGCTACGGTGTGTGGTAAAGTCCAGAATAGTGCAAATCGAAGCTTGAAAGGGGCTGCCAGGGTTATATGCAGGGAGGAGCTCTCTTTGTTTTATTCTTCTTACACCGCCTGTGGCTAGGACCATGACATCACCAGACTCCGCTGTTGCCTCTAAGGACTCCTCCATTATTCCAAGAGCCTCCACTACAAACTATATCCTTGCTAATGTAATCTATGTCAAAATCAGGTACCCAATTAAAATAAACCAGGTACTTCATAAACATAGTAAAGAAGACAAGGATACTAGAGAATGAGGGAAAACCCCCAATCTCAATAGTTGGTCATGGAGTATTAAAACATAATTTTATTAATAAACATAGTAAGTAAATTGACAAAAACACGAGAACACTAAATATATATACTCTGATGAAAGTGTTGGTTACTATCCAAGAAGGTGAATCACACCAAAAAATAATACCATTGGCCTAAAAATCTAAATGAAGATAAAGCTCAGAACATGAGTAATTCCCTCTATATAAAGACTCTTCAAGTCAATGATAGAATATTGGTAATAGCTTGCAACTGCATATAAAACTGTTAAAGCTTGAATGAAAATTCCCCAAATGCACAATCACAAATAGATGGATAAATGTCACATAAACAAAAGACACAAGAGAGATAGAGCCCCACACAGGAGAAATAACAACTCCAAGCTAGAATAGGGAGGGGAGGGAGAGAGCAATAAACTTCCAATAAGTAATCCCTATTAAACACCCTGCTCTAAATCCAGATTCTGTTCTGTCCCTATTGTGTCCCTAGTCAATAGACAATCAGCAAGACGGATGCAAAGAGGGAAAAATTTATAGCAACAGTTGCAGTACAACACCACATGACACAATGGAAATTGGGAACACACAGATTGTGTGTGCAAAAAGAGCATGGATAGTAAATTAGTTGACTCAACCTTAAAGGTAGCAAAAGCGACTGCTAAAAAGGGCAAATGCCCATGTCGAAAGTACCCCGCTCGACGTAGGTTTCGCCGTTCGGAAAATGCGGCTTCGTCAGGAGATCACTTTTGCTATTTTTAAGGTTGAATCAACCAATTTACTAGCCATGCTATTTTTGCTACACAGAGTGGTTATTCAGGCGAACACCATCAGGGCTTTTCAGAGAGAGGTGAAAACCTTGAGAATTGCCAGGAGAATGAACAATCTAGACCAAATAGCCAATTTGGAAAGTGAAATAAATGGGAGAATTTTTCTGGTTTGACTATTTTGACCTAGAATTTTCAATTCTCCAGTCATTCTCAAGGTTTTCACCTCTCTCTGAATAACCCTGCATAGGTTTCAATGTTAAAAATATTCCCGTTTTTACCCAATATCTAATAAAACGTTTATTCCTTTAATATGTAGTAAGAAGTCTCTTTAGTTATTGATTTTTTTTTCCTTAGTATCTATTAGACATTTTTTTAAAAAAATGTCCAAATGTCTAATAGCAGTTTTTCTTTCTGTAACAGACCTTTATATTATCATTCATAGGATCTTATATGTAAATTCCAGACATTTTCATGCAGTAGTTTTTTTGAAAACAGTGGGCGACGGGTTTGCGGTGGCATTCGGTGGCTGATTCCCTGCACTTCAGGGACCCTGTGGTGAATTCACCAGGGAAATTTGATTCCCCGAAGTGCGGGGAACAATAGAACACAGAAATGTCTACGTCATTTTGGTGCTTTGCGAATATCCCCTTTAGTGGTGTTTTTTTTGCTGCCCCCTGGAAAGCGCCAGCCTAGGCCTTGCCTACCCGGGACATACTTGAAAATGAAAGAAATCAGAAATCTCAATATATCTTTTACTGGTAAAATATTTTTGTTTAAAAAAATATATATATATTTTTTAGGGTGTCACCCTAGGGGGTGGTGTCACCCGGTGCGGGCCGCATCCCCCCCCCCTTGTGACGCCACTGACTGAATGTAATGCTTTTGTTTTATTGCAGGTAAGAGGGAGCATATCCAGGGTTATAAACAGGGCAAAAGTGATTCAATTCACATCCCTGTAATTAGAAAAGGCTGTTGCAGCTGTTGGGTGATTAAATAAGACACTATACAGATGTCAGTGGGTTGCGCTGATATGTCATAGAGCACCAGCATACAGGAAATGTGATTGCTATAGGATCTCATGTTATATTATATTGATTGTATTGCACCGTTAGCCCACTATAATGCAGATTGAGTAATCATATATCTGCACATGTTTATTTGTTTATTATTTTCTATAAGGATGTTATTACTGCATAGGTGAATGTTACTGTTATATATCTAAATGTGTATTAGTGTATAAAGAACAGATTACCAGTTACAATCCTACCAGAACTGAAGGTCATGCTTTGTGTCATTGCATAAAACCATTAAATAAAAACACTTCTGGTTTCACCCAGCCCGCTCCCTTCGCACATTGGAATTATTGACCATACTTTCAGCATATGTGCAACACTATCCCCAGATCTCTGGACTTTTTTTTCAGCCAGGCAATCAGTATTATTTATCCTTTAGCCCTTGTGAGTTATCCACCCCTTATTCTGTCTATCCCATGTCTGTAATTTCTCTCTGTGTATATTTATTTCTTACCTCGCCTTTGTGTTTCTGTAGTCCTCCCTCTTCCTGTCTCGCTCCTCTGGTTTTATCTTTTGTATTCCTTAGACATCCCCATTCCTGTCCTGTCTCTCTGTGCTCTTCCTTTGTATTTAGTATGCCTTATTCATTCCTCGGCCCTCGGTTATATTATTCTTTTGCATATTAATACACTCTGTTTAGATTTAATCCTGGTCTGCCCTTTTTATCACCGCATATTGGGTTCATTCATCCCCACGCCTGCCGAACTCTGACAGTTACATATGCACAGACCATGTCTAATGCCTGCAAGAGTTGCAGTCCCACAGGCACCTCGTGTCCAAAGGACTAGATTAACTTTGGAAAATGTGAGTGATGCAGAGTGTCGCCTTCGGTACAGACTTAGCCGTGAACAGATATGCAGGCTCTATGTGCAGGTGCATTCCCATCTGGATTCAAGCTCTGGCTCATCCCCATCTTGCCAGGGATGATAAAGCTGCTGTGCTGCTTAAGGTTCCTTGCTACTGGGACCTTTCAGCACCCCCTGAGTTAGGTGGAGTCAGTCAGAGCACCTTCTGCAAGATACTATACTGCTTCCTTATAGATGCAGGACAACTGCCACCACTATATTGGATATCCTACCGCCCCTGAGGGCTGGCATTGTGTGAAGCAGGAATTTTTTGTGTTTGGGAAACCATCCAAATTCCTGGGGGCAATAAATTATTATTGTTGTCATCATCTACAAAGCGCCAACAGTTTCCGAAGCACTTTACAATAACTAAAGGGAACAAGATACAGAAAAAATGGACATAGGATGGAAACAAGAGGTGTAGAGGGCCCTGCTCATTGTGAGGATCACCCACCTGCCGCGCCGCCGCGCGGAACCAAGATGGCCGCCGGCGAGCTTACCAACAGCGTCCAGGCTCCTTCCACAGCCACATCCAGAGATGAAAATGATCCGCGCATGCGCGCGCGCGGCGCGCCGCGACGCTCTATACGTCTGACATCATCCCGCCCATCAATCAGCTAGAACCTGAGATTCCTCTATAAGAAGCCGGCTGATTGGTGAGTTCATTGCTAGTTCGACTAGTCTCTCATGTGTTTCAACCTGTTTGATCCTCTGAAGCCTACTCTGATATTACCGTGTACCGAACCTTGCTTTTGCCCAACGATTCTGCTGACTGCCTTCATCCTAAGACCCTCTGCCTGATTCACCGTTTATGCTGCCTGAAATAACCCTTTTGACCCCGGCTAAGATTATCGACGCTGTTACCTGCCTTTATCCTGAAACCTGCTGTGGACATCACCACGCACCTGATTCTACCTATCACCCATGCACTATTGTGGATAAGGTTGTATATTTATATCTAACCCTCCACATAGTAGATGAGCCGAGTTGGTATATATTGCACATTGGTTCCCACCACCGCCTAATCCTGACAGAACGAACTAGCCATCATCATGGAACCAGCAAGTATACCAGAAGCTCTGACCGCCATATCACAACAGCTTAACGTACTGACACAGTCTGTCCAGGTACTGGAAGCCAACCAGGTGGCTATGCAAAGACATCTGAACCGTTTAGACCAAGGGTCAGCCGGTAGTGCTACCACTGGTGGAGCCGCAGTAGTTACCGTACCTCCACCTGACATGAACCCAACGGGACCCGAACCATACGTGGCGCCCCCGGAGAAGTTCGGCGGTGACCGTGCCCAGTTCCGTTCCTTCATAACATCATGCCACCTCATGTTTTGTCTACAACCTCGTACCTACAGGAACGACTTTATCAAGGTCAGGACTACGATATCTCTACTAACAGGTAAACCCCAGAAATGGGCACACCACTTGATAAGTACCAATAGTTCTCTATTAAATAGTTGGGATGTGTTTTCTAAGAAAATGGAGGAAATGTATGATGACCCTCACCGGCTGAGTAATGCAGCTCAAGCTCTCGAAAATTTAAGACAAGGAAAGAACGACGTCGAAGAATATATAACAGACTTCAAGCATCTCGCCCTGGATTCCGAATGGAATGAACCGGCCCTAATAGCCAGATTTAGAAAAGGATTATCAGAAACTATTAAAGACGAGCTCGCAAGAGTCGAGAAACCCAGAACTCTGGAGAAGTTTATGGTTCTAAGCATCGATATTGACCGTAGGCTCCGCGAAAGGAGGGCCGAACGTGCCGGTTACCACGCCCCAACACCGACCAGGAGGCCTCTTCCGTCTCTACCACCAAGCGCTCCTACAACCGGTTTGGACGAGGAAGAACCGATGCAAATAGGGGTCGCTAGAGGGCCGCTTACAGAAGCCGAGAAATCGAGGAGACGTTCCTTAGGCCTATGCCTCTACTGTGGTCGTGCCGGTCACCATGTACGGGAGTGCCGAGAAAAACCTAGCAGTCATATGGGTAAGCCGCTAGCTGTCCCAGCCTTTATTTCAGTCAGAAGTGTGTGCAATGCTATGTCTACCCATATGATTGTACCTTTGTCTTTACAGTGAAACAACCGCGCCATGAACATCAACGCCATGCTTGACTCAGGAGCAAGCGGCTGTTTCATGGATTGTAATATGGCCCTATCCTTGGGGATCCCCACCATGTACAAGAAACAGCCTTATCCCATACAACTCCTGGATGGTAGCTCGCCGTTGTCTGGACCGATCACCAAAGAGACTATACCATTGCCCGCTCGTATTGGCGAAAGCCATAATGACACCATTGTCTTTGATATTGTATCATCACCAGTATTCCCAGCCGTCCTTGGCCTGAATTGGTTGCGAAAGAATAATCCGAGTATAAACTGGATCAACAGCACCATAACCTTCGACCAAGAAGAACCAATAAACACCCTGGGCACTACTGGTTCACAAATACACACAGTAGCGGTGTGTACCGAAATACCCAAGATCTATCGTGACCTCCATAAAGTATTCGAGAAAAAAGGAGCAGATACGCTACCACCCTCCAGAACTTACGATTGTCCTATAGATTTGCTACCTGGGGCTCCTATTCCTCATGGGCGGATATACCCGCTATCAGAACCCGAGCTAAAAACCCTGAAAGAATACGTAGAAGAAAACTTGCAAAAAGGATTTATTCGACCTTCCACCTCACCTGCGGGTGCTCCTATATTCTTTGTAGGGAAGAAAGATGGGGGACTCAGACCTTGTGTGGATTACCGCGCCCTCAATTCTATCACCATCAAAAACAAATACCCACTACCCCTGATAACAGAATTAATGGACAGATTAAGAACTTCTACGATATTCACGAAACTCGATCTAAGGGGTGCGTATAACCTCGTCAGAATACGAGACGGGGATGAGTGGAAAACCGCCTTCCGTTCCAGATACGGCCATTATGAGTACCTGGTAATGCCGTACGGCCTATGCAATGCCCCCGCCACCTTCCAAAGATTCCTTAATGATATTTTTAGAGATATATTAGATCAATTTGTGATAATATACCTGGATGATATATTAATCTACTCAAACACAGCCGAGTCCCACGAGACCCACGTCCGGACCGTATTATTAAGACTGTTGAAACATCATTTATACGCCAAACTAGAAAAATGCTTATTCCACACAAGAAGTATAGAATTCCTCGGATTCATTATCACTCCAGGATATATACAGATGGATCCGGCTAAAGTGAGAGCGGTCACCACATGGCCCGCACCAGCTAACAAAAAAGGGGTTCAATGTTTCATCGGATTCTGCAATTTCTACAGAAAATTCGTAAAGAACTTCTCTGCCATAGCTCGACCATTAACTAACTTGACCAAGATACAAACTCCGTTCCGGTGGTCTGAAGAAGCTCAGAAAGCGTTCCAACAACTAAAAGAAACTATAACTACAGCACCTGTCTTGGCGATACCCGACCCTACATTACAATACACTCTAGAAGTGGATGCTTCAGCCTTTGCCGTCGGGTCGATACTATCTCAAAGGGGTAAGAAAGATGATATATTACGTCCGGTGTCCTTCTTTTCAAAAACTCTCGCCTCGGCAGAAAGGAATTACGACGTAGGCGAAAGAGAACTGCTCGCTATTAAGCTTTCACTAGAAGAGTGGCGTCATTTGCTCGAAGGGGCACACCATCCCATAATCATCCTTACAGATCACAGAAACCTCGAATATCTACAACAAGCACGCAGATTGAAGCCAAGACAAGCCAGGTGGGCACTATTTTTCAGTCGATTTAATATAATCATCACGTACCGACCTGGTAGTAAAAACGGGAACTTGTCTTGTCTCGAGCACAAGAAAATCTTCCTGAAATTGATAATGATTTTATACTGCCTAGAACATGTTTCGCGATCACCAGACTGTCTCTATGGGATACTATTAAACAACACACGAATAGTCTGGAACAGAAGAACACGTCATTATCCTTGCGTCGACAAGACGGATTTCTGCTACACGATAAGAAAATATATGTACCCGCTGCAGCACTACTGCCCGTACTCCAATACTGTCATGACTCCCTCCTGGGTGGCCACGGAGGAATTCGTAAGACTACTGACCTGATCAACCGTTCCTTCTGGTGGCCACAAATGGCCAAAGATATAAAGTCCTATGTAACTAATTGTCCGGTGTGTATTCGTGTAAAAGTTCCTCGTAGACGTCCCCAAGGACTACTACAACCGTTGCCTATACCACAAGCTCCTTGGGTGGATATATCCATGGACTTCATAGTAGAATTACCTATATCTGCCGGTTACGATACCATAATGGTGGTAGTAGATCGCTTTTCTAAGATGGCTCATTTCGTCCCTCATAAATGTATACCTACCGCTGCTCAGACGGCATCCTTATTCATCAGAGAAATCTTCCGCCTACACGGCCTACCATCCACCATCGTCTCTGACAGAGGAACTCAATTCACCTCTAAATTCTGGAAAGCCTTCTGTAACAACCTACATATCCAACAGAACCTATCTACCGCGTATCATCCACAGACTAATGGCCAAACTGAAAGAACAAACGGTACACTTGAACAATATTTAAGATGCTTTGTCTCCCACCTACAAGATGACTGGTACGACCTACTGCCCACTGCTGAGTTCGCGTATAATAACCAAGTTCATCGTTCTACTGGTCAATCACCATTTCATGTGAATTATGGACAACACCCTACGATGTTACCAGGATCACCGATCTCTAGTAATATTCCTTCACTAAATCAACGTATGGCACAGATCATTGAGGGGTACAAAAAGGTCAGGGCATCCTTACTATCAGCCCAACGATCCTACAAGCAGTTTGCGGATAGGCACCGAGATCAAGCACCACAATACATGGTGGGCGATTCAGTATGGTTGTCTTCCAATCACATCAGACTACGGTGCCCATCTCGGAAGTTGGGACCTCGCTTCCTGGGGCCTTTCGTTATATCCAAAGTAGTATCCCCTACAGCGGTGCGACTACAACTTCCTCAAGAGCTCGATGTACATCCAGTGTTCCACGTCTCTTTGTTACGTCCGTCCCCTCCAGACCCTTTCACTGAACGCACGCCGCCTCGTCCTGGTCCTCTGCTGGCCATCGGTGATGATGAGTACGAGGTTCAGGAGATTCTGGATTCTCGTTTCTAACGTCGTCGTCTTGAGTATCTGGTTCGATGGGCAGGCTATGGGCCCGAAGAGGACTCTTGGATCCCGGCTGCTGAGGTTAGAGCACCTACTCTTGTCCGGCGATTTCACATCGCTCATCCCAAGCGCCCCCGGAGTGGTCGCCTTGATGGGGGGCACTGTGAGGATCACCCACCTGCCGCGCCGCCGCGCGGAACCAAGATGGCCGCCGGCGAGCTTACCAACAGCGTCCAGGCTCCTTCCACAGCCACATCCAGAGATGAATATGATCCGCGCATGCGCGCGCGCGGCGCGCCGCGACGCTCTATACGTCTGACATCATCCCGCCCATCAATCAGCTAGAACCTGAGATTCCTCTATAAGAAGCCGGCTGATTGGTGAGTTCATTGCTAGTTCGACTAGTCTCTCATGTGTTTCAACCTGTTTGATCCTCTGAAGCCTACTCTGATATTACCGTGTACCGAACCTTGCTTTTGCCCAACGATTCTGCTGACTGCCTTCATCCTAAGACCCTCTGCCTGATTCACCGTTTATGCTGCCTGAAATAACCCTTTTGACCCCGGCTAAGATTATCGACGCTGTTACCTGCCTTTATCCTGAAACCTGCTTTGGACATCACCACGCACCTGATTCTACCTATCACCCATGCACTATTGTGGATAAGGTTGTATATTTATATCTAACCCTCCACATAGTAGATGAGCCGAGTTGGTATATATTGCACATTGGTTCCCACCACCGCCTAATCCTGACACTCATAGGAGCTTACCATTGCCAGTGGTTCGGGAATGATGGGGCCATAGAATCAGCTTCAATCATGTGTGAGTAGCTGAGCAGAGGGATGAGTTGCATCAGTGATGTGGTACGCTAATCTGAAGAGATGGGTTTTGAGGGCTTTCTTGAAGACCTGAAGATCGGGGGAGAGTTTGACAGGGTGAGGCAAGTCATTCCAGAAGACCGGAGCTGCCCTTGAGAAGTCTTGGAGGCGGGAGTTGACTGTTCAGGTGTAGACAGATGACAGGTGGAGATCGCCCACTGACCGGAGTTGTCTAGATGGGACATAGAGATCTGTGCGTCTTGGAAGATACTGTGGTTTATAACAATCCCAAGCACTTCCATTCCATAAGCGTGCAAATGATTTTTGATGCCAATATGTGCATCATGTATCTGTTTGCAATGTTTCCTGATAGTTCTCATGACGCTTATATTCTGCAGGACTCCTCAGTGACATGTGACTTCCAGTACAGGATCTTCCCAGATGGATGGTTTCTCAGCGGGTATACATATCCTTTATCACAAATCTACTAATTGTAAAGTATTGGCTAATCTAACAGATTATTAATGTGTGTTACGTACCATGTATTAGCTGATTCAGGATTCCCTCTCACGCCATGGCTGATGACCCCATTAGGAGGCCTGAAGGACTGGGTCAGGAGGCCTACAAGGCTGCGCACCAGAGGACCAGGAGTGCAATAGAGACGACCTTTGGTACTTAAAATGAGGCTTCACTGGCTGAACAGGCCTGGCAGTGCACTGCAGTACCAGTCCCCGAAAGCAACATTGATTATCCTGGCACATGCGATGCTGCACAACAAAGCCCAAGGTGAGGGGACACTGTTGATTTGGAGTCTGACCTTGATGTGACCATGAGGTCCCAAAAGTGCCACCTGGTGGCGCTGAGGATATGAGTACAGATGTCAGGCAGTGCATTGTTCAGCAATATTTTGCAGGGTAGGTGCACAAGCACATGTCTCTTTTGCTATTATCTATGTAAATGCATATCACATCTCGGTTTGTCAGATAGGCCATGCGTTCTTTCATACATATCGGTCATTCTGAAGGGTATTGCATGTAAAATGCCATCCTGCACCATGTACAATCCATATGCTGCAGGAAAAGAATCGTACTTGGCATGTCCACGTGATTGCCTAACCGCAGCACATGGATTACACATGTTGCGGGGAAGCACTTTAACATGCGCTACACCCTGCGTGAACTGGGGATATGTGTCCAGGACAACATGGCCCGTCTTGCACAATTAACTACATAGAGAAATGTACCTTGGCACAACAGGGAAAAGATCTCTCTGAGTGATAAAACTATGTTTATGTTGGACATGGAAGCATCCTTTATGAAGGACGCTTGCACAGCACAAATGTCACAACAAAATTCCAATCACACTTTAAACCATGTTGATTGACAAATGTCCATTACATAGAACTTTAGACCTAATTTAGGACATAGCACCCAAATCAAGATGGAAATGCACTTATCGATCAAATGTGTCTGTAAGCTGTTTTCCATGTTGAGTGATTTATATGTGTGACATACAGCAGTGTTTGTGTAAGAATACGTTACAATTGTCTCATTGGTTTGGCAACATGTTGTACACAGATGTGTGACAGAAACAAACATGAAGAGGGACAAAATCGTACAAAGTAAAAAAAAGTTAAAGGCAAAGCTCAAGACAACTATCCCAAAGATGGGATAAAGATAAATGTAAGAGGCATTGGAGCAAGTTGGAAAAAATAATATGCTACATAAATATGTATGTATGCAGAAACACATTAAATAGATCACTAGGAACCAGAACTAAACTGATATGGAAAAAAACATAAAGTAACAGTAAACATATAAACCTCTATAAAAAAATAAAAATTATCAGTTGCTCCTACAGTGGCAAGAAAAAGTATGTGAACCCTTTGGGATTACGTGGAGTTATGCATGAATTGGTCATAAAATGTGCTCTGATCTTCATCTAAGTCACAACAATTTGAAAAACACAGTCTGCTTAAAATATTACAACACAAACATTAAAAGTTTTCATGTTTTTATTGAACAGAACGTGTAAACATTCACAGTGCAGGGTGGAAAAAGTATGTGAATCTTTGGACTTAATAACTGGTTGACCCTCCTTTGGCAGCAATAACCTCAACCAAACGTTTCCTGTAGTTGCAGATCAGACCTGCACAACGATCTGGAGTAATTTTGGACCACTTCTCTTCACAAAACTGTTTCAGTGTAGCAAAATTCTTGGGATGTCTGGTGTGAATCGCTCTCTTAAGGTCATGCCACAGCATTTCAATTGGGTTGAGGTCAGGACTCTGACTGGGCCACTCCAGAAGGCGTATTTTGTTTTGTTGAAGCCATTCTTTTGTTGAATTACTTGTATGCTTTGGGTCATTGTCCTGTTGCATCACCCATCCTCTGCGGAGCTTCAGTTGGCAGACAGATGGTCTTACGTTTTTCTGCAAAATGTCTTGATAAACTCTGGAATTCATTTTCCCATCAATGACAACAATCCGTCCAGGCCCTGAGGCCGCAAAGCAGCCTCAAACCATGATGCTCCCTCCGCCATGTTTTACAGTGGGGATGAGGTTTTGATGTTGGTGTGCTGTGCCTTTTTGTCTCCACACATAGTGTTGTGTGTTTTTTCCAAACAACTCAATTTTGGTTTCATCTGTCCGCAGAATATTTTGCCAGTAGTGCTGTAGAACATCCAGGTGCTCTTTTGCAAACTTCAAACGTGCTGCAATATTCTTTTTGGACAGCAATGGCTTCCTCCGTGGTGTCCTACCATGTACTCCATTCTTGTTGAATGTTTTCCTTATTGCAGATGTATCAACAAAAATGTTAGCATGTGCTATAGATTTCTGTAAGTCTTTAGCTGACACTCTAGGGTTCTTCTTTACCTCATTAAGCATTCTGCGCTGTGCTCTTGTAGTCATCTTTACAGGACAATCACGCCTAGGGAGAGTAGCAACAGTGCTGAACTTTCTCCATTTGTAGACAGTATGTCTTAACGTGGACACATGAACATCAAGGCTTTTGGAGATACTTTTGTAACCCTTTCCAGCTTCATGCAAGTCAACAATTCTTGATCGTAGTTCTTCTGAGAGCTCTTTTCTGCGAGGCATGGTTCACATCAGGCAGTGCTTCTTGAAACCAGTAAACCCAAAACTGGTGTGTGTGTTTTAAAGGGCAGGACAGCTTTCAGCAACACATCTAATAATATCACACTGATTGGACTCAAGGTTGGCTCACTCCTGGCTCCAATTAGCTCTTGGAGAAGTCATTACGCTAGGGGTTCACATACTTTTTCCACCCTGCACTGTGAATGTTTACATGTTATGTTCAATAAACACATGAAAACTTATAATGTTTGTGTTTTATTATTTTAAGCAGACTGTGTTTTTCAAATTGTTGTGACTTAGATGAAGATCAGAGCACATTTTATGACCAATTCATGCAAAACTCCACATAATCCCAAAGGGTTCACATACTTTTCTTGCCACTGTATGCCTCTTGGATTGGAGACGGGTACATCCTCTGGAAGAGGTGGCAGAGGCAACTGACTAGGCAGGTGGGGCAGATGCACCAGGCTGGACAGAGGCAGCTGTAGGGATTACAACAGATGCAGAACATTCCCTGCATCTGGGCACTGGGACAGCAATCCCTGGGTTGGCTGCATGGGTGACAGTGGTCAGGTTGGCTGTATGAGGAAGACTGGGCTGGCATGCTGCTGCTCCTCCACCATGACCTCCATTATATTGGTGAATGTGATATCTCCATATCTTTGAAAGCAGAGACAGGCTGTGGAAGGTTCTTATTCTTTATTTACAGGAGCTGCACCCAGCGTCTGCACGCTGCCTTAGAACTCTACCATGTGATCAGGAAACTTTATTTACAATGAACAGGAACACAGATAATACCTACAACATGCGCCCTCTAGTGGTGGATAGATATAACACTATGATATACTACATCCCCTTCCCTCTGATAACACTAGTTTCAAAAATACCACCCACATGACCCTAGGCACAGAAAAACTCCCACTAAACTTGAGACTTTGGGTAGACTACCTCCGTCCCAGTGAGTTCCAGGACGCATTCTTGTCCTGTGGCTGGGGAACTCACTACTAAGCTAAGTATAATCCCGTAGATAAGTTGGTGCTTTCTTTGTTCTGGTGGATCGCCGTAATTCTTGCTCCCCCTCCACATGAGCAGTCTCTGATGATTTCTCTGTGACAAGCTCCCCCTCCATCTGTCCCTCTTCCCCGGCTTCTGCAAGTACAACACCGGAAAGGGGAGCCAAAATCTCCATATCTTGCGTTAATGGTTCCGCCAAACTCTGTAGATCCTCTGGATATGCAACATGTCTATTTCTCACCTGATCTATGTGACGACGCACAAGCTGGCCATTTCCAAGTGCAACAGTGCATGACACAGGACCTGTCTGCTTCTGAACAGTCCCCGGAATCCAGGAAGGTCCCACACCAAAATTTCTAGTGTATACTTTGTCACCTTCCCGCAGATGTCTCTCCTTGGCATGTTGATCATGATAAAGTTTTTGCTTCACCTGCTTTTCTTGCACCTGGCCTTTAAAATCCGGATGTATGAGATCCAACGTGGAACGCAATTTCCTCCCACACAAGAGCTCTGCAGGTGATTTTCCAGTCGTGGACTGAGGAGTTATCCTGTAACTAAACAACGCTCTGGCCATCTTGACCTCAATGGAATCTCCTGAACTTTTTTTTATCAGCCCTTTAAATGTCTGCACCGCCCTTTCGGCCAGTCCATTGGACGCTGCATGGTAAGGCGCTGTGGTCACGTGCTTAATACCATTTCGAGCCATGAATTCTTGAAACTCCATACTCGTAAAACTGGTGCCATTGTCCGACACCACCATTTCGGGAATTCCATGCTGGCTAAAGCTCTGTCTGAGGCATTGAATAGTCACTGCGGAGGTGGATTTACTTAACGGGTACGCCTCTATCCATTTAGAGTAAGCATCCACCAAAATCAAAAACATCTTGCCCATCCACGGGCCCGCATAATCAATGTGAAGTCTTCTCCATGGAAGGTTTGGTACTTCCCAAGGATGTAAAGGTGCACACTGGGGAGAATTTCTATTTTCTTGGCACATGGTGCAAGTTTTTACCATTGCTTCTATATCGGCATCCATCTTCGGCCACCACATATAGCTCCGCGCCAGCCCCTTCATCCTGATTATTCCTGGGTGAGTCGTGTGTAAGTGCTTCAGTAGGTCTGTGCGACCTGGGGGTGGAATGACCACACGGGCACCCCACAAGACACAACCTGCCTCCACACTAAGTTCCTCCTTCCTTTTCACATAAGCTCCAAACACTGATTTCTCCACTCTTTTTGGCCATCCTCTGAGGACGAACTCTCTAACCCGTGCTAAAACGGTATCTTTATCTGTCCATTTCCTCACCTGGTCGGCTTTAACCAATGGTACGCCATTTTCTTCCAATAGAAGTACTCTCTCTTCCTCCGCAGGCGTCTCCACCCCTGTTTCCGCGACTGGCAACCGGCTCAAGCCATCAGCATTTTGATGATCCTTGCCTGCTTTGTACACGATGGAGTACTCATATCCACATAATGTCACAGCCCATCTTTGAATGCGTGGCGAGGCCATTTGTGGAACCTCCTTCAGTTCATTAAATAATGAGATCAGTGGTTTATGATCTGTAACAATGGTGAATTGTCTCCCATACAAGTATGTGTGAAACTTCTTCACCCCAAATATCACCGCAAGGCCCTCCTTCTCAATTTGAGAATAATTTTTCTCAGCTGCATTCAGTGTACGTGAGACGAACCCTATTGGCCGTTCAGATCCATCCCCCATCCTGTGCGACAACACAGCACCCACACCATAAGGTGAAGCGTCACAAGCCAGGATAATAGGTTTGTTGACATCATAATGTACCAACAAGGCATCCGACTGGAGAAGATTTTTGGACTTTTCAAAAGCCTCTTTTTGCTCACAACTCCAGGTCCATTTAGTCTCTTTCCTCAATAGTGCATGCAGCGGTGCCAGTAACGTGGACAGGCTCGGTAAGAATTTGTGGTAATAGTTCAATAGGCCTAAGTAAGCCTTTAGTTCACTCACAGACCGCGGTGTGGGTGCCTCTTGTATGGCCTGGACCTTTTCTGCGACTGGCTGCACACCCGCAGCACTGATCTTGTGACCCAGAAAAACCACTTCTGTTCCCAGGAACTTGCACTTGCTCCTTTTTAGTCTCAGGCCACTTTGTTTTAGCCGAGACAAGACCTCCTCCAGATTTCTTAAATGATCGTCCTCGCTGACCCCAGTAACTAAAATGTCATCTAAGTAGACTGTGACGTGCGGCATGTTTTGTAGGATGCCCTCCATAGTGCGCTGGAAAATGGCTGGACTCGACGCCACTCCAAACGGCAATCTACCATAAGTATACAGTCCTTTGTGTGTATTAACAGTCACATACTTTTTGGCGCTTTCATCCAGCACGATCTGCTGATACGCATGACTCATATCCAGTTTGGAGAATTTGTTGCCGCCCGCCAACTGAGCAAATAAGTCTTCCACTTTAGGAATAGGATATTGTTCCACACTGGATGCTCGGTTTACTGTGAGTTTGTAATCTCCACAGATGCGGATTGAACCATCCGGCTTCCTCACCGGTACTATGGGAGCTGCCCATTCCGAAAATTGTACTGGTTCTATAATTTTCTCATCTACCAGCCTCTGCAGTTCTGCCTCCACCAGAGGTTTGACAGCAAAAGGTATCCGTCGTGGCTTATAGAATCGTGGCTGGGCCTCTGAGTTCACATGAATTTTGGCCGTGGTGCCTTTCAGCTGACCTAGCTCATCTTTGAACACCTCAGCATATCGATCTAGCAGGTCAGCCAAATGTAGCGTTGGACTGGCTGTTACTGTATTCACCAGTTGTGGCAACACTCTTAAGTCTTTCAGCCAGTTTCGTCCCAATAAATTTGGCCCTGCCCCTTCAACCACTACCATAGTAAGTTTCTTGTTGTCCATCTGACTCTGCACTGTTCCTATAACCTGACCTAACACCAGCATCTTCTCACCTGTATATGTTTTTAATGTCAGGTTGCATGGTTCCCACTCTGGTATGTCGGTGTTTTTCCATAGCTTAGAGTATTGCTTTTTGCTAATAATTGTAATGCCACAACCTGTGTCCACCTCAAATTCGATGTTCATGCCATTCACCTTTAACTTCTGTAGAATAGGAGCCACTTTAGGCATTTTATGTGAGACACTGTATATCGTGTTTATGTCACCTGCATCTTCTGTCTCACTAACGTCTTCTTCTTTCACTAAATGCGACCTCCCCGCCTTCTCCTTTCCTTTCCTCTCCCCCCTCAGTCCTTGAAATGGGGTTTTGTGACTCTGCATCACGTGCTTGGATTTGCACGCCCGCTTGATGTGTCCACGTTTCTGACAATGGTGGCACAGTTCATTTATAAATTTGCATTCGTGGGGTGCATGATTCCCTTTGCACCTGAAACACTCATAGTCCGTCTTCCACCCCCTCTTATCCACTGCACCCACATTATGCACCGCCGATTGTCCCTGATGAGACCTTTGAGACTGTGATTCTTCATCCCCCGAGAAGCCTTGGAGATCTTTTATATTTCTGTCAGCCGACTCCATCGCCAGACACATAGTAAGAGCCTTTTCAAAGGTTAAATCCACTTCTGACAACAGCCGTCTCTGCATCCTGTCGTCATTTACTCCACACACCAGCCTGTCCCGCAGCATTTGTGGCAGTGTAGGCCCGTATTCACAATACTGTGCTAACTTTTTCAACTCCGCCACATAATCAGCCACCTTCTCGCCAGTATGCCGTGTGCGTGAATTAAATTTATATCTCTGCACAATTTCACTTGGTTTTGGATTATAATGGGCTTTGAGCACGACGACAAGTTCCTGATATGTTTTCTCTGCTGGCGTCATAGGACACAGCAAACTTCTCAGCAAACTATAAGTTGACGCGCCGACCCCGCTTAATAACACTGCTTTCCTCTTACCGGCATCAGTAATCTCATTAGCTTGAAAGAAATAGTCCAACACTTCAATATATTCGTCCCACGATTGCAACTCACAGTCGAAAGGGCTCACTGTTCCCACAAGAGCAGCCATTCTGTCTCAGCAATTCACGTCCTTGTAGTTTCTTCTGTTTCTTATTTTTTTTTTTTTTTTTTCTTTTCTGCTCTGCAGACCTTGCAACTGCACATACACGTTCCACAGTACAACCTGTTTACCCTCGTCGCCAATGTGATATCTCCATATCTTTGAAAGCAGAGACAGGCTGTGGAAGGTTCTTATTCTTTATTTACAGGAGCTGCACCCAGCGTCTGCACGCTGCCTTAGAACTCTACCATGTGATCAGGAAACTTTATTTACAATGAACAGGAACACAGATAATACCTACAACATGCGCCCTCTAGTGGTGGATAGATATAACACTATGATATACTACAGTGAACCATGTCAGGATTCAGAACGCTGTCAGCTCCCCTGCATTAAGACACATCTGGGTGGTGACATCACAGAGGCCCATCTGTATTACCTCCTGGTCTGCGGTTGCTCCCGCTGTAAGGAGTTTAGCCTTTCCCCTAGTGCATTAACACTCTGATGCATATTCTCCCTGAAGTTTACTTGTTATTCCCCTATTTCCTCTACTGCTGCGATGAGCTGTTGGAGGGCCTGTTCATCGATCGGTCAGAACTGGGGTTCAGGCTGTGGAGCTGGTTGTGGAGTCTAGCGAGCTGGCTTCCGTCTTTGATTGTGGTGAAGAAGATGATGCAGGGAGGAGCTGTTCAACAGGTAGAGCAGAGTCATGTGGTGGCGGAGCGATGGCAGGGGCAGCAGATGTGTCGATAGGCAGGCTGCTTAGGGAATCCAGGGAGAGGTAGCTCTGTGGTGAATGCCCCGGTAACAGTTGGGGCACAGAACTGTAGAAAAAGGGTGTCCTTTTCATCCCCAGGAGGCCGAGGAAGGACTGGGTTGGATCATAGCCCTGTTTCACTTCCTGAGGTGTCAAAGGGCGTGGTGGTGGTCATGTCACAGGGCATGTGGTGGTCGCATCTCAGGGCGCGGTGGTGGTGGCGTCACAGGGTGCAGTAGTGTTGGTGTACCTGTGAAGAGAGAACAGGATATTAACTACAATGCTCAATACACACTTGAATCCACTTTGAATTGGGGGTCAACCGATAAAGGTTCATAGACACACATGTGCCACCATGGGTTTATATAAAAAGGAGAATCCTATAAATAGATTGACATAACATGTTGAGAATACTAGCAAGTTAACACCAGCATTATGAGAAATGTAGATATCCAGCCTAATGACCCAGCAGCATAAGGAGAATAACCCCTTAGCATAAGGAGAATAAAACACCAACATAAGGATGAACACCACATTAAAAGGCATGATGTTGTAAATCAGCGGTTAAAAAGCCATCAATTATAAAGTAGCGATTATGAAGCTACAATTTAAAAAAGCATCAAAGCTAAGAAGTAAATAGCCACAGTCCAAAGCATCAAAGTCCTATTTTACATTATTTCTAGATTATTTCTGTGCAGGCTGGCACATTAAAAAGTTTTTGGACTACATGTTCCATGATGCACTAGGGAGTGAATGAGTGACTGAGGATCATGGGAGATGTAATCCAAAACATCTGGATATACAAGGTTGCATGAAACATAAGCTAGGAGTTGGAAAATAATATATTGAACAATATCAATGACAGCATTACTCACGCCCATGCTGGCCTGGATCTGGTCTCCACTGCTCAAATCCTCTGACGCTGACCTCAGATATTCTGGCCTTCAGAATTTCTTTCCACAGTGTGTCCACACAGAGCCTTGCTGGGTCACCTCCAGTCCTCTTGGACTTTTGCTGCTCCCGTTCCATCTTTTGCTTTCAGTTCCCGTTTTCAGTCCCGGTTTCTGTGCTTGATGGACTGTATGCTCCAGTTCCTCCCCAGTGCACAGACTGCTTGTCGGATCTCGCTCCACAGCCAGAGGTGCAGTTGCCCAGACAGGGACAAGTCATCCAGCCGGTGTGTCCTCTGCATATATGCCTCAATCAGAACCTCCTTCTCCTTCAAGGTGTACCTTTCCACCTGGATCCATCCTCCTAAGGTGCCCTGTGACTGTGATGGTGCACTAACTCCTTTCTATTTCCCTTGCCTAGAAGCTGTCACTTGGCTGGATGGGCCTGGCCTGGCACACTCACTCTATCCTGGCCTGGAAAACTCACTATCATGCCTCCTCTCCCCCTCACTCCTCCTCACGCTGTCTCCGATACTCTCCCCTCAGGACTCCCCTGGAGACTCCTGTCATCCCTCCTCTCCCCATCAGCACTTCTCCTCTCCCTACTCCTCCTCTCCCCCTCGTAGCCTACACACAGACTCCTGCCTCTCCTCACTTCTTCCTCCTCCCCACCGACACTCCTCCTCCATCCATCTACTCTCCCAAAACCCTCCATGACAAACAGTGACAATGACAGGGTGAGCATACATGGGGTAAGGGGACAAGATGTTTACAATAGGGGGACAAGGTACAGGTAAAGTATGTATGTTATGTGTAGTACTGTATAGGTGTATGTGTTTATGCAAGTATGTGTAATGTGTATTTACGTGTAATGATGGTTGATTGCGATGTATGATGAATGGATTAACAAATATCACTGGTAACAAGACAAAAGAACTCCATCCCAACTTTACAACTGTACTCCACTCCCTCTGTACTCACAATTAACCTCCAAACACCTGAGGCCGTGTGTCTGACTTGGAAAAGCATGATCATAGTCAGGGCATTGTGCAGGCAGATGGTATTTATTGGCAGGGGACAGGTGTGGCCAGGCGATTGCACTGAAAAAAAAATGGTGTGATTCTGCACACGCAACCTCGGGAGCGCTAGGCTGCACTAACAGTGGCGTACGGCTATGTAAGATTAGCGCATAGCATACGTGCACTAACCGATCATATCCCTGGACCTGCGAGAGCTTTGTAATCCGATCGGTAGTTGGCAGGCGATAACATTTAGCCCTGTGCGCTAACGTTTGGCCTTTGTGCTCATTGTTTAGCACAGACTAGGGAATAGGGCAACTTCCTTTTACATTTGTGTCTTATCCAGTAGTATTTAAGTTGGAGGTTTGACACATGTCAGTTTCTAATCGGCTGCATCACTTATTTTATTGTGTCATGTTTATCACTATAAACATAATTTGTTTTTAAACAGCGCCCGTTGTGTTCACATAATTCACATATTCAAGTTGAAAATTAGAGTCTGCCCAACACAGAACGCTTACTTGACATGGGTAAGCTGGCTTGAATTAATTTCAAAAAAGAGAATTGAAGTTTGTGTAGCGCTGTTTAAAACTCTGTTGCTGTATTACTCAGTTTTGGCCACCAGAGGGAGACAAGCACAATGTAAACATACTGGACACAATGGGACTACGTTTTCCAGCATGCTTTGGGACAGAGACAGGAAGTGGGTGGGGATTGAGGAGAGGACATCCGCAGCCTCGTGGAAGGAGAGCCAGTGTGAGCCAAGGAGTGAACCGAGTGAGACGCACGTGAGACTGTGAGCGATTGTTACCAGGCCAGAGAACAGGCGCTGCCTTGCCGACGCTGGGATCGATACAGTGACTTGCCAGAGACCTAGTATCCACCGCGGAGAGGTTTTGCACAGACGCAGAGTAGCAGATTGGACCCCGAGTAAGGAGACCGCGATGATCCACAGGGAGTGCAGGCGGTACGCCGTGGACCTTGTTGTAAAGACAGACAAGCAGGAGAAGCGGATCCGGTGGCACAGAGTCCCAGTAAAATCCAGCGGAGAGACGCCCTTGATCGGGCAGCAGAACAGAGTGTCTGGCGGATGGGTGAGAGGCCTTCCAGGCCACAGTCAAACTATAACAAAGCACGCTGCAGTATTGCTTAAATCTACAGGGCCCCAACGTGACTAGTCGAAGATTTACTAAATCCTTTCACTGGCCAGTTGAAATATAGTACTCGGGTACCTGAGCTCACACACACACACCTTTTTGGGACACAACCTGCACGGGACTTACACTCCAGAAACGAAGGGGTTAAACTTTTATTTTACCGCTGCGCGTTTCTCGCATTACGAAATCCTGTTTAATATACACCGTGCTTACATTATATATGCCGCTTTATTGAGACCAGTAAAGTATATAATTTATAAAATCCACAACAGTGCTGGTGTATATTTATTCCCTAGTGCGGAGAGACTAACCCGAGGTTAAATTCAGCGGCTCTTCCGGGAGTGAGCACTACATTTGTGAAGGATAAAATGAGATAACCATAGCATAATACTGTTATTATAGGTAAGTATTTAGGCCCCTGCTAGGACCTCACTTACGAAAAGCAGAAAGTATTCAGACCCATCAAAAGTACACGCCAGCCTAAGGAGGCCGCTGTAGAAGTCTGAGGATACGTATTGCTTATTTATATAAACAAACAGAATAAAACATTTTTCCTCTCCTGGGAGCACAAATTTGTTGTATTTAATTAATTTCACATTAAATTTCGCCAAAGTAATCACATAAAATATATATATTTGCTTTTAAATTGTATGTTCCGCAGGAATAGAGCCCTCCTATCCACCTGTATCTGTTCGTCAAACATTTTTGTGTCTTTCAGACGTATTGTACCTATGTACAGAACTGAGGAATGTGTTGGCACTTTATAAATAAAGTATAATAATAATCACGATGACAGACGTCTAATGTCTAGCTGTAATGCCGGCATCTAAATATTATATAATGGTGTGTTAAAGGGATACTCTATTAAAAAACAAACCCCCTTTTTTCCCTTAAATAATTGGGCAGATGATATTGACAGCATCAGCCCAATTATTTTTTTAGTTTTTTATTTTAGGTAAACTTATTCACCTTTTCTCCCTCAATGAGCACTACTCCTCATCTTCAATTCCAGGGCTTCTGAAACGTAGAAGTCCCTGCAGCCTCCAATGCAATTTGCATACCTACGCAATTTACGTAGCATAGGCAAAGCAAATTACGCTTCTCTCGGGACTTGAGCATTTTACATCCACAAGTACGGCAGTGCCTGTGCAGAACAATGGATCAGAACCAGGGCCGCCATCAGGGCATTATGCCCAATGTTGCAGTAAGGGGCCCTCAGCGGCACCATAAAAAAATTTCAGCTCTGGTAACGGACTCAAGGAGTCTGTATCACGTTGCTTAGGCGCCGCCCTCCAGTCTCGTGTGTGTGAGACTCACACACAAAAAAGAAGCTGGCTGCGATGGCTGGGAGGAGAAGTGGAGAACAAGGAACAGAGGACCAGGACAGAAGACGGCAGAGCGGTGAGCCAGGGCCCAGCCAGACCACAGGCCCAGCCAGACCCCAGGGTCCAGCCAGACCACAGGACCAGCCAGACCCCAGGGCCCAGCCAGACCACAGGCCCAGCCAGACCCCAGGGCCAAGCCAGACCCCAGGCCCAGCCAGACCACAGGCCCAGCCAGACTCCAGGGCCCAGCCAGACCCCACGGCCATGGCCAAGCCAGACCCCAGGCCCAGCCAGACCACAGGCCCAGCCAGACCACAGGCCCAGCCAGACTCCAGGGCCCAGCCAGACCCCAGGGCCCAGTCAGACCCCAAAGCCCAGCCAGACACAAAGGCCCAGCCAGACCACAGGACCCAGCCAAGGCACAGCCATACTCCAGGGCCCAGCGAAGGCCCAGTCAGACCCAAGGCCCCAGCCAAGGCTAAGCCAGATCCCAGGTCCCAGCTGAGGCT
This sequence comes from Leptobrachium leishanense, assembly GCA_009667805.1. Lineage (NCBI taxonomy): Eukaryota > Metazoa > Chordata > Amphibia > Anura > Megophryidae > Leptobrachium > Leptobrachium leishanense. The sequence continues at coordinate 126,609,439 of CM019065.1, forward strand.
CAGCCAAGGCCCAGCCAGACCCCAGGTCCCAGTCAAGGCCCTGTAAGGTCCCAGCCAAGACCCAGGGCCCAGCCAGGTCCCAGCCAAGACCCAGGGCCCAGTCAAGCCCAAAGGCCATCATACACAGCACATTACTGTGAGTTTTATTACTGTGGCGCTCTGTGATACACTTATACACACTGCACATTACTGTGAGTTTTATTACTGTGGAGCTATTTTATGTCCTTTTTTTTGTTTTTGGAAGAGGGAGAAAAGCTGTTCGAGGTTGAGGTAGTGCCGGGGGGGGGCATCGTGAGATTCAGTAAGGGGCCCCATCATTTCTGATGGCTGCCCTGATCAGAACTGTGCAGAACTGATTCATTGATGGCCTCTCTCAGGATGTCGGCTATAGCAGACAGTCTGAGAGAGGGTGACATCAGCACGCAGAGCAACTGATCTGCAGAATGGCAGCTTGGAAATTCAAAATCCTGGATGCTGGTGAGGTGGTGAGGCTGGTGAGGGCCGAGGAAACTACTTCACTTCATCAAATGTTTTCTCCAAATCAGCACAAGAGAGAGGTGTGCCAAAGTGGTCAGGATGTGTAGTGTTCCTTTAAGATATAATGTTATTTAGAGATAAACAGATATTCTGATATCCCATAGAACCAAAATAAGCGCATTCATAATGTCAGTACTCTTACCTGTCACGGTGAGAACCCCTATTGGACTGTACTTGACACCTGCTACATTACTGGCCACACAACGATATGTGCCAGTGTCTTCTGCTTGCAGTGCGGTTATCTGTAAGACACCGGTAGGTAGCAAAGTATATCTGTTTGTAAAAATATAGAACAATAGTTAGCCAGGAACTGCCAAACATTCTTGTAGCAGAACTGATAAGTAACAATCATGGGACAGAGACTTCTCTGACATTATAGGGGAACATGGTAAGACTGCAATAAAAGAAATATGCAAATATTGTTGCTATCCATCCTGATTATTACAGATTTATCTGTACATATTATTTAAGGGTTAATCCATTTGATGCCTTTTAAATTAATGGGTTCAGTGATGTAGTAGGGCACTGTGCAGTAAAAATAAATTGTAGAAGCTTCTTTCTATGTGCATCTAAATATTTGAGAGTCACTGTATGTAGGCGTAGGGGTTAGTATATGTCATGTATGTATCCAAGCAGGGATCAAGTCCTACAAAACAGCGTGGGAACTCGTCATGATTTCTTTCTGCATTCCACAAGTAACCACTGTCACCTCTCATTTGACCTGCCAACCCACACACATAACTGATGATATGTAGGTTTAGGGAATCATTATTGTAATAATGATACACATTAGATATTTATTGCTTCTTAATAAGAAAATATATTGTTAGACACCTGAAAGCATGATATTGTGTGGACCGAATGGGAACTCAGTTTCTCTTCAAAAATAATGTCAAAACTTTGTTGCCGAGGGTTTCTACTGAACCTGACCCTGTAGCCAAGCATTCGGGCAAGCGTCTGCTATGCAAGGCATAGAATGGGGTCCCAGCGGTTCAAGAACCCTCTTCCTCTGGAAGAGGAAGATCTGTGTGTGGGATAGCAGTTTCATTGCATAGCAAATGGTAGTGATAAATAGTTTGCACAGATGCGTGCAACCCATAGTGTAAGGTGTGTATACATGGGGAAAAAAACATTAAATAATCAAAAACATACTAGTTTGTAGCATTGGATGGATGTCACATTTCTGTAGATTTAATAACTGCCAGCAGAAGGACCACTCACTGTGCATGCTTTTATAGAATGTTGGAATTCTGTCTTTGCATCCAGGCAGATCAAAACCTTAAGCAAACCTTGCTCAAGGTTTGCTTAAGGTTTGATCTGCCTGGGTGCTAAGAGAGAATGCCAACCTCCTGTAAGAGCATAGTGAGGGCATGAATGTATTGATCATAGAATATGACCGTACGTGTTAATGTGTGTGAAGGTATATGTGTATAGATTTGAGGGCACATGCATGTATTGTGTGCACTGTGCACATGGAAGCACGAGTGTGTAAAATCATTAACAGCTCTAAACACGGTCCACAGTTATTTTTTTTTTATGGAAACATTGCTGTTTATATTATGTGAAACTGTGTTTGTGGAGGTTTTTCCTGACATACCATGATAAAATACATACTTCTGCTCTACAAATCCCCTCCTATTCCTCTATTGTTTAATCTGTCATGGTCATCTGAAAAACAAGGCAACCCTAGCAACAAACAAAAAGCACAGTGACAGTAAAGGACATGCAAGTCAAAAGATCTATATAGCAACCATGCAGAATTTGCAGTAATAGAAAAAGAAGAATAAAATGCAGAGTAAGCAGCACATGTTCACTGAGCACTACTGCTTTGCATTACCTGGGATCCTGAGTATCGATAATTTCCCCATCTCGTTCCCATATAATGTCCGGCTCCGGCAGGCCATAAATCTGGCACTGAAACCTGTACACACCACCCTCCTCCCCGGAGACATCCCTTGGAAAGATGTGGAATTCGGAAATTTCTAAATAGAAAGAAACAAATGACATACATGAATTAATTAATCAGATGAAAATAACGGTGGCTCCAGACTTAAGACTAGTAGAAAACAAACCAAAGCTACGATATGAGGTAGGTAATTTCTAGCAAAATGGCTGGTCTTAACTACAAGTCCAAGAATATCTACAACACCAAGACAACCAGCTTTATAAATGTCATCCCGGTGCTTTACAAGAGTATCGTTAATACAGTATAAAAGACAGGTACAATACATGTGAAAGACACTACAACTGACAAACTAATGCAGGAGGGATGTCAAATTCATTTTATAGTAAAAAATGTTAAAAAAAAATTGTTAAAGAAGCACCACTAATTATCTTCATACTGTTCCATGTCACAGAACACCTTTTATCTGGCATGAGCAGGACACCAAGCATTTGATCACGTTTTTGGATTCTTCAGGATATCAGAATTTGGGAGAATAATTGTTTTTAGAGGACGATCACAATGAGAGAGCTTTGAACTCCTTCCTACTGTATCTCCCAGTGTGTACATAAGCTTTCATTGCTCTGTTGCATTTCTTTGTGGACATGCTGCCCAGAGTCAGTGTGACTGCGAACAAAGTGTCACACGCTGGGGATGCTCAGTGGCTTCCAGTGTGAGCCACGGTCTGCGGCATCCCTCAGGAGCCTTGTTCCTGAGTGGCGGCATCCATTTGGAGTGCCCCTGGTCCAGAATTAGTACAATTGGGACAGCTCTGAAAATTCTGGGTTTCTTGAGTCTTCTGGATTTTGGAATTCTGAAAAAGGTGCTCTCTACCTATATCCCATGCTCTGTCCCCACTCATCTCACACTTTAAATTGTTTCTTTAAGGCTCCCATCATTCTCAATTGTGCATTAAGGGTTCCCTCTGCCCAAATATCAATGGATCATACTATTTTGGTTCCTGGGGAAGAATTGGGAAACTAGGAAAAAGCTCCCAACATATGTGTGATTGCCTAGAGGCTGAGTGAAAAGAATGATCTTGTTCAAACAATATTAACCTTGACTCCACAAATGTTTGTGAGTTGCATGTCCCTTGATACAACAACAGTGCAATGTTATGTGTCAGTGGAAATGTAGGTTGCACATATCATGAGTGCCAAGGATAGCCATCACTTCTCTTGCTTAGTATTATGCTCATGTCCTTGTATAGTATTTAGCACGGTATGAAAGTGCCATGAAATACCACAACGCAGATTATAAATGGGCATCATGCTATTATACTTTTTATTATAAATTTTAACAACTTGGCTGAATACGTCATAATCTCAAAGTTAAAAAAGGACACACGAGGGTCTTTACATAGCAACACCAAAGCCAATCGGCCCATGGCACACACCGATCCATAAATGGGGATTGGTGATCTCAAATCTGCCTGGTAACATTTCATAAAATGGCAACAGGATAGGCCATGATCCCTGCCTGGTGACAGTGACCTCATGAAAATTCTGCCAAGTTGATGAGTTTGAAGCATCACTAGGCAGTAGCCTCTGGATGTGACCTACATTCCAGTGGGACAGGCTGAGCAGGATTAAAACGGCTTGTGCATAAAATCCCAAGGAACAAGTGTCACTCACAAATACTTCCCTGATGAATATGCAGGTTAACCCGTTCACCAACTAACCCTAAAAATACTGAATAGCATAACATAGAGAAGAAAATAAAGGCAGACTGTAATTCTCAGTATTATGAACAATTGAGAAGACACATTTTATTCAGAAGTAGCAAGGCTAAATTTGTCAACAATTTGCAGTTTTCTTACTAAATGAAAAAGCTCAGAAAATAAAGGGGAATGAATGTCTATTGGTGATTAGCATACTGTATAGCTGTCATATATACAGTTGTGTTCAAAATTATTCAACCCCCACTGAAATTGAGTGTTTTGGCCAGTTTGACATTGATTTTGATCATTCAGTCATCTTGCTTACAATTAAATCAAAGAGGCATGTGTAGGTCAGACAAATATAACATAACATTTATAATGAAATAACCACAAATGTCTTTTCTATGCTCACATCATTATCAGTTTTATTCAACCCCCAAGTGACATTCAATCTTAGTACTTAGTACAACATCCTTTTACAGTTATAACAGCTTTTAAACGTGAAGCATAGCTTGACACAAGTGTCTTGCAGCGATCTACGGGTATCTTCGCCCATTCGTCATGGGCAAAAGCCTCCAGTTCAGTCACATTCTTAGGCTTGCGCACTGCAACTGCTTTCTTTAAGTCCCACCAGAGGTTCTCAATCGGATTTAAGTCAGGTGACTGCGATGGCCACTCCAAAATGTTCCAGCCTTTAATCTGCAACCATGCTCTAGTGGACTTGGAGGTATGCTTGGGATCATTGTCCTGTTGAAAGGTCCAACGTCTCCCAAGCCTCAGGTTTGTGACGGACTGCATCACATTGTCATCCAATATCTCCTGGTACTGAAAAGAATTCATGGTACCTTGCACACGCTGAAGCTTCCCTGTACCTGCAGAAGCAAAACAGCCCCAAAGCATGATTGACCCCCCACCATGCTTCACAGTAGGCAAGGTGTTCTTTTCTTCATAGGCCTTGTTCTTCCTCCTCCAAACATAGCGTTGATCCATGGGCCCAAACAGTTCTAATTTTGTTTCATCTGTCCACAGAACACTATCCCAAAACTTCTGTGGTTTGTCCACATGACTTTTGGCATACTGCAGTCGACTCTTCTTATTCTTTGGAGACAGCAAGGGGGTGCGCCTGGGAGTTCTGGCATGGAGGCCTTCATTACGCAGTGTGCGCCGTATTATCTGAGCTGAAACTTCAGTACCCACATCTGACAAATCTTTTCTCAGTTCCTCAGCAGTCACACAGGGACTTTTCTCCACTCTACGCTTCAGGTAGCGCACAGCAGTCGAAGTCAGCATCTTCTTTCTGCCACGACCAGGTAGCGTTTCAACAGTGCCCTTTGCCTTGAATTTGCGAATGATGCTTCCTATGGTCTCTCTTGGTATGTTTAACATCTTTGCAATCTTCTTATAGCCATTGCCCTTCCTGTGAAGAGTAATCACTTCTTCTCTTGTCTTCCTGGACCATTCTCTTGACTTCACCATGTTTGTAACCACACCAGTAAATGTATAGAAGGAGCTGAGTATCACAGTCATTTTAAAGCTGCCTAATTGGTGCTTATTATGCTTTATTGCTGCTCCGTGACATCCACAGGTGTTTTCAATACCTGATTGAAAACACTTGAATGAACCTCTGTTCTTCAGAGTGGTAGTCTTTAAGGGGTTGAATAATTGTGTCAATGAAGAATTCACAAAAGAAACATTTACTACTGTATTACAAAACCAATTGATGTCATTTTAGTTGAATATGGTTCTTTAAAAAGTCCTTGTAGGATTTCATTCTGAATACAATTACAAATGTACACTAAATTCCCTAAAACCCTTTACAGCATTGCGGGTTGAATAATTTTGAACACAACTGTATATATATATATATATATAATATATATATATATATATATATAAAATAAAATAAATAGTTACACCTACTCAACTAATCTTCTATTTTTTACCATTGTGTGTATATCTATATACAATAAATATGTGTGTGTATATATATATATATATATCTATTTATGGTTTTCATTACATGGTCAGGGCCTTCTAGTCCTTTATTCCTTAGGAACCATGGTGTCTCCTGTATTTCCCAATTACTAACCAACACACACTGGGCCATATTACATTCATAACACTAACGTTAGTGCTCACCTGTGTAGCTCTGGTTGCCCTAGCGCGTTTGCGTTAGCGATTCGGAGCTTGTGCTTTTCAGCGCGAGGTTCCTGTACTTTGCAATCCCTATGCTTAACATGGGGAGCACAAACTGTTAATTATCATTAGGATTACAAAGTCATAACACTAATTACCGTCTCACTGTGGCTAACTGAAATGTTAACCACAACTAGGACCTGGTGCTAACTGATTCCGCTTCTGTGGAATCAGTCAACACCAGCTGAACCCCCCACCCCAAAGATCAGATTTTGTTTTCAAATTATTATTTAAAAGGGATAAGACGATCACATGCTGGGAATAAACAAAGGGTAATTACATTCAACTCTATTTGTATATAACTCTTAAAAGAGCAGAGCAACGCTGGTTTACATTTGTTTTTTATTGCATAAATGTCTGCTGAAGCCAAACTTGACCTGTAATCACTGAAGCACAGTTTATTTTGGGATTTCATTCTTCCCTGAAAAAATCCAAAATTGACAGACACGGGTTTGCTAAGACATCACTTGTGTGTGTTATATTTATAATTCTTACTTTATTTTATCCACTGTCATTGCCTAGGCTAAAGCTTCATAACCTGAAGGTTGTGAATGGTATTTTTAAGTCTTAGACACTTGGTTAACTATATAAAATAAGGGCTTGATATAAGCAACTCTGCATTTGATATAGGAAATAACTCTGTTAAAACCACCAATGGCTGGCACTGGCCCAGGAGAAACCGAATTGCCTTTTTAGAATGTAGGCCAGATTTCCATGTGACCGCTGCTACTTTCCAACAATTCCTGCTCAATTAGACAGAGCCTAAAATAGCTCCAGTGGGAACTGTCACCATGGGCAAGTGCTGCCAGGGGATACCCCTCCATGGCACCCATATCAAATGTACTTAGATGATGCAATGTGACAGATCTAGACTGCCAGATAATTGTATGCCGTTAAGGACCACTCAATGTCCTGAATGTGGAGGTCAACTGGCAAGCATATGGTATGCTTTGAAATCTCAAGTAGAAGGCACTGGCAGTGCTTTGTTTAGATGCTCTTTGTGGATTCCCACGGCTTTATTCCATAGTTCGTGCTAATGCAGCATTTCGATTTGTAATTGTTGGCGCTAGGATAAGTAAGTTTAATGTGTACCATCAATATTCCAATCCTGACGCTAGAGTTGGGTGAAATCGGTTAGCGCTTCCCACCTGGCCCGAGCTTACTGTACTTAAGTGTCTCCTATACGTAACATGAGGAGCACAATCAATTTTTAGAATCTCGAGACAGGAGGTATTACAAAGTGCTGGTGCAAGTTACCAACGGGACGTGAACAGACAAATTTTAACAAATCCTAAAAACTGGTGCTAATTTCAAACCTGGGTAACCTGGCCCAGCCCAAGATCCTGAGCCTATAAAAAGGAATGCAGCAGAGCCATATCCTAAGTGTCCTATTCCATAATTAAGCACACAATGAATATAGCTAGGCATATACGAATCATAGCGTGCACTTCCCTCTTTGTGCCTAGCTATATTAGGCAAAATCTTCTCCGACGCCAGCAGGAGGTAGAAAGTGTCTTTCAGGGACTCTCATTTTCACCAATTACGGTGACCATTCGCTAAATAGGGAATTCACCATATTTTTGGCAAAATGGATTCCCCGAGACGTTGCGAAAAGCAAAGGGTCTAAAGGTGAATAGACCCTTTAGATTCTAACTTCCATAACTCCGAAAATGCCATAATCCCAGGGAATAAATAGAAATAATAAACAGTGAGGCATGTAGCCTACCCGTTAACCCCTAAAATGTCAGTTTCAAGAGAAGACATTAAATGAATACACTGAGGCATGCAGCCAAACCATTAACCCGGATATACTGTATGAAATCATGGGCACTTCCAGGAAACGCTGCAAACAGATTTATGATGCACATTTTGGCCTCACAAACCATTTACACATTTATGGAATGGAAGTGCTTGTGATTGATATAAACCGCAGGATCCTTCCAGGGAGCATGGATCTTTATGTGAGTGCAATTGACTGCCCCCAGAACATTAGGAAACCCTCCATTCTCATAAAACCCCCGTTTCATTTTATGCCATCCCACATGGTGGTAGGGTACCCAATGTATTGTTGGCACTTGAACTGCATAGGTAGGAGGAAGTGTGGAGCATCTTTGAAAAGGTGCTCTGGCTAACACTCGCTAGCTTAGTCAGGTGATACTGGAAGGTCCCAATGACCAAAAAGCACAGGCAGCACAGTAATTTGGTTATCCTTGGGACATGTATTCGTGAGCCATACCTGGATTGTGCTCCTCATGTTACGTATAGGAGACACTTAAGTACAGTAAGCTCGGGCCAGGTGGGAAGCGCTAACCGATTTCACCCAACTCTAGCATCAGGATTGGAATATTGATGGTACACAATAAACTTACTTATCCTAGCGCCAACAATTACAAATCGAAATGCTGCATTAGCACGAACTATGGAATAAAGCCGTGGGAATCCACAAAGAGCATCTAAACAAAGCACTGCCAGTGCCTTCTACTTGAGATTTCAAAGCATACCATATGGCACCTCGCATCCAAAGGACACAGCTCACTTTTGAGGATGTCACTGATGCCGAGTGCCACCTGCATTACAGGCTCGGCTGTGAGCAGATCTTATGGCTCTATCAAGAGCTGTAGGACCATCTAGAGTCCAGGTATGACTCACGAATACATGTCCCAAGGATAACCAAAGTACTGTGCTGCCTGTGCTTTTTGGTCATTGGGACCTTCCAGTATCACCTGACTAAGCTAGCGAGTGTTAGCCAGAGCACCTTTTCAAAGATGCTCCACACTTCCTCCTACCTATGCGGTTCAAGTGCCAACAATACATTGGGTACCCTACCACCATGTGGGATGGCGTAAAATGAAACGGGGGTTTTATGAGAATGGAGGGTTTCCTAATGTTCTGGGGGCAGTCAATTGCACTCACATAAAGATCCATGCTCCCTGGAAGGATCCTGCGGTTTATATCAATCACAAGCACTTCCATTCCATAAATGTGTAAGACTCTTACACTCTTCCAGAGTCTTCCCAAACACAATTATGTCATCGAGGTACACTAATACTTCGATCAGATTCATGTCCCCGACTGTCTTCTCCATCAATCGTTGGAACGTGGCTGGAGCCCCCGTAAGGCCTTGAGGCATTCTGTTGAATTCAAAAAACCCCAGTGGACAGATGAACGCCGTCTTCTCTTTGTCTTCAGGATGTATTGGTATCTGGTGATACCCACTTCGCAGGTCTAGTACACTAAACCATTTTGCTCCAGACAAACACTGTAAGGCATCTTCTATCCGAGGAGTAGCATATTGGTCTGGGATGGTTCTCCGATTCAGCGTGCGATAGTCTATGCATAGGCGGACAGAACCATTCTTCTTCCGGACCATCACTATTGGAGATGCGTATGGACTCCTGGTCTCTTGGATCACCTTGGTTCTTTGCAATTCATTCAGCTGTTCTCGCAGATCATCCAAGTCTCCCAGCGGAACTCGTCTTGACCTTTCACGAAACGGCTTGTCTTCTTGTAATCGAATGCGGTGCTCAGTACTTTTAGCTAGGCCTACGTCGAACTTATCTTTCGAGAACAATTCTCTCCACTTCAAAACTTGAGACTGAAGACGTTTCTTCCATTCAGGTGAAATGGGAGCGTCCTTGGGGTAGAATCTTTCATCTGGAATCTCTTTATCCACTCCCCCTCCTAAATCGGTAGGAGAGAGAGGCGTAGCAGACGCTACTTGCCCGATAGGCATTCGTGCTTTAAGGACCACTGGAGAATCAGACACATTGCACACGCTGACTGAGACTCTTCCTCGCGTTCTTTTCAAAGCTTTAGTGGAGATTATTTCAGGAATTACTTCGACTCCGGCTTCACTCCCATGATTAAAATCGGTTTCCAGTACCACATAGGGACCCGGTTGCGATCCGTTCAACTTGACTGAAGCCCGGAAGCTCGCTACTTCTCCTGCTTGTAGAACCTTCTCTGTTCCTTCTAATCTCCACAGGCACCCCACTTCGGCAGGTGCCTTCTGTTCTTCGACCATCCTCTCATAGACTGGACGTAACATTGGGTGTACTCCTTGAGTAGAACCCTCTTCCAATACGATAGGTGTCAGGAGACGTCGCACCAAATCAGTATTCGTCCCCACTATCATGGAACTCCTGTTTGCCCCTGGAGGCCGAGGACACACAATGACCAATGCATCACAACCTCCGGACTGTCCGATGACTTCGGATCTGATCTCCAACTTCACCTGTAGATACCCAACATAGGGGAGTTTCTCAGTTCCGATACCCCAGATTTCCAGATCCTTCAATTTCTGTAGAGGTATGTGCTTCAAGTGTTTCTCATAGAAATCTCTGTAAATCAATGTCACTTGAGCCCCTGAGTCCAACAGAGCTTTAGTGTAGACTCCCTCCACTTGGATTGGCACAATAGGGGAAGGACCTATCAGCTGTTCAGGAAACTTGGTTGCAGTAACAGGAAGTTTAGACCCAGTTTGTTGTACCCTGGCCTTCTTCTTGGCCCTTGCAGGTTTTGGGTGTGCATTGCTTCCCCATGACGTAGGTCCAGACGCTAAGGGAGTGACTCTTTCAGTCCCGGCAGGCTCGGCAGTTGGCCAGACTTTGGGCCTTCTCGCCCTTTTAGTCCTGGCTTGATTTTTGGAGCGGGTTTCAACCTTCGGGCACCTGGTTTGCTCCCTTACCAGGACCCTCTGGAGTTTCTTCCTGCAGGGCGGACAACAGTTTCTCCACAGCTTTTAGGAGTTCTTCGACCGGTTTCTTTTCAGCCCTCCCTTGTGGGCATTGAGCCCTGAAATGGCCGATTTCCCCGCAGCCAAAACATTTCTTTCTCGGGTGTGTGAGCATATTTCCTTCTTGCGGTTCACTTGGAGACCCCCTGTTCGAGGCTACAGCAACCCCTTCAGTTCTGGTGTCCTTAGCCGACAGCAACGTCATTAACTCCATCATTTGCAACATCTGAGTTTTTAAAGCCAGCACTTCAGTCTGTATGTCTGCCACACAGAGAGTTCCTACTTCTGCGGTGAAAGCTGTGTGCGAAGCATTTGCAACCTTTTTAGCCTTAATCAAGGCCTCTTCTTCTCGGATAGCTTTGATCAGTTTGGAATAGGTCAGTCTCGTGCTCTGGTATCTAGTCTGAAATTTCAACATTATGGGATCCAGTGGGAGTGCTCCTTTGAAAATTTGGTCCATCAAAGCTTTGCTTGCATGACTCGGTTCCATGCCCCCTTTAAGAATGACCTGATGGATGATTTTATCCAACCGCTAGACATATGTGGACAATTCTTCTCCTTCCTTTTGATAGGTGTGAGAGAACTTGTGGATAAGCTCGGCACAATCCTCCACTCCCCCGAAATTTTCCTGTAAAGCTTCTAGATACCCCGCAGCAGTGCAGCCGGGCTTGTCCCTTTTTAGATTTCGAATGACATCTGAAGCAGGACCTCTTAGGCTCTCGATCAACCTTTGTCTCTTCACGGTGTCAGCAACTTCCCATTCTACCACTGCTTGCACTGCCTGATCTATCCAAGTCTCAAAGTCCTCTTCTCCAGTTGGCACGGGGACTTTAACAGAATAAAACCGTAACTTGCGATATTCGTAATTTGGAGACGCAGCAGAGTTTTTGGCTAGTGTTTCCACCAGTTTCACCATAGTGGTGAAAAATGTAGCAGGAGGGAACCCTGTAGTTGGGGTAACATCGGGAACATTCGCGTGATCACCACGTGGCGTACTTGGTTGGACCAGTCGAACTTCCACATCGTCGGTCAGCTTCATACTCGCGCCCTGAAAACACACTGGAACACCCTTTCTCCACTCAAAAAGAACATACGTGTGAGGGGTATCTGGGTTCGTTTTAATGTCCAGGATTAACCCCCGATTATCTGGTGTCAGCGCGGCCACGGCCTGGCGAATCTGATCTTCGGCCCAAGTGTCTGCAGGAATATCCATAACTATACACAATTCTATCTGACTACTGTGCTCTTCACACCATTTGGCAGCAGTGTCTGGATCCATATTTAACCCTTTAAATGCGGTTTTTCCAGAGACTGGATCCCGGACGAGCCCCCACGTGTAGCGCTCACTCCCGGAGGAGCCGCTGAAATTGAACTTCGGGTCAGTCTCCCCGCACTAGGGAATAAATATACTCCAGCACCATTGTGGATTTTATAAATTATATAGTTTACTAGAATAAATGGCATATAATGAATAACACTGTGTTCGTATATATATTTACAGTACTTCGTAATGCGGGAAACGCGCAGCGGAAAAGAAATACGATGCTTCGTAATTCGAGAAACGTGCAGCGGAAAAGAGAAAATACAAGTCTTCGTAATTCGAGAAACGCGCAGCGGAAAAGAAAAGAAGAAAATATATCTTTAATCCCCTTTCTTGTTTGGGGAGTGAGTCCCGCACAGGTTATGTCCCAGAATGTACGTGTGTGTGTGTGTGTTGTGGTACCCGGGTACAATATTCAACTGGCCAGTGAATTGCTTATGAGGTATCTTCGACTAGTCAAGTTGGGGCCCTGTGGGTTTTGGAAACAAACAGTAGCATGCTTTATTTTCACAACGGCCTAGAAGGCCTCTCACCCATCCGCCAGATACTTGATGCTCCGCTCGACCCAGGACGTCTCTCCGCTCGATGTTGACTGGGGTTCTCCTAGTTACTGGATCCGCTGTCTGGCTTTCTGTGGCTGCCGCAAGATGTCCAGTTCACCGCCTGCTCTCCCTGTCCAATCGATCTGCGGTACTCCTCACTCAGGGTCTTCCGGCTTCCTCAATATCAGCGCGGGTAGTTCTGTGAATCACTGGGTCTTCCGCTGGTAAGGCTGAACAACCCGGTCTTTAGCTCTGTCAGGCTCCAGCTGCGCTCCGGCCTAGTCGCTGTCTCGTTCCACTGCTCTGCGTCTTGCTCCTCTCACTCCCTGGCGCGCTCTGCCAGCTCTCTCCACGAGGCTCAGGATGTAAGTGTCTGTGTCCCACCCACTTCCTGTGTCTGCCCCCAAAGCATGCCGGGAAATGTAGTCCCAATGTTTTCTGTGTTTGTCCAGCATAATCTTAGCATGGTCTCTGTCTCCCTCTGGTGGCCATTGCAAGTAAATGCAGCAGAACAGTCTTTTTAAACACAGCGCTACAATATGATGAGACATGTCCTGGAACAGGCTTATTTCAAAACATCCTTTATCTTTTCACACTGACATAGGTTCTCACATTGTTACCTACTATACAGAGCCAATACAATATAGAGGCTCTGAAAAAAGAAACCATATGCGATATCCTGACGGTCCAAGCTTCATCTAATCCAAAATTAAGTAGAAACATGGTATACATCTGCGCTGCACCAATGTGACTTTCTATAACCCAAATTGATGAAGGTTTAAATTTGCATATTCCTGATACATGTAATAGCACCAGTATACTGGTCGCTATACTTTTACATGTTTGTAGAAGTGTATTTACGAGTTTGGATGAATGATGACAATAAATGGAAACACGTAACAATTTGGGTCCATTATTCTTGTGACAGTATGTATGGATAATACGCATAACATCCATATCACTGACTGCACTTTTATTTTGCAGATAGGGACACAGAATAGGATCTCTTCCACACTTGACAGACTATTTGTCACATCTTCGGCCCACTGGGCGCCCGGTGGCATCGCTGGCTGGCCGGGTGCCAGGAGCTCAAGCTGACAGATCAGCGTCTCAGGGGGTGGGGTTTGGTGTGGTGAGGTGGAGCCGCCGGCCTTAAATGCAGGGCACGAGATTCAGCTCGTGGCCTGACGTAGAGTCATTCCCGCATCGCCAGCTGATCTCGTTTCTGTGTATTCTGCCAATTCTGTTCGTACGAGGACCCTGCTTGTGTTTTTGACCCAGACTGCCTGTTGACTATTCTTATGCTCTTGCCCATAATTGTTGTATGTTGTGCTACATGTACTAAGTGTATGTACCGATCATACCGCATGGTCTCCGATTGTGGGTCTGCCCTGCAGGTTGCTGAATCTATCAACCCCTCATGTCAACTGTTTGGTACTAAGCATATATACACTTCATTCTGTATTATCACGCATTGCGGGCCTGCCCTGCAACTTGCTGAATTCATTGTACATGCTTTATACATTGCTGAGCACAAGTATATGGGAGCCCTCTCTGTTGCCAATCCTGCTTGTACAACTACCCTCTCTGGTGCCAGCTCGGGACGTACTATTGACTATGCTTTTTCAGAACCAAGTTATGTTTCTTTCTTACTATACTACCTCTATCTGTGTATAGTTAACTTGCCTTCACTCAGCAGACACTTGGTCACAAAATCACTTGCTGCTGAGTGGTATCTAGTATTATACATCACCTCCCTAGCTGGGAGTGGTAGGTGTGGCAGTTGTAACTGCTATCAAGTCAAGTATCAGAGTAATCTGTCCATAAGGATCCAAACAACGCTGATCTTAGGTGAGTGCCATCGCGAACGTGACACTATTGACACCCATTTAATTTATTTTGGGCACATCAGTCTACATGTGAAGCAACTAACATGACAGTTTTGAAGAGTAAAACATTTTCTTTAGAATTAAAAAATATTTGAGCACAACACACATCTGTCTTTATAATTTCTGGAATACAGTCAGGTAGAATAATATACATTTCGGTGAGTTGAGATACAATAGTTCTAAGTTCAGACCTTTTGAGAGGTAACATTAGGCACCCATTTTGGGGTGATGTACATGATAGTTGAATTAATCTAATAGTCAGACTGTTATGGAGGTATTAAGCTGGGAATCACAGGGAAACATTACCATAGGAAAAGCATTACGACTTGTCACGTGGATGATCCCAAATGTTACTTTAACTCAAGATATGCAAGTCATGTAACGGAAGATACAAAAGGACTATATAACATTTATGTTGCAATCGTCATGTCATAATGGGACAGATCATATATATGAGTTTGAATCTAAATCCAGTAGTATTAGATGTGTATTGATAATGCAATACAATTGTCTAATTGGTCTGCCAAAATATTGTATAGCTGTTGGATAGCTGTCTGACATAGTTATTACCAATGATGAATAGGGACATAGTTGTACCATGTAAAAATTATTTAAGGTAAACCTGAAGAATAATATCCCAAAGATGGGATAAGAAAAAATATAAGTGGCATTGGAACAGATGATTAACAACCTATTACACATAGATGTATATGTATTCTGAAAAGCATTAAATTAATTGAACATTATGAACCAGAACTAAATGTATATGGACAAAACATAATGAAATAACAGATTATTAAACAAAAAACCTGTATTCTTAAAAAAAATTCACCTGCTCCTATGCCTCTTGGGTCTGGGATGGGTACACGCACTGGAGAAGGCAGCGGATAACGCAGGTGTAGCAACATATGGTGATGCAGAGGACAGATCTGCAGAGGTATTTGGCTGCTCAGAGATGGCTGGAGTGGCTAGGAGTGATGCAGACCGTCCCCTGCATCTAGGCATGGGGATGGAAAGCTCTGTCAGTGTTGGTGGCGGTGTTGGCAACATGGGGATGGACGGGCTTGCTCACTGCTACTCCACCAACATCTCCATAATGGAAGTGAGTGGGTTCATGACCACCATCAGCTACCCTCTATGTAGTTGCATCTGGTTGGCTAGTCTGTAGGACCCCATCTGGATCTCCTGCCAAGCCAGCCTCTGTTCACACTCCAAGGCATATAAGCACTCCCCTAGCAGAACGAAACCTTGCTCCATGTAACCACGCATATTCACTTAGTGGTTCCCCAGGACATCAGTGAATGCAATCAGCTGTTGCAGGGACTCCTCTCATCCACTGGTTGTGGGCCAGGTGCAGCAGGCTGTGGTGCAGGCTTGGGTTCTGGGTGGGATGCAGGCTTGGGTGCTGACTCGGGTGCAGACTGCAGTGTTGGCTCGGGTGCTGCAACCCGTCTACACCATTGATACAGTGGCAATGGTGATGCAACTACAGGGGGAGCAGGGTTTTTGCTGGAGTGGATGAGGGAGCTGAGGCTGCTGCAGCTGGAGCCATGGGAAGGGTGGCTACTGTGGACTGTGTACCACTTGTGTTATCCAGGGAGAGGAGCAGGTGTGGGACTGTGGCTTGGACTAATCAGCCACAGGCTGTGGCACTGGACAGGCGAATAGGACATAGTTTTCATCACCAGGAGTTCGAGGAAGGATTGGGCACTGGTGTAGCCTAAGTCCTCATCCTGGGGGCACAAAGGTGTGACAGGGTGCGGTGGTGGTGATGGTGTACCTGTGAAAAGAGGACAGAATAAATTGACTACAATGTCCAAAAAACACTTGAAGAAAATATGTCATCTGCGCTTGTTTCTATACAATTCCATGTGCAACAAAACACAATTAGAGGTTTTAGTTTGCTCGAATGGCCAAATGAATGGCCATTCGAGCAAACTAAAACCTCTAATTGTGTTTTGTTGCACATGGAATTGTATAGAAACGAGCGCAGATGACATCTTTTTTTCTTGTTATGTTTTATACATGAACTGGGTTGTTATTCCTGGCTGTTGCAGCCGCTCTGGTGAGTATGGGCGTGACGCCATTTTTTCTGTATGTACGTACAAAAAACACTTGAATCTGGATCTGCTGTAAACTAAGAAAAGGTTTACTGACGCACATGTGCCAAAAAGAAAATTAAGCAAACAAACAAGTAACAGCAAATCTTTTTAAAAAATTGACAAAAGAAATCAGAATAAAAAGGAAAAAAAATAAAAATTATTTAGTTTATGTAGCGCTCACCCCCGAAGGAGCCGCTGATTAACCCCAGGATAGTCTCACTGCACTAACAATTTACTGTACAACAGCACACCTTTAAGATATTTTTCTAAGTAATACTTTACTGAAGCAATAAAAGGCAATAGAGATACATATACTTTAAGCATGAAATCAATAAGACTAGAATAAATGAGGGTAATATGTAGCACTGATTCATGTGGCAAATAAACGGTTAATAAGGCCCTCAGTCCCTTTGGATTAAAGTCCCGCTCAAAAATGCTCATTAGTTTGTGTCCTAGGGTACCCGGGTACTAAGTCCACTGGCCAGTGGATGGACGAATATCTTCGACTAGTCAACGTTGGGGCCCTGAAATTGAAGCAATCAAACAACACTGATAGCAAAGTCATAGGCCGAAAGGCCTCTCTCCCAACTAGCGAAACAGCTTGTTCCAGACCAATGAAACTCTGCAGAAAAGTCCTCCTCTGCCGCCTGGAACTCGATGCTGCCAAAATCCGCACTCCCGGACCGATTTCCTCAGCCAGAAGTCAAACGCCACCAGCACTCCGCTCCGTCTGAGCCCCCTTACACGAGGTCCTTCTTCAACACACTCGCCACCGGAACAACTCAGCAGGACAGGCAGCAAGTAGTACTACTTAGTAGTAGCACTTTCCCCGATCACTCCAGCAATGGATGCAGCCGGTTCTCCGCGCTCCCGCTGGCCAAGATCCCAGAAAGTCTCACACGAGCGACTGCCTTCTTTCACTGCTTTCTCAGTTCTCCCCACGCTGCACACGAGGCCCTTCATGTCCTGCCACCAGAGAGCTTGCTTCCTTCCCTTCTCCCAGGAATTTCTGGGGGATATAGTCCATAAGTCTATTACAGTCTTTCTCATACATTACGCTCTTGCTCCCCCTAAAGGCATAATGCTGCAATTCTCCAAGTCAAGTTAAATACAGCGCTGCATTTACATTAGAACTAGATTTGTTTTGTGCAACCTTGCACCTTCAGATGTTTTTGGGCTACATCTCCCAGAATGATCATTTGAGCAAGTGAGTGGCAGAGCATCTTGGGAGATGTAGCCCAAACACACGTGAAGGCGCAAGGTTGCACAAGTCTGGTTCTAAAACAAAAATGCATGACATTGAACACATCATTCACTGTAAGCATTACTCACACTCAGGTGTCGCAGGCCTTTCTTCTTGTCAACTCTGGGATCAAGGCCCTGCACTGTGACCTTGGATATTCTCCACTTCATCCTCTCCTCCCAGTGAGCATACACCTAGACCCTTGGTGGCCCACCACCGGTCCTCCTTGCCTCCCGCTGCTCCCTCGCCTTACTGGCATTCAGCTCCCTCTTGCAGTCATGGTACCGGTACATGAGGATCACATAGAGGCGTGGAACACTGGCTTCCTGTACATTTCAGGATATAGTTTAAAATACTGATGCTCACGTTCAAATCACTCAATAACTCAACCCCTTCCTACATGTCTTCGTTACTCCGCAAGAACGTCCCATCTAGACAACTCCGTTCAGCAGGTGATCTCCACCTGTCATTGGTCTACACACACACGGCCAACTCTCGCCTCCAAGACTTCTCAAGGGCAGCACCAGTCCTGTGGAATGACTTGCCTTGCCCTATCAAACTCTCCCCTGACCTTCAGGCCTTCATGAAATCCCTCAAAACCCATGTCTTCAGATTAGGTTACCACATCACTGATGCAACTCATCCCTCTGCTCACCTACTCACACTTGATTGAAGCCACTTCTATTGCCCCACCATTCCCAAACCACTGGCACTAATGATCCTGCTATCTAGTACAATTCCTCTTGTCTTCCTCAACCCCAATCCCTCTAGATTGTAAACTCCTATGAGCAGGGCCCTCTACACCTCTTGTTTCCATCCTATGTCCGTTTATATGTATTTCGTTCCCTTTGGTTATTGTAAAGCGCTGCAGAAACTGTTGGCGCTATATAAATGATGATAATAATAATAACACCACATGCCATGGGACAATGTTTAGGCCATGTGAGGTTAATGTTTATTAATTGTACATACTATATAAGAATGCACAGGGGTAATGACCATTATGCCAGCTGATGAAGCCATTTATTGTTGCAAAACACATCCTGGAGGCTTGATCGCACTTTTATTTTGTTTTTAACTTATGTTTTAATAAACCTTTTGAAAGACCACGTCCTTGTATCCATGGTGGTTTTATGGATTTGTCCAGCATGAAAAAATCCATAGGCATTTATCTTTGAGCTATGGAAGCTCCATCAAGAGTAATTTAAAAATTGGCAAAATATTCTGGTATCCATATTTGCCCAGATTTTACAAAAGGATAGACTTTTTTTTATTTACCCGGTCTTCCATATTGTATCCAGGGCCGGTGCTAGACAATTTTGCACCCTAGGCAAGACCAGCTACTTGCACCCCCCAAAAAAAAGATGGATATAATATATTGCTCCAGCTCACATGGGTATATTTGCCCCCAGCTCACACATGGTTATATTTGCCCCCTGCTCTCACATGGATATATTGCCCCCAGACCAGTTCACACATGGATGTATTGCCCCCAGACCAGCTCACACATGGATATATTGCCCCAGACCAGCTCACACATGGATATATTGCCCCAGACCAGCTCACACATGGATATATTGCCCCAGACTAGCTCACATATGCATATATGCCCCAGACCAGCTCACACATGCATATAAGCCCCAGACCAGCTCACACATGATATATTGCCCCCAGACTAGCTCACACATGGATATATTGCCCCAGACTAGCTCACACATGCATATATGCCCCAGACCAGCTCACACACGCATATATGCCCCAGACCAGCTCACACATGGATATATTGCCCCAGCAGCTCACACATGGATATATTGCCCCAGACTAGCTCACACATGGATATATTGCCCCCCAGACTAGCTCACACATGCATATATGCCCCAGACCAGCTCACACATGCATATATGCCCCAGACCAGCTCACACATGGATATAATGCCCCAGCAGCTCACACATGGATATATCGGCCCCAGACTAGCTCACACATACATATATGCCCCAGACCAGCTCACAAATGGATATATTGCCCCAGACCAGCTCACACATGGATATATTGCCCCAGAGCAGCTCACGCATGGATATATTGCCCCAGACCAGCTCGCGCATGGATATAGTGCCCCATACCAGCTCACACATGGATATATTGCCCCAGACCAGCTCACACATGGATATATTGCCCCAGACCAGCTCACACATGGTTATATTTGCCCCAGCTCACACATGGTTATATTTGCCCCCAGTTCATATGGGTATATTTGCCCCAGCTCATATGGGTATATTTGCCCCCCAGCTCATATGGGTATATTTGCCCCAGCTCATATGGGTATATTTGCCCCCCAGCTCATATGGGTATATTTGTCACAGCTCATATGGGTATATTTGCCCCAAGCTCATATGGGTATATTTGCCCCCCGGTTCATATCATATGGGTATATTTGCCCCCAACTCATATGGATATATTTGCCCCAAGCTCATATCATATGGGTATATTTTCCCCCAGCTCATATGGGTATATTTGCCCCCAGCTCGTATGGGTAAATCTGCCCCCAGCTCTCACCTCCTGTCCTTCTGTCCTGCCGGCAGTCGCTTGCGCCCCGCTGCCCCCCTCTGCACGCCGCTGCGGCTGCTGATCTATCCCGCTGCAACTGTGCTTGCTCTGGGCGCAGTGTGATCATGGAAGACAGCTCGCGGTGGCTGTCCATGCTGAGGGGGCGGGGCTATCCCCACTTCCCTCACTCTCTATTGGACAGCCACCGCGAGCTGTCTTCCATGTCACGCTGCGCCCAGAGCAAGCACACAGCGTGATAGATCAGAGAGTGACAGCGGCCAGCGGCAGCGGAGAGGTCTCAACTGCACCCTAGGCGGTGCTGCGCTGTAGGCGGGCGCCTAGCGGCAGCGCTGCCCTGCATATGGGTATATTTGCCCCTAGCTCATATGGGTATATTTGCCACCCAGCTCATATGGGTATATTTGCCCCTAGCTCATATGGGTATATCTGCCCCCAGCTCTCACCTCCTCTCCTTCTGTCCTGCCGGCAGCCGCGTGTGCGCCGCTGCCCCCCCTCTGCACGCCAGTGCGACCGCTGATCTATCACGCTGCGCCTGCGTGCTTGCTCTGGGTGCAGCGTGATCATGGAAGACAGCTCGCGGTGGCTGTCCATGCTGAGGGGGCAGGGTTATCCCGCTTCCCTCACTCTCTATTGGACAGCCACCATGTCACGCTGCGCCCAGAGCAAGCGCGCAGCGTGATAGATCAGAGAGTGACAGCGGCGGCGGAGCGGTCTCGGCTGTGCCCTAGGCGGCGCTGCGCTCTAGGCGGCGCTGCGCTCTAGGCAGGTGCCTAGCTCGCCTAGCGGCAGCGCCGGCGCTGATTGTATCACATATTCTGTGGCGGAGAGATACCTTCTTAATAAGGTGTGGGTTACCTGACAGAGGAAAAGAAAATAACCCAGAAGCGTAGGTCCACTCAGAGCCAGTGTTGGGGCTCTTTATTAGTGAGCGGAACACCGCATACAGTCTAAAATAATGCATATTGTATATAATATACTGCACAATTATATGGTTTTTTTTTGCTTCTCTTATGAACACCCATACATGGGCCACTAATTGAAGAGAGGCATCCGAGCCCTGAAAGCAATTCATTTTGCGCTGATCAGATATGTATACGAAAAAGCAAAAACATGTAAAAATTAGGTATTTCTAATTTCAGGACAATATTTCGAAACTATTTAGCCGGGGTCTTTTTTGGCGTTTGTAAATTTTGGGGATTAAAGTTTGAAAAAGTGTGTTTTTTCAATTTTTTCACCATATTTAATAATTATATATAGTAAATTATAAGATCTGAAGAAAAAAAAACTAGTAGAATCTTTAGATAGTCAATTTAATGGCGAGAAAAACGGTATATAATATGTGTGGGTTCCATAAACGAGTAAGGGGAAAATTGGAGCTAAACACAAACAGCGCAGAAATGTAAAAACAGCAGTGGGTACTGTAGCGCTGCCCCAGCATCTGCAAGCCTAGTGATCGCTAAGAGGCAGGCTGCTGATGGCGCCTGCCCTGTGATGTGCTGGGTGAAAAAGGGACAATTAAGGGGAAGTTAGCGAACACTAACAGGGTTATCCAAAGAGATCCGAATTGCTTGAGAAAGGTAACCGAACGCTGAAAATCAGCGTTCGGTTACATTTCCTGGCCATTCGGCTATCCAGAGAGCAGGCAATTTGCCAAATCCTGGCGAATTGCCTGCACATACGGTGCCTGTTCGGTGCCTATTCGAGGGCAGTGAAATCCCCATGAAAAAACAGTGCTTCGGCTATTCAGAGAACACAAACAAGCAGTGAAAGGTTCCCCTAATGCCCTGCCATTTGGTGGTTTCATGCGGCAGATTTATTCAGGAGAATCCCATAGGCTTCAATGTTAAAAATATTCCCGTTTTAATTCAATATCTAATAAACCGTTCATTATAAAATTCTGCAGCAAAAAGTCTCTTTATTTATAGATTTTTTAGGATACTTTAAGCATTTTTCTGAATTTTTTTTTCAAGTCCGATTTCTTTTTTGATTTTTTTTTACTTATTTTTTCTGTAACAGCCCTTTTTATTATCATTCCCTGGACCTCATATGTAAATTTCAGACATTTTCGCTCAGTAGTTTCTTTGCAAACAGCTTTTCATTTTCACAGATTCATACAAACGGTTTTGCTAATTTATTCACCTCCCTCGTCTGCGTCTCAGCTGCTTCGGCTGCTTCGGCTGTGTGCGATCGGCTCCTGCTCGGGCTTTTTCCATGGTTTTCGCAGGTTAATACAGATGTTTTTGCGGGTTTTCGGCGTGCATTCGGTGGGATTTGCGGTTAGTTTTCGTCAGGTTTGCGGCAGCTTTTCCCTGCAATTCGGGGACCCTGTGGTGCTTGCTGAATATACCTCAGGGTCACCGAAATGGGATCGGCAAAAGGAACCGAATTGAAGAGAACGAAAAGTCACCGAACGTGCGGTGACTTTTCGAATCTCTTTGGATAACCCTGTAATTTTTCCCCTTAGCATCCTGGTTTTAGCTCAGTGCAGCTGATAGTACCCGTAAAGTATTATAAAATTTTAAAAGGTAGCAAAGCAATATTTATTTCCCTTTCTTCTGCTGACTTCTTACCACTCTCAAGTCCTCATCCTCTCTCTGTAACCTTACCCCAGACTGAAATGTGCTATTGATAATAAAGTTATAGCGAGAATGAGCTTTAGGGAAGCATTATGATAATTATCATAAATATTCTATATTTATCGTGACTTAAAAGGACAGACGTAACTTAACACAAACATTTCAGTGTGTGAGCAAAATGGGAACTCTGCTCCACTGCAAAAATACTGGAGGAACTAAGTTTCCATGCATTCCCGCTCAGCTTGAGTTGATCCTTTTGGTGAATATGCTGTAAACACAGCTAGGTTTCACCAGTTTGATCACTCTATGAATACAGTTAGATTAGAGAGATGATAGACAGATGGATATATTTATTTCTACAGATTTAAAATAATTATTTATTTATTTATTTATAAAGAATTTTACCAGGAAGGATACATTGACAGGGTTATTCAGAGAGCGGTGAAAAGCAGGAGAATGACTGGAGAATGGAAAATTCGAGTTCAAAATAGACGATTTGGAAAGTGAGATGAATAGGAGAATTTTTCTGGTTTGGCTATTTTGACCTAGAATTCTCCATTCTCCAGTCATTCTCCTGCTTTTCACCGCTCTCTGAATAACCCTGTGAGATTTCTCTCGTTTTAAAGTACGTCCTGGGTTCAAGAACATTAAGGCTAGGGTCAGACTAACGCATTTTTATGTTGTCTGTGAAAAAGTGCGTTCGAACGAATGGACGCATTTTTTCACAGAATACGTGATAGTGGTCATACGATGCGCATTTTCGTCCGTGATTTTGTACGGATCATCAATAAAACTCTTTTTGTGTCTGGACGTTATGTTGGCCGGACATTAGCAGCGTCTGACGTCTCCTAATCACGCACACACGCCGCTAGCGGACGCAGCGCACTCTGTACGTCAGTACCTGCGGTTTCACGTTCTCGAAAAAATGCGTTCATTTTCCACTTGCGTTGCGCAGCCGGACTTTTGTGCGACCGTACTTCGTATATTGGCCGTCATTGCCCGGCATCTGCTGCTAGTGCGGCCGTGATTAAGTGCGGCTGCACGCGCGTTCGCACTGCCTCAGTCTGACCCTAGCCTTAAATGTTACAGTTGTTACCGAAATACAAAGTAATACAATGCAAGATATTAATAAAACACAAATATACAGATTAACAGAAAATAAATATGTAGGAAATGGTCATTATGTTACATGTTTACAGGTGCATTCTGTATTGAGGTATGTTAGTAATGAGCTCTTGAGTGACTTTAGACTGGGGGAAGATTTGATGGTGTCTGGGAGGTTATTCCATAACTGCGGTGCTCTGTAGGAAAATGAGGATCGAGACACTTTCTTTTTGTATTGTGGTATTGCAAGTAAGGTGCTGGTCCTGGATCGGAGGTTATAGGATGTGGGAACTAATGGTCATAATGACCTATTGTCTGAAACATTACAGCATTTCTTTCACAAAAAAGTGTAATAATAGGAATTTTCAAAAGCGTTCTATATTTTTTTATGTTACAAGACACAGAACTGTTCGTTGAGAAAGAACACTGTAAGAGGCAGTACTGAGCAGCAGGGCTGTATTGTATCAGGTGGGGGGGCAGGGGGGCTACGTCCCCTCTGTAGAGTCTGGCAGCTTTACCGCTGTGGCAGGGATATAAATCTTGTATAACATTTATATTGTTTCTTTACTGGCCACAGTATGCTCAGAGGAGCCAGTAAAGCAGCTCATAACCTTATATAAAAGAATCCAGCTATGATATGGAGGCTGAAAATGAGCCAGTAAAATATTTAAAAACCCTGTAAAACAGTTTGTTTTTACTGCCATTGTGAATGAAGAGATGAAGCCCTGGCTTCTGTTCTGCATAGAGAAAAAGAGAGCTTTTGCCAAGTCTGTGTACAACGTACAATTTTTATTGTGCATCACATTATGCACTTTTTGATAAGTCTACATAAGTGCCCTACACAATATTGTTCTTGTTTTTGTTTAATGTCTGCGATTATTTTTTTAATTTTTTTTAAAGCAGGCAAAATTATGGAATCATTACAGTAGGCTGCATCCAAAGTCCTAAAATGATCAATTCTATTTTTATGTGTTCCCTTCTGCTTAATCGTTGAGACTTGTCACTCAAAATTTATCTACGCATACCAATACAGAGAAATGAGAAAGGTAAAGTTGTGTTTAGTAGATGTGAGGCCTTTTTTCAAACTGAATTCTATATTAAGTCACATGTCACTTGGTGGCAATATGCACCTCCTCAGAAAGTCTTGGAACCACATGAGGATGACTGGGTCAATACCATTAATCAACCTCCCTCTCTCATACTAGAGCTGTGCTTCCCTTCATGCTGCAAATCTAAATTTGAATATTTATTCCACTTATTATTTTCTGCATTCACTCAAGAAAACTACTGCATTCTTGAATTAATTATGTATATATGTTGTTGCATACCCTGGCCAACGTTTGAAGTCATCTCCACACTCCCTCTGTTCCCTTTTGTTTCACTTGCCTTGGTCCCTTAGATTGTAAACTCGTGGTGGATTGTCTGGCTGAGCACTTTTATAAAGTGCTGCATTTGCAGGACAATTATCCTACGGGCAGGGCCGTCTGTCCCTTATGCATTTTTATTTATTATGTCACCTGTCTTTGCTTCCCAATTGTAAAGCGCTACGGAATCTGTTGGCGCTGTACTGTATAAGTCCCTGTAACTGTATCTAGCATGGCATTGCACTTTCACTAAAGGAAATTCTTGATGCAAAGAAGTGAGAAAGTGTGGAATTTATTTGCACTCCCTACCCAGAATTCACCACTACACATGGGGAGTGTAGGAAATGAGCTCTGTGGGCAAACAAATTCTCAGATTTTGTTGTATGTATAGATTTTTTTTACAATGACATATTCAGGGTAATTCAAAGAGATCCGAATTGCTTGAGAAAGGTAACCGAACGCTGAAAATCAGCGTTCGGTTACCTTTCTTGGCCATTCGACTATCCAGAGAGCAGGCAATTCGCCAAATCCTGGCGAATTGCCTGCACAT
This sequence comes from Leptobrachium leishanense, assembly GCA_009667805.1. NCBI lineage: Eukaryota > Metazoa > Chordata > Amphibia > Anura > Megophryidae > Leptobrachium > Leptobrachium leishanense. Next base: position 126,635,765 of record CM019065.1, read on the forward strand.
ACGGTGCCTGTTCGGTCCCTGTTCGAGGGCAGTGAAAATCCCATGAAAAAGCACTGCTTCGTCTATTCAGTGAACACAAACCAGCAGTGAAAGGTTCCCGAAATGCCCTGCCTTTAGGTGGTTTAATTCGGCAAGTTTATTCAGGAGACTCCCATAGGCTTCAATGTTAAAAATATTCCCGCTTTAATTCAATATCTAATAAACCATTCATTGTAAAATTCTGCAGTAAAAAGTCTCTTTATTTATAGATTTTTTAGGATATTTTAAGCATTTTTCTGGATTTTTTTTTTTCTTTTTTAACTTTACTTATTTTTTGTAACTGCCCTTTTTATTATCATTCCCTGGACCTCATATGTAAATTTCAGACATTTTCGCTCAGTAGTTTCTTTGCAAACAGAGTTTCACATTTCAATCATTCAAGCAAACTGTTTTTCTAATTCATTCACTGCCTCTTCTGCGGTGTCGGCTTTTTCCCGCGGCTTCGCTGCGTGTGATCGGCTCTTGCTCGGGTTTTTCCGGCGTCTTCGACGGGTTAATTCAGATGTTTTTGCGGGTTTTCGGCGTGCATTCGGCGGGTTTTGCGGTAGCTTTTCCCTGCAATTCGGGGACCCTGTGGTGCTTGCTGAATACACTGCAGGGTCACCGAAATGGGATCGGCAAAAGGAACTGAATTGAAGAGAACGAAAAGTCACTGAACGTGCGATGACTTTTCGAATCTCTTTGAATTACCCTGATTGTATTTCTTGCAATTTGAGTAGCGCAGAATTTTAATGTTACTTTTTTGTCCTCCACCTCAAAATAAAATAATTATATATATATATATGTGTAAATAGTGTTGCTGTATGCTTCACCCTTTTCATCTAACAAAGAGGGTTGAATCAGATGGCTTTTATTTCCTAGTTTTTATTGCAGGTTTCTTTTTTTGCCTTCTGTATTTCATTAGCAGAACCTCTCCTCATGGGGGATTGAGAGGCCAGTCTGCCTGCCAGCTTAATATATGGTCACTGATTCCTCTCACCTACACCCCTCCTCGCGACCCTTGAACTTAACAGTAATGTGTGGAGACAGCAGCAAGGGGAATGGGTAAGAGGAGGCGGAGGGGCGATCAAGGACCAGGGTAACATAGGTGTGACTAGGGTTCAGTTCATGTAGATAAAACTAAGCAAACAGAAAGAGCTAAAAAAAAAAACCTGCAAACATACATTGTAAACAGATTTTAACAGATTCAGTTATGGCAGCAACATGCATTGTTTCAAACAGACATGGATGAATATTTCAATATTTTAAGAACACACCTGCTTCATCCAAAGCAGCCGTCATTCTCACAGGCTGGCATTGCAGAAAAATGTGCACGTTTTACAGATTTCACCCCACAAAAAATTACAAAAAAAATTATAAGCCATTTAGGACAACCTTGAGGACAAAATACAAACCGTCCCATTATATTTTGGGTCCAAATCTCCCTGGGCTCTATCACCTCCTTCAAGCTAACACTAGCATCAGTGTTAGCACTAGCTTAAAGGAGGTCATAGCACTGCGACCAGATCGCCTTCAAATCGCTAATGGGTTAATAACCCGCTAGCGCTTGTTAATTTTCAATTCACTGTACTTTGCGCTCTCTATACGTAACATGGGGAGCACAAAGTGCAAGCACAGATTAACTAGCGTTAGGATCATTTGGTCCTAACACTAGTTACTAAGCGGTGAGAACGGCGGCCCAATCCGCTTCTTCTGGTCGCCGGGAGCAGAGGGAGACTGGGGGAAGAAAGTCCCCTGTCTCCCTCCGCGATCACTCTGCCGACCAGCAGGATCTCGTGAGAGGAGAGATCCTGCCGGTCATGTGACCTGTCAGCACAATTCTCCATGGAGTACTATGGACGCCATGGAGGGGATGCTGGAGGCGGGCTAAGGGGCAGGCGCCTGCCCTGCAATCTGCTGGGGAAACCGGGACGCAAAGGAGAAATTAGTGAACACTTATTTTTCCCCTTAGCATCCCGATTTTAGCAAGAGGCACATGATAGTACCCCTTGTGTCTCAACAATTCCCTTAGGCCCTATATTTTGAGCTTTCAAATATTGGATTTGTGTGAGTAAGTACAAGTAGAGCCACCATCAGGGGTGACAGCCCATATGTTCAAGGGCACAGTGGCTACAGAGGGCCCTAGCACTTTGTCTAAGTGCCACAGATGTAGGAATTCCTCCTTGCGACTCAGGGGCCCCCAGGCTGGGGCAGTATGAGTACTCTGACTCATCACTGAGGGAGCGGTGGAAGTGGCTCAGAGAGAACGCTCACATGCCAGGGAAACCTTTTATACTTTGCCATTCCCCCAGGGATTTAGTCCACTCCCTATAAATCAGGTAAGTAGAAGACGAGGCAAAATGTTTATTTTTATTAGTTTACTGCAATGGGAACCTGAGAGAAGGAGATTTAGTAAGGGCCCAAAGACTTTTGATGGCAGCCCTGCATACACGTACAGCAAAGCATAAATAAATAGCAAACCCAAAGAGCATCAACACTAAATGCTGTAGGATATAATTTAGGCTAAACAAGATTATTTAGTGTTCTCCTAAATTAATATATTTTGCATACGAAAATCGTTATCACATACAGTTAAATCCTCAATATAGTTGCAGAATGGATTAATCTCTGGCCACCCCACAATGACCATTTGAAATGTTGGGAGGTATGGGAAAGAATGGTTACAAATTGTATGTGTCACTGAATGGTTTGGATTTATAATAGGTGCTTCTTGAGCATAGTCATTTTACATTAAAGCTGCAACAAATTTAAAACCAGACCATATGTACTATATCAGTAGGCTTGCACATTCATAGACTGTGTCCTGATCAGTGATCACATATAGTTGAGGTGACCATATTGCACCGGAGTAAATTCTTTGCATTCATATTTACGTGGTTTCTGTGCATTTCCTTTTCTAATAAAATCATTGTAATTAAATAGTAATAGAATAATTCCTATGGTAATGTTGTGCTTAATTATAGTATTACATCTGCACGTTTCCTTATAAAACCGTCTCGTTAACAGCCCCTACTATCCAAAGGAAGGGTTGAGTCATTAAGGGAGAACAGAGTAATTAAGGAGCTAGAAAAAGAAGGTCCAGCAGTGTCTGAAAGCAGCAAACACATATTCTGTGCGTGGAATGAAATCAAAGTTGATGTTGTTTTTGTAGAATATCTTTTCTGTTAAGGTCAAAATAATTTTCAGTGGGTCCCATGTTCAGTCATTTTTTGGTGACAAGACTGCATTTTGGTATTCCAGTCGTCTCCTCTCTTGAAAAGAAGCCTGAAACTCTGACAAATTTATCACATAATATCACACCACTGCACATCTCTAAAATGCTTTATTGTATTGAGGGCACCATATTATTACATCATTTGAAGAAGATTTCACCCTGTCACTGTGCGGTTACTGTGAACCCATTAGTGTAAAAATCAAATGAATGGTGATTTGACAAAATTAATAATCGACATGATGTTATCCCTCTAGAGATAATTTTAAGGCTCTAAGGAGAGAATGCGTTTGCTAGGCAATGAGTTCAAGCATAATGAATTATACAATTGCTAAATTATTGTTTGTGTAACAGTATGACCAAGTGTCTGTGTATAATTGTATGGCTGTGTGTGTATAAATGTATGGCTGTATGTGTATTTAAATGTATAGATATGTATCTGCATGCAAATGTACAACAGATCTACCATGTTTTGGCACAATTTGCATCACAGATGACGTCTGTGCCACCCCAAAGAAGACATGTGTGTCGTCCAATTTTTTTGTCTTTCACAGGAAATGTAATGCAGGGTTTGGATCCCCTGTGAAGTGTGTGTATGGAACCCAATGGCAAGCTATGGATAAGGAAATCAGGAGGCGATGGAGAGTAAAGTAATCTTTTAGTGAACCATAAATAGTAGTTGAAGTCCAGAAAATAATACAGTCAATAAGGTTGGAGTGGAATTTGTAAAACAAAGTCCCAGGAAGAACAACGGATAATAACGAGGATGATGGCGTGGTCGATGGTACAATCCGGGTCGAAGAGTGTAGAAGGCGGCGTAGTAGGTGGCACAATCCGGGTCGAAGGGTTGAAGAAGATGGCGTAGTCGTTGGCACAATCCGGGTCGAAGGGTTGAAGAAGGTGGCGTAGTCATTGGCACAATCCGGGTCGAAGGGTCAGAAGATACGTGATCAAGGAATACGAGGAACTCTAGGAAAACTGAGGCGGAAGGCACAGTAGAACCTGGATAATGTGCTGGGAAGGAAGGCGGATTTAAATAGGGTTCATGGGATCATGAGAATATCTCTCACCTGGTTCTCGTAGGTGGAGTTGAGGTACCTGGATCTTTGATAGGTCAATGGGAGGCATTCGAGGATCTCCAGAGCAGGTGTCCCGCAGTACCCTTAATCGGCCAGCCGAGGGCGCCAGAGTACCTGATTTTACACTACATAGGAGGGTCTGTTCTCGCGCGTGCATGCATTCCTTTACAGGGCTTGGATCCAGCCGGCGGCGTGGGGCGTCTCCTGGCTCTTCCTCTCCATCCTGCGGACCCGGAACTCGGAGCAACGCGCCACGAGGGACCTCGGGTGAGTAGGGAACCTCTCCCAGCATGGCGGTGTGGGCCGGGGGAAGGCCGCGGAACGGGGCATGACAGGACCCCCCACCAAGGCGCGACCCCCGGGTGCGCCTCACTGATGGTTTGGAGGGGTAACGAAGATGAAAGGCACGAACCTTAGCTGGAGCATGAATATTGGTGCCAGGTTCCCAGGAGCGATCTTCCGGACCGTAACCTTTCCAGTGGACCAGGTATTCCAACTTGCCATAACGTAGTCGGGAATCCAGGATCCTTGAGACCTCGTATTCCTCTTCTCCGGACACCGACACGGGAGTGATCGGGTCGGCGTGTCGTCCAGGAAAAGGGTTGTCACGCCAAGGCTTTAGGAGGGAGACATGGAAAACAGGGTGAATCCTGTAGGAGGACGGAAGGGTTAAATGGGCTGCCACCGGATTGACCATTTTGAGGACCTGGAACGGGCCGATGAAGCGAGGCCCCAGTTTCTTAGACGGGCAGTCTAGTCGGAGATGAGCAGTGGACAGCAACACCTTGTCTCCGGGTGCGTATCGCGGAGCGGGTCTTCGGTTACGGTCTGCATACCTTTTTTGGGTGTCTTGAGCCTGTTGTAGTTGATGGCGTAATGTTCGTAGTTGGAGGCGTAAGGGTCTTAGACGGTTTGCCACTTCAGGAACCGGAGTGTTCAGAGGTATGTCGGGTAGAATATCGGGGTGGTATCCGTAGTTGGCATAGAAAGGAGAAAGACGTGTTGACGAATGTACCTGGTTGTTGTAGGCGAACTCAGCGAGTGGCAAGATGTCCAGCCAGTCGTCTTGGAGATGTGTGGTATAACAGCGGAGGTACTGTTCCAACGTCTGGTTCGTCCGTTCGGTTTGTCCGTTGCTCTGAGGATGAAATGCAGAGGAGAGATATCTAGAAATTTTTAGACTACGGCACATTTGAGACCAGAAGCGAGAAGTGAACTGGGATCCTCTGTCTGAAACGATGGAATGAGGGATGCCATGCAGTCGGAATATTTCTCTGATGAAGAGTGTAGCTGTCTGGGCAGCGGTAGGAAGGCCTATTGCTGGAATGAAGTGGACCATTTTGGTGCAACGGTCCACCACTACAAAGATCGTTGTGTGTTGGCGTGAGGGGGGTAAGTCAACGATGAAATCCATCGAGAGGTCTTTCCATGGATGTTGTGGAAGCGCCAAGGGTTGTAGAAGACCGGCAGGGCGAGCTCTTGGTTGTTTGTTACGTGCACAGATAGGACAGGAAAGAACAAAGGCGGCAACATCCTTCTTGACTGATGGCCACCAGAAATATCGTTGTACGGTGTTTATGGTCTTCTTGATACCCCCGTGGCCGGCAGCTGGAATATCGTGTGCAGTTTGTAGTACTTGTAGACGGGTCTCCGGAGGCGCATATATCTGTTTTTCGTGATACAGGTATCCTTTGATGGGGACGAGTCCTTGGATGTTTGTAGGTGGATGTCGACTGTACCTTCGTATGTGCTCCATTAGGGTGTCTTTTGTAGCACAGAAGAAGCCACTAGGCAGGATCGTGTCGTTTGGTGTCGTGGTAGAGGGCGTACCAGAATCATACTGACGAGAGAGGGCATCCGCCTTTCCGTTTCTCTTTCCAGGTCGATACGTGATGAGTAGTGAGAAACGAGAGAAGAAGAGCGCCCACCTGGCTTGTCGGGGTTGGAGTCGTTTGGCAGTACGGAGATATTCAAGGTTGCGATGGTCAGTAAAAACGGTTACAGGGTGTGTCGCTCCTTCGAGAGGGTGTCTCCACTCCTCGAGAGCGTTCTTTATCGCAAGCAGTTCTTTCTCACCTATGTTATAGTTTTGTTCGGCAGAATTGAGGCGTCTGGAGTAAAAGGCTACCGGATGCAGGAGTTTCTTGTCCCCGGATCTCTGAGATAGGATTGCGCCCAGGGCAATGTCGGAGGTGTCTGTCTCTAAATAGTATGGGAGGTGAGCCTCAGGCTGTTTTAGGACGGGTGCTTGGGTGAAGCTCTTCTTAAGTCTCTCGAAGGCCTGTTGAGCCTCTGCAGACCATTGAAATCGCACGTCCTTTTTGGTTAGCGATGTAATAGGTGCGCTGAGGTGTGAAAAGGATCGGATGAAACGTCGATAGAAGTTGGCAAACCCCATGAATTGTTGGACCGCCTTTTTGTCTTTAGGTGTTGGCCAATCGAGGATGGCCTTGACCTTGGCTTCATCCATCTCGACATGCCCTGGTGACAGAATGTATCCCAAAAATTCGATGGATGGGGTTTCGAAGGTGCTTTTTTCAATTTTACCATATAATTTGTGCTGACGGAGGCGAGACAGGACGAGTCGGACGTGCTGTTCGTGTTCTTGGAGAGAGCGGGAGAATATCAGTAGATCATCCAAATAAATCACCAGGAAGGTATCCAGGATGTCACGAAAGATGTCATTGAGAAAGTGTTGAAAGGCAGCTGGGGCATTGCACAAGCCGAACGGCATGACGCGATACTCAAAGTGACCGTATCGAGAACGGAAGGCGGTCTTCCACTCGTCCCCTCGTCTCATTCGCACCAAATTATAGGCTCCGCGGAGATCAATCTTTGTGAAGATACAAGCATCCTTCACTCTATCCAGTAACTCGGGGATCAGTGGTAGCGGATAACGGTTACATACCATGATTGCGTTCAATGCTCTGTAGTCGACGCATGGTCGGAGCCCACCATCTCGTTTCCCAACAAAGAAGATACCGGCCCCGGCAGGCGAAGTGGAGTGACGTATGAATCCTTTTTGGAGCCCGTCCTCAATATACTCCTTCAAGGATTGGGATTCAGGAACGGATAGGTTATAAATGCGCCCATAGGGTATGGGTGCTCCTGGAAGAAGGTCGATGGGGCAATCGTATTCTCTGTGTGGAGGTAGCGTGTCGGCCCCTTTCTTCTCAAACACATCTTGGAAGTCAGAATATTTGACCGGTAGTTCAGAAGCTGGGTAGGTAGAAAACCCAATCTTTTCGGTGGTATACCCGTTCGTACAGAAGTGTTGGCAATGGTGAGAAGGGAAAGAGACGGTGTTGGAGGACCAGTCGATGGAAGGATTATGGGTGCGAAGCCAAGGAAGCCCTAGAACCAGAGGGAACAAAGGAGAAGGTACAATGTCCCATTGGAGGCGCTCCTGGTGTTTAGTACCGATGAGCAGCAACAAAGGAGTGGTTTCATGGGTGATGGGGCCGGTACGTAGTGTGCTTCCGTCGACCATTTGTAATGGTGTGGGAGTCTTCTTCAGTCGTGTAGGGATCGCTAGGGAGGTAGCGAGGGTGAGATCGAAGAAGTTGTTACTAGCTCCGGAGTCTATGATGGCGGACACGTTCACACTTCTATCTTCCCACTGCAGGATGACAGGAATGGTCATATGAGCGGAGGTGGAACCAAATACACATTGAAGTGATATTACGGAGGGATGGTTCTTACCTCCGTCAGAAGGAAGTGGTGGTCGTATAGGGCAGCCACGCAAGAGGTGACCGGGTTGACCGCAGTACAGGCAGAGGTTTTGCGCGCGTCGTCTGCTTCGTTCAGCAGGGGACAAGGGACCTCGTGCTAAGCCAATTTCCATGGGTTCGGGAGGTGAAGGAGTGGAGTTGGGGGATCTGACAGAGGTCGTGGATGGAGTTTCAGACCGCCGGACAGGTAAGGAAGGAGCGGTGGCCATTCTCTCTTGACGTCTCTCTCTGAAACGTTGGTCCAGGGTTAGGGATCGCAGGATCATGGCGTCCAGTGTTGTGGGAACCCCTATTCGGGCCAGCTCGTCCTTTAGTTGATCAGAGAGACCATGACGGAAATGATCTCTAAGACCCACGTCGTTCAAGCCTGTATCTGCGACCACAGCTCGAAACTCGGAGATGTAGTCCTCCACTGGTCGTCGTCCTTGTTGTAGATGCCGAATTGTGGATAATGCGGTTGATGAACGCAGAGGGTCATCATATATAGGGTTCATGGCTTGGACGAAGGAATTCCAGGAGGATAGAAGAGGACTCCCTTCACGCAGAAGTTGGAAGGCCCAGTCCTGTGGAGCCCCGGACATCAATGAAATGGCTGAGCGCACTTTTACGGAGTCAGATCCATAAGTACGGGGACAAAGAGAGAACATAAGTTCGCAGGCGGTGATAAAGGTGCGGTACTTTGTGCGATCACCGGAAAACCGTTCGGGTGCATTGGCTCTGGGTTCTGGAGCGAGGAGTTCGGCCTGTTGAATAACGGAACCGGAGGGTGAAGGAGGTAGTGCCGTGGCCTCGGCGCGACTCCTCTCTCTGTGGAGTAAGGTTTCTTGGCTGGTCTGTAGGTTCTGTACCATCTTGGCTAGGGCGGCCATCTGTTCGGTGAGGATAGCAAGAACCTGAGCGGTGCTTGCGGGTTCCATGATGATCCAGGTTCTTCTGTAATGCAGGGTTTGGATCCCCTGTGAAGTGTGTGTATGGAACCCAATGGCAAGCTATGGATAAGGAAATCAGGAGGCGATGGAGAGTAAAGTAATCTTTTAGTGAACCATAAATAGTAGTTGAAGTCCAGAAAATAATACAGTCAATAAGGTTGGAGTGGAATTTGTAAAACAAAGTCCCAGGAAGAACAACGGATAATAACGAGGATGATGGCGTGGTCGATGGTACAATCCGGGTCGAAGAGTGTAGAAGGCGGCGTAGTAGGTGGCACAATCCGGGTCGAAGGGTTGAAGAAGATGGCATAGTCGTTGGCACAATCCGGGTCGAAGAAGGTGGCGTAGTCATTGGCACAATCCGGGTCGAAGGGTCAGAAGATACGTGATCAAGGAATACGAGGAACTCTAGGAAAACTGAGGCGGAAGGCACAGTAGAACCTGGATAATGTGCTGGGAAGGAAGGCGGATTTAAATAGGGTTCATGGGATCATGAGAATATCTCTCACCTGGTTCTCGTAGGTGGAGTTGAGGTACCTGGATCTTTGATAGGTCAATGGGAGGCATTCGAGGATCTCCAGAGCAGGTGTCCCGCAGTACCCTTAATCGGCCAGCCGAGGGCGCCAGAGTACCTGATTTTACACTACATAGGAGGGTCTGTTCTCGCGCGTGCGCGCATTCCTTTACAGGGCTTGGATCCAGTCGGCGGCGTGGGGCGTCTCCTGGCTCTTCCTCTCCATCCTGCGGACCCGGAACTCAGAGCAACGCGCCACGAGGGACCTCGGGTGAGTAGGGAACCTCTCCCAGCATGGCGGTGTGGGCCGGGGGAAGGCCGCGGAGCGGGGCATGACAGGAAAGAAGGATCTGACTGGTACTACAATCTAGTTGATGACCAGTTTATTGGGTGGATCATAACATTTCGACTGCACAAGCAGTCTTTCTCAAGCAAACTGGCAAGTCATCTACTAGATTGGAGTGCCTGGTCCTGTCAGGACCCCTGTCTGGAGCCCCCCAGCACCCCACGTAAAGCCCGCCGTAAAAGGAAGAAAGGCAAACCTGGTGCTGCGTTGTCCTGAATGCAGGGCAGCACTTCCACAAGACGGCGTATCCTATGTCCCACCCTGCTCTCAGACTGCAGGCATAACAGGTGCCTCTAATCTACACAGAGACTAATCCCTACTTAAGGGTGGAGCACCCAGAAGACAAGGCTTCTGCATTATGGTTCCTGAGCCAGCAAGCCAAGCACACTGATCCAGAATCTATCCTGTGCTTCCCATCTGCATCAAGTCTCCCGAGCCATCCAGAGACTTCATCCTAGATCCCTGCATCCTGGTTTCCCGCTGATCAACTGTCTCCTGATTCCTCAGCTATTCAAGAAACCATCCAGCCCTTTTCCTGTCCTGTCTCGTATCCCCAGTAAGTCTCCTCCGTGTGTCTGCCCTCTGTGTCTTCTTGTATTGTTTCCTGCATCCCCTCGTATCCACCAAGATTCCATATTCCAGTTGGTCTCTTTCATCTTTAAGTTCTGCCCTGCATCCTGCATAACCTGGACTTATTATTTATCTGAATCCTACAATAAACCCCTGTTTTCCCTAACCTGGTCTCCGTGTGTCACTGCATCCTGGGTTCGGAATCTTACCTGTCACGCTGGTACCTTACAGGTCCCTTTTTCCTGTATGGTATAACTGAGGAGTCTTTTGACAGCTCCTGGGCCCTGGAGCACAGCATTTATAAAAAATAACATTGTCACATATTCATTTCGTGAATGCATAACCTTTTCTTTGGTTTTTCTGTATTTTTTTACTATGTCCAGTATAAGGAAAGTCAAACAAGTGTGGCTCAGGCTTGGTAGGATGAAAAATTGACGTAGTTGTATTTCTGGTCTCCCAATAAGATTTTCTCTTTATTTTGTTTTATTTTCTTACGTTGAACAGAAATCATACACAAGACATACTGTAATAAAAATTCTTTCCTATTGCGTTATGATGAACCCCTATCCATATACAAATGAAATAATATATGGCCATTTGTTTGACCTCCTTTAATTCAACGCAGGTTATTGTGTCCCTTTTTGCAACACCTTCCTTTAGTAGAAGTAATGCAGAGACATATGATTTATTCATGAGTAATAAAAAACAAAGTGTATTTTCTGCTTCTGATTAGTTAGTTGTGTGAGCAGATGCCGATGACTGCATAAGCTCAGGATAAAAGACTTTTGTCAGGCACTAAAGGGAAGCAGCATAAAGTTATCAAACTGTGGTGAAGGAATAGGCCATAATTTACATGTCACCCAGGGCAAATGTAAGGCCTCAGTATTTCCCAAGTAAAAAGAAAAAAGCTGCGACCCCTGAGCAGAGCTTCGGATGCCAAATTTAAGTCACAGGACTATATGAAAACACTAGTTTGGATGCCCAGGCTGAAAGTAATAATGAATTTTACGGGATAAAAAAGAACATTTTTTTCATGGTAAGAATAGGCTTTATCATTTTATACTGCAGTTCTGTCAATTCATATTAATTTATGGTAGTGAAGTGATCAAAACATATCTGTCTGGTATAAATTCATATAAATCTGAAAACAAAACTATAAGAATTAAATTTCAATCGGAACAGAATGTGTTTACCATTTTGAATATATATTTACCTCATATGTAAATAATTATTTAGAAAGTGAATCACTAAAGGAAATAGGATTTCTTCACCCTTGTTTACCATTGTGACTAACAGCAGGTAATTCCCAAAAGGGAATACCTATATACGGTGCCAGGTACCCAAATGCACTGGGCCTAACCCACCAATATTGGATGTAAACAAGAACTTATAAGCACCCAATATACATATGTGAACCCTTTGGGAGTACGTGGAGTTTTGCATGAATTGGTCATAAAATGTACTCTGATCTTAATCTAAGTCACAACAATTTGAAAAACACAGTCTGCTTAAAATAATACAACACAAACATGTTTTTATAGAACAGAACGTGTAAACATTCACAGTACAGGGTGGAAAAAGTATGTGAACCTTTGGACTTAATAACTGGTTGACCCTCCTTTGGCAGCAATAACCTCAACCAAACGTTTCCTGTAGTTGCAGATCAGACCTGCAGAACGATCTGGAGTAATTTTGGACCACTCCTCTTCACAAAACTGTTTCAGTGTAGCAATATTCTTGGGATGTCTGGTGTGAAACGCTCTCTTAAGGCCATGCCACAGCATTTCAATTGGGTTGAGGTCAGGACTCTGACTGGGCCACTCCAGAAGGCGTATTTTGTTTTGTTGAAGCCATTCTTTTGTTGAATTACTTGTATGCTTTGTGTCATTGTCCTGTTGCATCACCCATCCTCTGCGGAGCTTCAGTTGGCGGACAGATGGTCTTACGTTTTCCTGCAAAATGTCTTGATAAACTCTGAAATTCATTTTTCCATCAATGACAACAATCCGTCCAGGCCCTGAAGCAGCAAACCAGCCCCAAACCATGATGCTCCCTCCGCCATGTTTTACAGTGGGGCTGAGGTTTTGATGTTGGTGTGCTGTGCCTTTTTTTCTCCACACATAGTGTTGTGTGTTTTTTCCAAACAACTCAATTTTGGTTTCATCTGTCCACAGAATATTTTGCCAGTAGTGCTGTGGAACATCCAGGTGCTCTTTTGCAAACTTCAAACGTGCTGCAATAGTCTTTTTGGACAGCAATGGCTTCCTCCGTGGTGTCCTCCCATGTACTCCATTCTTGTTTAATGTTTTCCTTATTGTAGATGTGTCAACAAAAATGTTAGCATGTGCCAGAGATTTCTGTAAGTCTTTAGCTGACACTCTAGGATTCTTCTTTACCTCATTAAGCGTTCTGCGCTGTGCTCTTGCAGTCATCTTTACAGGACAATCACGCCTAGGGAGAGTAGCAACAGTGCTGAACTTTCTCCATTTGTAGACAGTCTGTCTTACCGTGGACACATGAACATCAAGGCTTTTGGAGATACTTTTGTAACCTTTCCAGCTTCATGCAAGTCAACAATTCTTGATCGTAGGTCTTCTGAGAGCTCTTTTCTGCAAGGCATGGTTCACATCAGGCAGTGCTTCTTGAAACCAGTAAACCCAAAACTGGTTTGTGTTTTTAAAGGGCAGGACAGCTTTCAGCAACACATCCAATAATATCACACTGATTGGACTTAAGGTTGGCTCACTCCTGGCTCCAATTAGCTCTTGGAGAAGTCATTACACTAGGGGTTCACATACTTTTTCCACCCTGCACTGTGAATGTTTACATGTACTGTTCAATCAACACATGAAAACATATAATGTTTGTGTTGTATTATTTTAAGCAGACTGTGTTTTCAAATTGTTGTGACTTACATGAAGATCAGAGCACATTTTATGACCAATTCATGCAAAACTCCAAGTAATCCCAAAGGGTTCACATACTTTTTCTTGCCCCTTTACAGGGGCTTGAGGTGGTCTACTTTTAAGTGGGCTATTTTCAAGTGGAGTTAAAAACAGGAGTTTAAATAACAGATATCAATTGTTGTTTATATATTTGTTATCTTGTTTTGGGTATGAGTGTTAGCAAGCTTGAAGGTTTGACCCAGTGCACATCCTGCTGCATGTATGCATGTCTGGAGGAATCCTTCCAGGGTCCATATCTCTGTAGCAAGTGTGAACGTGTAGCTCTTCTGGAAGCTCGTATTGGAGATCTGGAAGGGCACATCGTAACGCTGAGGCAGATTGACAATCTTGAAAGGAGCCTGCTTCTCACGGAGCAAAGTATAGTTGAGGAATCTAGGGGTGTGGGAGGAGTGGAGTTAACCGGGGAACAGGTTGGTAGCTGGGTGTCAGTGACACGTGGTAGCAGGGGGGGAGGGAAGAGGAAAAGGTTGGCTAGTCCTGATCTTGCGCACACCAACAGATTTGCCCCCTTGAGCGAAGATGTTGGGTGCAGCAGCTCAGGTGTAGCAGTACTGGAGGCTGCTCCCTCTAACAGCCGGGGGATCAGCCCACCAAGTAAGGGAGGGATAAAGAGGGCAAGTAAGCCTAGACAGGTTGTGGTGTTAGGGGACTCTATTATTAAGAGAGTAGACAGGGTAATCTGTCGCGCTGATCGCCTTAACCGGACAGTTTGCTGTCTGCCGGGTGCCCGTGTTAGGCATGTGGTTGACAGAGTTGATAGATTATTGGGAGGGGCTGGAGATGACCCAGCTGTCATGGTCCATATTGGTACCAATGACAAAGTAAGCGGAAGATGGAAGGACCTGAAGAATGATTTCAGGGAATTAGGAAGTAAACTGAAGAAGAGGTCCTCCAAGGTAGTATTTTCTGAGATCCTACCTGTGCCACGTGCTACAGTGGAAAGGCAGCGGGAGATTAGGGAGGTCAATGCGTGGCTTAAAGCTTGGTGCAGGAAGGAGGGCTTTGGGTTTTTAGAGCACTGGGCTCATTTTGCACTGGGGTACAATCTGTATAGTTGTGATAGATTGCACCTGAATGGAAGAGGGTCTGCTGTGCTAGGGGAGAGGATGGTTAAAAGGTTGGAGGAGACTTTAAACTAGTGGAAGGGGGGAGGGATACAGTATCTTACAAAATGGAGACAGAGCAGATAGCGGAAGGGTTTCAGTTCAGACTAAGGGGGGTGGAGCCGGGGGATGGGTAATGTAAGAACAGTGGAGGCATGTAATGTAAAGTCGCATTCAGCATGTGTGGGTAGAGACAACATTAAATGTATGCTTGCTAATGCAAGGAGCCTTAATAACAAGATGGGGGAACTAGAGGCAATAGCATACACTAAGCAATACGACATTATAGGAATAACAGAAACATGGTGGGACGAAACGCATGACTGGGCTGTAAACTTAAACGGTTATACATTGTTTAGAAAGGATAGGAAACATAAGAAAGGGGGTGGAGTGTGTTTATATGTAAATCAGGATTTAAAGCCTAATATTACACAACTGGAAAGTGATGAGGGAAATGTGGAATCCTTATGGGTAAATATTTCGTTGGGGAATAAACAGGGAAGTCAATTATTGGTTGGCATATGTTATAAACCACCTAATATAATGATGAGGAAGAACAACTGTTAGAGCAAATTAGGAAGGCTGCACATCATGGCAGCACTTTAATTATTGGAGATTTTAATTACCCGGACATAAATTGGGATAGTGGGACTAGTAATTCAGCAAAGGGAATCCGGTTCCTGAACATTTTAAATGATACCTTCATGTCACAACTGGTAGAAACACCAACTAGAGAGGATAACTGTCTGGACCTGGTTATAACAAATAATGTGGATCTTTTCTCAAATATTAATGTAAAAGAACAGTTGGGAAATAGCGACCATAACATGGTGACTTTTGAAATAAACTCAAAAAAACACATTCATAAGGGGCATGCTAAAATATATAATTTTAAAAAGGCCAACTTTATTAAAATAAAGGAAGCTCTCAATGTCATTGACTGGCAGAAACTCTTTCACGGGAAAAACACTGAGGATAAGTGGAATATCTTTAAACTAACACTAGAAAAGTACACGTCACAATATATTCCACTGGTTAATAAATATAAAAGAAACAGACTGAAACCAATGTGGCTTAGTAGGAAGGTAACTAAGGAAATGAAAAATAAAAAGAAGGCATTTAAAGCTTTTAAATTTGATAAATCTGAGGCATCCTATAAAGCATATAGGGCAGCCAATAAAGCATGTAAAAATGCGATTAGATGGGCTAAACTAGAAAATGAAAAAGAAATAGCCAAAGAGAGCAAGACCAACCCTAAAAGATTCTTTAGGTACATAAATTCTAAAAAACCCAAGAGTGACAATGTAGGTTCACTAAAATCTGAGTCAGGGTTATTGTTAACTGAAGATCAGGATAAGGCAGAAATTTTAAATGATTATTTTTCTTCAGTATTTATCAAAGAGAAACCTATAACAGGAGACATGAAATTCATTAATAAAAACTTACTAATACAAAGTGACTGGTTGACTCAGGACAAGGTTTTACACAAATTAAACAATGTGAATGTTAATAAAGCCCCAGGGCCAGATGGAATTCACCGCGAGTACTAAGAGAGCTATGTGTTGAAATATGTAAACCTCTGTTCTTAATCTTTCAAGATTCTTTTCTTTCAGGAATAGTACCAGAGGATTGGAGAAAAGCTGACGTGATCCCTATATTTAAGAAAGGTTTAAAATTTGTGCCTGGGAATTATAGACCTGTGAGCTTAACATCTGTGGCTGGGAAAGTATTTGAGGGGTTACTAAGGGATAATATTCAGGAATTTATTGGGAGGTATAATGTAATTGGCAAAAATCAGCATGGTTTCATGAAACACAGATCATGTCAGACTAACCTAATTACGTTCTATGAGGAAGTAAGTAGAAGTATAGATCAGGGGGTCGCAGTGGATGTGATTTACTTAGATTTTGCCAAAGCTTTCGACACAGTTCCACACAAAAGGTTACTACTTAAATTAAGAAAAAATGGTCTAGATGAAAATACTTGTTCTTGGATAGAAAACTGGCTAAAAGATAGGGTACAGAGAGTGGTCATAAATGGTACATTTTCAAGATGGACACCAGTGGTAAGTGGTGTCCCTCAGGGGTCTGTTATAGGACCAATACTATTCAATTTATTTATAAATGACCTTGAGATAGGCATTGAAAGTCATGTATCAGTGTTTGCAGATGACACAAAGCTAGGAAAAGTAATACAATGTGAGCAGGATGTTACTTCGCTGCAGAGGGATTTAGATATATTGGGGGACTGGGCACTTAAATGGCAGATGAGATTTAATCTAGATAAATGTAAAGTTATGCACTTTGGAGTGAAGAACACACAAGCAATTTATACCCTAAATGGTACGGAGTTAGGGAAATCCAAGCAGGAGAAGGATTTGGGAATAATCATAGACTTCAAACTAAGTAACAATGTGCAATGTCAAACAGCAGCCGCCAAGGCCAGCAAAGTACTGGCATGCATTAAAAGGGGAGTTCACTCACGGGATGAAAACATAATTTTGCCTCTGTATAAATCAATGGTCAGGCCGCACCTTGAATATGCCGTGCAATTTTGGGCACCTGTCTTAAAAAAAGATATTATATCGTTAGAAAAAGTGCAGAGACGGGCAACTAAATTTATAAGGGGGATGGAAGGGTTAAGTTATGAGGAAAGACTAACAAGCTTAAACCTGTTTAGTTTAGAGAAAAGGCGCCTTAGAGGGGATCTGATAACCTTATATAAATATAAACGGGGCCATTATCAACCATTGTCTGATAACCTATTCATTAACAGGACTATACACAGGACAAGGGGTCATCCATTTAGACTGGAAGAAAGAAAATTTAGCTTAAAGCATAGGAAGGGTTATTTTACGGTGAGAACAATCAAGCTGTGGAATTCTCTGCCTGTTGAGGTGGTTGGGTCAGAGTCTGTACAGACTTTTAAAAAACGACTGGATGACTTCCTGCAGACACAGAATATTAAGGGTTATAATATTTAATATGTGGGTAAAAGCTTCTTGATCCAAGGAGAAATCTGACTGCCATTCTGGGGTCAAGAAGGAATTTTTTCCCAGTATGTTGCATATTGGCAAGCATTCAGACTGGGTTTTTTGCCTTCTTTTGGATCAACAGCAGTAGGTTATGTGGGAGAGGCTGAACCCAATGGACGCATGTCTTTTTTCAGCCTATATAACTATGTAACTATGTAACTGTATGGATGGTCACTAAAGGGATTGGGTCCCCGTAAATAAGTATCCTAACCAGATCAGAAAATATATATATTCAATGCTGCACTGAATCCCAGCAATCAAAATAATCAGCCCTCATAGCACCAAAAAACTATTTCAGATATGGGGATTTGAAAATTGCACCCCAGCAGATAAAAAAGCCAAATAATGCTTAGCACAACAACATTATAAGACAACAAGCCCAACGCGTATCGACAGCCTTCATGCTGTCTTCATCAGGGACAAAGGACAAAATTTCACTATTTCACTATTTACCACAGTGACTCCTGGATTATATTCCTTGAGCAAAACCTTGGGATATAGTGCTTTTAATATAGCAACATTACATGGCTACATAGATCATTTGCTTATTCTCTGAAACTGAAAATTTAACGGTCTGGGTGTTTATTTTTGTGTTGCAGGAATATTTAAATATGCAAACCATCAAAAAGTTTGTTGTTACCCAGGCCCGGGCTGGGACAAAATATAGGCCTGGGCATTTCGGACTGAGCAGCCCACGTTTTTTTTCTACACAGCGCACATTACTGTGAGTTTTATTGCTGTGGAACTCTGTGATATGCTCATACACACCGCACATTACTGTGAGTTTTATTACTGTGGAGCTCTGTAAAAACCCATACAACACTGCACACTATGGGGTTGTCACAGAGCTCCATAGTAATGTGCAGTGTTTATGAGGGTATCACAGAGCTCCACAGTAATAAAACTCAATGTAATGTACCGATATCAATTTATTCAACCCCCCCAGCATATCAATTCATTCATGTCTACCCTCTCCCAGCATATCAACTCAATCATTTCTCCCCATCATATCAATTCATTAATTTCTGCCCCCAGTTTATCAATTCATTAATTCCCCCCCCCAGTTTATCAATTCATTCATTCCCCTAGCATATCAATTCATTCATTCATTTCCCCCAGCATACCAATGCATTTCTCCCCCAGCATACCAATTAATTTCCCCCAGCATATCAATTAATTTCTCTCCCCAGCAAACCAATTAATTTCTCCCCCAGCATACCAATCAATTAATTTCTTCCCCCAAGCATACCAATCAATTAATTTCTCCCCCAGCATACCAATTAATCTCTCCCGCATATTAATTTCTCCCCCCCAGCATACCAATGAATAAATTCCCCCCACCAGCATACCAATTAATTTCTCCCCCAGCCTTCCAATCAATAAATTTCTTCCCCCAAGCATACCAATTAATTTTTTCCCCAGCATACCAATTAATTTCTCCCCCTGCATATTAATTTATTTCTTGCCCCAGCATACCAATTAATTTCTCCTCCCGCATACCAATGAATTAATTTCTCCCCTCCAGCATACCAATTAATTTCTCCCCAAGCATACAAATCAATTATTTTCTTCCCCCAAGCATACCAATTAATTAATTTCTACCCCCAAGCATACCAATTAATTAATTTCTCCCCCAGCATATTAATTAATTTCTCGTGCCTAGCATACCAATTAATTTCAACCCCCAGCATACCAATTCATTTCTCCCCCAGCATACCAATTAATTAATCTTCCCCGGCATACCAATTCATTTCTCCCCCTGCATACCAATTATTTCTCCCCCTGCATACCAATTCATTTCTCCCCCTGCATACCAATTAATTAATTTCAACCCCCGGCATACCAATTAATTAATCCCTCCAGCATACCAATTAATTTCTCCACCCCCAGCATACCAATTCATTAATTTCTCCCCAGCATACCAATTAATTAATTTCTCCCCCAGCAATACCAATTAAATTCTCCCCCAGCATACCAATGAATTAATTTCTCCCCTGTATACAAATTAATTTCTCCCCAAGCATACCAATTAATTAATTTCTCCCCAAGTATAACAATTAGTTTCTCCCCAGCATACCAATTAATGAATTCCCCACCAGCATACCAATTAATTTTCCCCCAGCATGCAATTAATTAATTTCTCCCCCAGCATGCCAATTAATTTCTCCCCCAGCATAACAAATAATTAATTCCCCCAGCATACCAATTAGTTTCTCCCCCCAGCATAACAAATAATTAATATCTCCCCCAGCATACCAATTAATTTCTCCACCCCAGCATACCAATTAATTTCTCCTCCCCAGCATACCAATTAATTTCTCCCCCAAGCATACCAATTAATTAATTTCTCCCCCAATCATACCAATTTTTTCTCCCCCAGCATACCAGTTAATCTCTCCCCCAGCATACCAATCAATTCCCCCTCCCTCGCATACCTCATGGGTGGCGGGAGCCGGGAGAGAGACTTCCAGTCACACACAACAGGGAGGATCACATCATCTGGCCCACACGCGCCTTATTCCCAGGCAGCATGTGTGTGGGCGCGCCCTGTGACCTTAACAGAGGGAGCCAGAACACCGGCCGTCGACCCCTGCTGATTAGGTCATAGCAGGGCTCGCTGATCACCCTCCCTGTTCAGTCGGCCTAGGCTGCCTTGCTGGGCAGCCAGCTATGTCGGCCGACCGGCAAGGGAGGCTAGCGGCCTCCCGTGCAACAAAGCTTAGATTTAAGAATTTTTCAACATGTGGTAAAAGCTGGTATAATGCACCCATGCATGAAGCTGTTGTTGCTGGTTTTTTGAATGTGTTTGACTGGAGTGCTCTCTCCCTGGTTTTGTTTGTATTTTATTTTTGAGATGCACCCACACTGAATGCTTAGTTTAGATTGAGTGCTACCCCCCCATGTGTTATATATATATATATCTCTGGTTAAGTGCTAGCACAGATAAGTAATCTTAAAGGATGTGGTAGTCTCTCAAAGAGAGAGGAGAGTACTATGTACGTCATGGTCCTTTAACCCCCACCCTCCCTATACTCACCTATCTGGCTGGGGTCCCACATCAGTCTGACTTCCTTGAAGCTGCCCCGATGGTTTAATGGGCCTCAGCTGTCGCAATGACGTCATCGTTGTGCATGATGACGTCATTTTCAGGCATTCTCTGGAACCTGCAGGGGGAATCTGAAAGGGGAGGAGGGAAGGTCCTTTGGACCCCTCTCCCTCCCCAATGGCTGAATGTAAAATAAAAGAGAGACACCGCTGGAGAGGGCTGACGTTAATGTACAATAAGCAGATACAATGTCTGAGAAGCAAGCAGAGCTTGTGCCTTGGATGAAATAGGAGTTGTTAAACTTAAGCTAAGTGCTCGAGCCGTTCTACAGTATGGCTCAAGCGCTCTGCTTAGTGTCTATATTGAAATCGGGCCCTAAGTTTCTAGAGTAGTAACACTGATTAACATGTTTCTTTTTTATAAAAAGTATTTTGCTACAATAAATGAAAATGAAATCCTATAGGATGCATGTAACACTCCCTCCCCGTGCAAGGGGTTAAAAACAATTAAGATTTTAGAGCAGGTTCTCTCTTCACTATTCCAAAATATAATTGTTTTGTCCTAATTGACAGACGTTTTCTGTCACTGACCATGTACTACGATTTAGAAAAATCTGGCAGTTGTGGGAAGGGTTTGTGCAAGGTTCTGCTTCAAAGGCACATAAATGGGAATGTAATCATGCCGGAAGGGGCCCCATTACTCTTAGAAAGCAGCAAGCTGGGAGGGGGAATTTGGGCATGTGAGTTGAGAAGTCAAGTCACCAGCATTGTTCCGAACCCACAAATACAATACAATCTGCTACACATAAGCCTGTCTTGTTTGGTAGAGGAACTTTGCATTAGCATCATCAATTGATTTAAAATATACCACAATGACTATATTTCTTAATTTTCTTAAGCTCTGTTTAGACTTCAAGGCCAATGTGAATAATAGCATTTTCAAAGCCCTAGAAATTTGCTTGCAGGTGTAATCATTTTAATTATTATTATATTTTTTGTTGTTATCCAAATTATTTATCTAAAATGTAGAATACAAAATTAAAAATAAATTTGAGAAACAAGAGGTGCAGAGGGCCCTGATTATACGACTTGACAAATTAGACTGAATGCTTAATTGTCCTCATGGGGCCTAAATCTCGCAGAGCACCATCCTTTTTGAGCAATATATCAGAGGCAGAAAGGGGAATAAAAAAATCCAAAAGTAACAGGCGGTAATAGCAATCTAAGGGATTATTTTTTGTCTGTAGGGTAGCTGACAATTAGATATTATTATCCAGGATTTTAGTAGCTAAATAATAATTAATGTGTGCTCATCTATGACTGAATGCCAACACAGATCAAACCCAAATTCTATCAGTATCCATTGTCGGGCTCTGAATCAAAGGGTTTGAAAAGTTGCTCCAGCAACACAGGACAGTGTACCAAATACCAAACTGTGGCGACTAAAACCTGACTTTAAAATCTGATCCCATTTTTTTTCCTTTGGAAGTTGAATTCATGCCAGAGAAATAATTTTTTTCATAGTTATTTGGATTGCTTAGACAATTCACTCATTGATCAGAAACAAATATAACGAGTCGTTTGAACTTCCCATATTAAGAATTATTTCTACTGTGAAGCTCCAGATAATGATGGGACAAATTCCAGCTGGAAGACAGCGTGATGCTGAGGTCCCTTCTCCTTTAATTACATGCCTTTGTTGGAGAGGCCCTGTAATACTTTGCATGGTGACCCATAAAATCCTGTATCCTCTTTATCCTGCTCTAATCCGTTTACATTTCCTCCTGCTTATAAATGCTGCTATTATTTGATGTCAGTGGGTCATGCTCAAGACCTGGCATATTAAATCTACTCAATGTGCACTGACCGGTGAATTCAAACAAACACAATAAAACTCAAGTTGAAGTTATTGGCTCTCATTTTGGGAATTATTAAAGTCGGTGTGCGTTGTAAGAAAATCTGTGAATATTTTCCTAGATTTCCAGGAACATTCCACAAATTATGCTGCATTAGGAATTCAAATCCCCCAAACTATATGTTATTCTTGTAGACAAAGGTGGGGGCAAAGGGCAAAGGATGTACAAGCACCTCTTCTATCAAAGGTCAAGCCTGGCCACTGGCACTGACAACTCCAGAGCTCACATAGTAAAATCATCATTATATAAAGTGCATGGCATGCAATATAGAGTGGATGTTGCACTCAGCCTCAACTATATGTGTTGCTCTGCATATAGAAATGTCTATAGAACATCTGTATCTGCAGCATGTGACCACAGCAGGTGGGGCGTAAGGAGATCAGAGACACTGCAGAATCTGTGGAATGGTTTTCTGGTGGTGGGTGGCATATAGGTCCTTTGATGTCAGAGACGTAGTAGACTGAGCGGAGCCATGCTGAGTTACTAAATCCTCCGAAAACATTGTGGGCTAAATTACAATCTCCTTGCTAAACCGGGGGCCGTTTTAGCGTGGTATTACAATGCAGGCGCTTAAAAAGCTGCCTGCATTGTTACCACGTGCTACATCCCCGCGATGCTCGCAGCAGTGCTGAGCTCAGCCACGTGCATCCACTCGATGGAGTCCATAGGACTCCATTAAGCCAGACGCCGGCGGTCACATGACCAGCCGGATCTCGCCTCGTGAGATCTGGCCGGTCAGCATAGTGATACGCAGGGAGAGACTGGGGGGACTTTTTCCCCCAGTCTTTCCCTGCTCCCGCCTGACGTAGGAGGCGGTTGGAGCCGCGGTCCTCGCCGCAGGACAGGAGGGGAGTATCTGATTATTTTTTATTTATTTTTAGGCTGGTGGTAACGGATTCTGCAGAAGTGGAATCCGTTAACACCAAGTCCAGGCTCTGATTAACTTTCCGCTAACCAGAGCCGGACGTTATTCAGCGTTGGGACTTTATAATCCAGCGCTGATTAACACTTTGCGCTCCCCATGTTAAGCATAGGGAGCGCAAAGTATAGTAACCTCGGCTGAAAAGTGCAAGATACCAAACGCAAACGGGTTACTTAACCCGTTTGCGTTTGGATTGTAATATGCGGTAGACACCACGGCTAACGTTAATGCTCACGCAGGTGAGCGCTAACGTTAGCGTTAAGATTGTAATGTGGCCCTGTGTCACTTAAGCCACTTTGTTGCAAAATTACCATAGTTTGTTTTTGTTTTCGTTTTTTTTATAGCAATGGTGGCATTTCTTATGCTACATAATTACATCCTAAGTGTTTCAGCATCTTTTTTTTTTTATAAAACATTGAAGTCAAACAAATTTTATCCATATAATTCTATATTTATTAAAGGGTTCTTTAGGGAAAGTACTAGAGCATCTTGTTGAGCTAGAAGGGCTGCCTAATAATTTTACCTACTGCCACAATACCTGTCTCTGCAGGCTTCCTCATAGTCTGGAGTGCACCATTCAACCTTCACAGGACATTAGAGGAAAAATGTTGACATCCCTTCTGCTGTTCACGTGCCCTTGTCTCCCAATTGGCACATTACAGCCTCACAACAATGCAGCTTCACCTGTTGATTCTGACGCAGAGCACTGCTCCGCTCATCATTTAAATGACGCATTACTCTGGCGACATAAGGGGGAAACCAGCTCACATGTGTTATCCCTTATGTGCAAGTTTTGAAGCACTAGAATGAGGCCAACAAAAGGGAACCACTTAATACCTATATAAAATCATCTTTGGCGTCTTTAACTTGCCGTGTTGTGATTTCTGCTCAGTACCTAATATCGCTTATTTGTATGATTGTCCTTTCTGGTCGACCTCAGCTTGCCTACTGATTATTTGCCTCTTTATAATCCTAACCCATCTTTCTTTATCGTTACTCATGATCTCGGGAACCCTCAACTTCAGCTTTATTATATGACCATTCTCTCTCTATGAGCCAATTTTCTTTTTCTATCCCTGTCTGTCAGGTTAGGCTAGGGTCAGACGAGCGTGATTTCTACGGACTGTACGTCCGTGCACACGGACGTACGTTAGTACGGAAGACGCAGTAGTGGCCAGAGTCCGTTTTTTCACTGACGTATATATTTTGACGGATGTAGGA
Source organism: Leptobrachium leishanense (assembly GCA_009667805.1). Taxonomy (NCBI): domain Eukaryota; kingdom Metazoa; phylum Chordata; class Amphibia; order Anura; family Megophryidae; genus Leptobrachium; species Leptobrachium leishanense. The sequence goes on from CM019065.1 coordinate 126,660,391, forward strand.
GGAAAATAAATTAAAAAGCAAAACCATTTTGTCGTGAAAAATGCTGGACGTATAAATACAGTCCGTCTGACCACGTTCCATCACTCACACACAAAGCTATGCAGACGTTGCAGACGCAGCGCACTTTGTGCGGCCGTTCTAGGGTTGTACGTTCTTGCCTGCCTTGCGTCGTGACCGCGGCTGTTGTCGTCCGCAGTCAGTGCGGACGTACTTCATGTGTCAGGCTCCAATGGACTTTCTTTCATGCTATTACGGACTACTTTTAGGCGCAATCACGGACGTGAACACTACGCTCGTCTGACCCCAGCCTAATACTGTGTATTTGCACCTGATACCCAGTCAGTACTAAGGACCAGTATTAGCTTTAATTTCATCAAGGTTGTCACACCTACGTGCTAGGTTCACATCTGCTGTGACTTCTACTAGCTAAGCATAACCATCATTTTTGGAATTATGGGTCTGTCAAATGTATATCCATGGAACCACCATCAGTACATAGTAATCTGTTCAGCAGTATTATATATGACAACATGTAGTAAAATTGGAAATGCTTTGTGTAAAATGGAAAAAATATATATTATCATAAATACTTTACTGGACCAGTGATGGAAATAATATTCTGATATTATCATAGAGATACATAATGATCTAGTACAATATAATGTGATGTAATGGTAATCTCAAAATTCTGAGGAAATAAGGTTAGTTTAGCAATGAACCTTCCTATTGCATTCTTATCACTAGCGTTAGCGCTAGGTTAAGTGTCTTTAGCGGATGCCCCCATATTACATTCCGAACACTAACGGGTTAAAAATTCCGTTAGCACATCAGTGATTGCGCTAGTTTGTGCACGCTTACTGTACTTTGCCCTTCCTATACTTAACATGGGAGCACAATAAGTAATTAGTATTAGGATTACAAAGTCCTAACGCGAAGTAATGCACCACTGCGATAACTAAAAAGTTAACCACAGCTAGAAGCTGGTGCTAACTGATACCGCTTCTGCTGAATCAGTACCAGCTGAAACCCCCAAATCAGATGCTCTCCACTCATCCCGTGGCTCGAACAGTGGCCCGATCCGCCACTTCTGGCTATCGGAAGCAGAGTGAGACTGGGGACAAATAGTTCCCAGTCTTCCTCTGTGAAGAACTCTGTGGCCCGGCAGCACAACCCTCCATGGATTCCTATGGACTCCAGAAGGTGATACTCGCAGCGGGGCACTAGCTGCTGAATTAGCATTAGAATTAGGGAAACCTGTTGTTACGTCCTCAGCCCCAGCTGCGCCCCATGGGGGGTCTGGGCAAGAAGGGGGTTCGCTGGCTGGTCGGGTGCCAGCACTTACTGCTGGCAGATCAGCATCTGAGGTGGCAGGGTCAGGTGTGGTTACCAGGAGCCACAGGCTTTAAAACAGGGCTCTAGGAATGGCCTCAGTGCCCTGTTGTGGAGTTATTCACGCACCGCTACTAATAATATATATTTGACTTTACCGTTATCGACCCTGCTTTGTATGCGATCCCTTCTCCTGTTGTTGACCCGGCTTGGTTTTAGACTACTCTCTTTCTATTGTGTTTTTTACGTTGTATGATTTGTTTTAGTGATTTAACCCCCTGCTGTTTGCTGAGTTAATCACTCACAGTTTTGGGTTCTAACCCCTTACATTTAGGGATATTGTTTGCAACCCTTCGGGGTCCCTTTATCCAGGTTCCTACTTAGGTTTATGGTTTTGCTAAGACCACGATTACATACTATTGTTTATTTCTGATTTTATGTTATTTCTGTATCTGACTGCCCTGCACCTTGTATACTTCACGGACTGTCATTCCACGTTTACTGTTTCTGAGCGTGTCCTAGGTAACCTTTTGGTCTTGAAACCTTCAGAGCCTAGAGGCAATTCAGTTAACCCTTGTGTCTCCTTGTTACAGTCTAAGTTATAAACCTTTTGTATTATTCAAGCAGATACTTCTGCCCTCAAGGATCCCAACTTCGCTACTCCTGGGTAAGCGATACAGCTACCGTTACACCTGTTAGTATCCCCATTTTAGCGCAGGACACGGATTAGTGCCCTAAATGTTTTATATGGCTCTGTAGTGGCCCATGACTTGTTCTGGCCATGGCCAGCTCTTCAAGGGTTTGATGGGTGCGGCTAACCTGGTCCTGCCCTCAAGTCTGCCCCGCAGTCCGTCTCTAAGAACAACTGTTGTTTAGATGTTGCACTTTAGCCAGCCCTGAGACCCATATTTTAAAATTACCACCGATGACCAGCTCAGTGCGTTGCGAGAGTGCCCTGTGCAAGGCCACCTGCACGCTTGAACGTGGCTCTCCTCGTACTTGCTACTGCCACTGCAGTAAGTCTTATGTGTCTCCGAGAGAGACACGTTGAAGCATGGAAGGTGGCCGCATGCAGGTCACGTGATAACGTGTTGCTGCGTGCATCTCTCCCACACCAAAAGTGGCCCCGCCACGGCCCACAGCCAGCCTTACCACCTGCCAGCGAATGTTCACTCCAGCTCCATGCCGACTCGGCTCCCCACCTGCACCCAGCGGCAAGAGAATATTAATCTCAGCCAGGCGGCTCTGCTATAGCCTTACTGCGGCCAGCTCCATGCTGTCTCGGCTCCCCACCAGGCGGTAAGAGAAATAAATTAATTCAGAATTCACAGGCGGCCTTGCTACTTTCCTGGGACTACACGGCAGCAGAGTGTATGTAAAGGGGGAGAAATAAAGTAAGGGACAGATGTAAAAGGTGGGCCAAAAATTGGGACATAATAAAATTGGGTGGCACTTGGGGGAATAACTGAGAAAATGAAATAGGGGAAAAAAAGTCAATAAAATCATATTGGGGGAATTAGAAAATAATAAAAAGGAAGGGTTGAGGAAACAATAAGGGCACAAATCTCTGCTGGCACTAATGTAGTGTCTCGATATGTAAAGGGATTATTCACTAAGTGGCAAACTTGCCACCGAATTACATCGAACAGCGGTGAATTTCATAATTTGGTGCAATTTCGGGTCAGTTCACCTATTCACTTAAAAGTCAATTTTCCAATCACTAGCGAATTGATAGCGAAATACAGTCCAGTTCGTTGATTTTCAGCAGCAGCAAAATTATCCCATAGAGAAGTAATGGTTAATCTATTCAGAGGACACCGAACTGCACCAAAGTGTCAGTGAAATGTCCAGATTTTCAGTGATTCAGTTCAACAGGATTAATGTAAAGTTGTCATTTATTTTTATTTATTAAAAAAAATTTGTTAAAAAGTTTATTCTTTTCATTTACAGCAAAATACCTTATTTGTTTTTTTAGAACACCTTTTTGCATTTTTTTCTTAGATGAAATTGAGTTGCTGCCATGTGATTGGCTGATTAGCAATTTCTCTTAAGCAATTGATTAGGTGTACCTAATAAAGTGGATGGTGAGTATATAAAATACCAGAGTGTGTTCAACCCGCTGTGCACACCCTTTTTCAAGATGTGCAGTACGCATTCCACAATTAAGTAGCACAGTATTATAATTACATATACACAGTATATTTGGATAGTCTCAAGGATGTGCATTTTTTATTTATATAAAGTTGTTCCTATTTGCGATTATTTTATAAAGCAAATATATGTATAATTGTTTTGCCTCTTTCTGATTAATGTAATACATCTTTGCCTAAATTGGTATTAAAAGTGGGTCCTAAAAAACAAAAAATACAAAGTGGCCAGGCATTATATTTTGCACCTGGCCCCACAAATGCTAGAGCCGGCCCTGGTCCTGGGCTGAGGACAGTAGGGAGGAGTGGGCAGACTCATAAGGTATTGCACACTCTGGTGTCACTGAGTAAGTCGGGGTAAATCTTTTATTTCTGCACCAGGTTATCGTAGAATTTTGCTGACCTTACATGATGCAACTGGGGAGAAGCATTCATCTCTTCAAATGCCCTACAGTCTATGCCTATTGTAGTCTACCACGCCCAATGGCCAATCCAGGTATTATTTGTACATATAAAATGATTTAATTTCTCAGTAATTTTATTGACAATACTTTACCATCACCTCCGAAGAGGAAAAAGAAAACTGTACTCACCTGCTGCTTGGACCCGAGCCTTGCGGCTCACCACAGACCCAAACCGATTCTGTGCTATGCAGTCATACTCTCCCTCATCAGAAGACTTGTCATCTGTTGGAGGGTGAAAAAATGTAAGGTAGAGGGAGCCATTCGACAGAGGAAAAATATGTTCACTAATCCAGAGGGGAGCACTGTTCTTTCTCCAGGTAATGGTGATAGGCTGGACACCATCTGCAGAGCACATCAGCAGTACAGGCTGTCCTGGCACGGCCACCTCATCACTGGGTTCTACCATCATCACTAGCTCAGCTGAGAAGCAGGAACCTGTTGAATATAATAAAAAAGACAGCACATCTGGTCATCAGTAAAGTAAACTAGTTTCTTTAAAAAGTATTCTAATAAAACATATACAGAATAAAACATGACGTGAATTAATAAGCACCAAGTGATAGAAGTAGATCTGGGAGTGTTTAAGTTAAATTATGTGTGGTAACATCTAAAAATTGTCTATGAAGGAAGCATACAAATCGATCTTTTGAGTCCAATACCACCAACTACACGCTGTGGAGTTCCAATGCAGAACTCATACTAATGTATGATTACACAAACACAATTGGTAATTAATTATCATCAGGGCCAGCCCGACCAAGGGTCCTGGTGGGGCTGCTCCAGGCAACACTTTGGCAGGGGTGGCATTTGTCGCCCTGTCAGAGGCCGCAGCCGACCTGGCCAGGACTGGCTCTATCTATAAGGCAGCACAAAAAAAATAAAAATTCCTGTCAGTCATTTTGTCAATCCATGTCAGCTCTTTAAATAGCAGATTAACAGTTCCATCCTCAACACAGGACACTGCATAGATAAACTTTGGGCCCTATTTCAAGGATGGCGATAAGATAGCCTCTTGACACATAAAGTTTGGACTCCCTATTCCACTCTAGGCAGAAGCTCGTATTGCACTTCGAGTAAGGTGCTTCTTTGCACTTGATTACTATAAATAAATATCTCCTATGCTTTGTATAGGAGATGTTAATTTCACCTCCACGTAGAAGTGCAGACTATTCCAAGGTAGCTTGCACTTCCGCATGGGAGACATTATTTCACTGAGAAATAACGGCTCATAAAAGGTGGTGTTAAGTGATTTTGCTTTAGGACACACTGTCTTAACCCCCTCGAAAAATCCCATACTCACTTCTCATCCTATTGTGCAGAGGACTGCGTGCTTCCTCTCGCCAGCAGCAGAATGAGACTGGAACAAATAGTTCCTAGACTCCCTCCACAATTCACTGTGCGATTTCGAGAGAGCTAGCTTGCGCAGAGCTCACAGCTGGGATGTGCAACCCTCCACAGAGTCCTATGGACTCCTGGAGCTGATTCTCGTGCCAGCACACAGTTCCTCCGCAAGTATCAGCTAGCGCTTTGCTTCCTTCCAGGGCTAGGTGCTAAGTAAGAAGTGTGTCTACTCTTAAGAAAGGAAATTACGGCGCTAGAAAAAGTGCAGAAACGGGTGACTAAATTAAGAAGGGGAATGGAAGGTTTAAGTTATGAGGAAAGGCTAACAAGCTTAAACCTGTTTAGTTTAGAGTAACGGCGCCTTAGAGGGGATCTGATAGCTTTATTTAAATATATACGGGGCCATTATAAACCATTGTCTGGAAACCTATTCCTTAATAGGACTATACACAGGACACAAGGTCACCCATATAGACTGGAGGAAAGGAAATTCAGCCTAAAGCATAGGAAAGGTTGTTTTACAGTGAGAACAATAAAGCTGTAGAATTCTCTGCCTGTTGAGGTGGTTGGGTCAGAGACTGTACTGACGTTTAAACAACGACTAGATGACTTCCTGCAGACACAGAATATTAAGGGTTATAATATTTAATATGTGGGTAAAAGCTGCTTGATCCAAGGAGAAATCTGACTGCCATTCTGTGGTCAAGAAGAATTTTTTTTCCCAGTATGTTGCAGATTGGTGAGCGTTCAGACTGTGGTTTTTGCCTTCTTTCGGATCAACAGCAGTGGGTGATGTGTGAGAGGCTGAACTCAATGGACGCATTTCTTTTTTCAGCCTATGTAAGTATGTAACTATCAGATTCTCCATACTATATATTGGTAGGTAATACGACTGACAAATGCTGTGTTTCAGTATGTAAAATCTATACCATATTAACTGACTTGAATAGAAGAGTAAAACAAATCTTTAAAAAGAATAGGACTTCTTTTATTACAATATACTAATACTGGGATGTAGAAACGAGCACAATGTGCCTTTATTTCAAAAAGTATTCGACATGTTGAGTGTTTATGGAAAGAACAGTCAGTCATGCCTTCCTCTGTACTAACTGTCTATCTTGTTAGGCTGATGAATGGAGTGACCAAAGCAGACAACTGCATGGCAGCGTAACATAGAACATGGATTGGAATGGATTATGCATTAGAACATAAATTTAAAGAATTGCATATCTCCTAACTGTCTTGCTGTTGATACCCATATAAAAAACACAACATCTAGCAAGAGTAAGGAGACTACTCCCACACTCCCCTAACTGGCAGGGACATGGTGCCAGATATAATCACAGAAATAGGTGAAGCCCACCGACCACAGTCTTTATTGAAGGAAAATAATAAACAGAAATTATCAAAAAACAACCACACACAAAATCTTAAAAGAAAGGTACATATAGGTCAGAAATGGACCTTCAAATAGGTCACTTCCACGGTGGCCTCATAGCACCTCTTTACACAGAGTGAAAATTCACAGAACCACAATACGCCATTATACCAGATCACACACATAGAAGCCCAGATGTACACAACATAAATGATGAAAGATGAAAAACACAGATTGACAGTAATTACTGTCACAGACCAATTTTCTAAGCAGACTGAATTACATAGTAGTGTATAAAAGAAGCACAGCACCAATGCATCCAGGACCACAACAGTGTGGGTCCTATACAGGGCCAGTACAAATTAGGACAATCCCATATAGCTAAATGCAGCCTAGAGATTCGTAAAAGACAAAAACTACAACGGTACCTAACAGTACCATATCTCATTATAGGCAGCCATGCAGATTTCATTAATCGGTTAGAAACATATTCCAGTCAAATAAGCCAGTCCATATTATTGGTCGCTATCTTAGTAGATATAAACTGTTAAAATAAAGAGAGCACTCAACGTGTTTCAACCTCAACGGTCTTTATCAAGAGTGATCCTCCTCTCCATAGAGATGTAGTCCCCTATATATATCTATGGAGAGGATCATTCTTGATAAAGACCGTTGAGGTTGAATCGCGTTGCGTGCTCTCTTTATTTTCACTCTCTGAGTGGGTTAGGCCCGGTTAACTGGCAGGGCTATATATTTACATCTTGTTTGAGAGAGACCTTTATGCTCACTCTCAATATATACCACCTTTTTTTGCTACCCATATACAGTAACTCTTGATATATTACATTAAGGCCGGCGTCAGACGAAAGCAGTGATCACGTCCGTGTTGCCGCAGTTTAACGTCCATCGTAGCATAGAATCATGCGCAATAGAGACCCACACACGAAGTACGTGCGCACCGAAATGCGCACGCACAGCGCACGTGGCAAACGGATGCAAGTTAGGCAAGAACGTAAAACCGCCAGATGGACGCGCAGAGTGCGCCACATCCGCGTAGCGTTCTGTGTGACTGATGAGGAGATTTCAGATGCAGCGCATTGCGACGTCCAGTCCAGCACCTTAACGCACAACATGGCTTTTCATATCCTTTTCAAATTTTTATCATTTTTCATATTAATTTTATTTCCCGTAATTCCCTTTTTTTTCTACGTCCCTCAACAAAAACGGACCGTGTGGTGTCTCCAGTATCTTCCGTCAGTACGTCAGTCCGTTATGCACACACGCAGAGTGCGCTCAGACTGCGTTCGTCTGACATTAGCCTTAGTCATTTTTTGCATTAGCCATTAATGGTCAGCCTGTTTATCTATCCCTTCTCCACCTCTTTGTATTCTTAATAAGAATTAAACTAATAATCGAATATGTAATAAAAATCAATAACTGTAGTCTTCTTTAACTCGACGTAGGTTACATGTAATACACAGAGCTGGGGCATTCTGCAATTGTCCAGATAGTGATGGCTCACAGCTCTGAATACTCTGATACCCTGTGTAGTAACAGGTAAGGTAGTAACACTCCCAGTTCTGCGTTCTAGGATCAGTATAAGTAGATCTCTCTTTTGTCATTGACTTCTGGAACATACAGCATACATTTAAATTAATAAGTATTAATGTGTTGAACTCTGTTTTTTTCTACTATTGAATGTTGACCTGGTCACCCTAACAAGTAGAATTACTGGAGCATTAGCCTTGGATTGTTCTTTTAATTTGTATTCAGGAGAGTGGATATTTTGCTTTTGTGCTCTTGAGGGCCCACTTATCACTGTATAATTGTGGCAGTGTTAAGCCATTCGTGACATCACACATACTTTATTATTTTCAAGGAGGATTCCCAGTAGCTGACACAGTTGCAAGTTATAGAGTTACACAGATAATTCATGGATTGACATTCCAAGCCCTTTCTCACCAATATTTTGACTTTTTCCAGCTGCGATCATTGCGCACCACAATGTACCACCTGTTTTAGTAAATTAGCGAGTTTCAAAGTTTTCTGCTTCCGGACAGAAGTTTCTATTAAGGAACAGCTGGGTTCAATTTCCACCAGTGTCTTAATAAACATTCACTTGCTTTATTAAAATAATTTATATTTAAAAGAAAGAGCATACGCAAATGCATAAATCAACCCCAGAGTTAGGAAGCTCTAAAATAAATACAACAAACATACAAAATACTCACACAGGGTTCCAAGTAATGAATACTAAATATAAACTTAAAGTGACAATCCTCTTTGGGATTCAGAATGGAAAGCTTAGAAACTAATCCGTGTGTCTTAGTCCCAGTGGTGACTATCGTATCTCCAGTATTTATTATTCGGTACCTCCGGGAGATGTTCACTATTTGTTTTTGCAACAGATTAAAAATTCCAAAATTATGTAAAATGAACAGATGGCAATAGGAGGATTTATTTTTTTAATTGCGAGAAAAAGAAAAAAAGAAAAATAGATCTTCATAGCTTTGTATCTGAATAATTTTATAAAATTTATTTCAAGCATCTTACATTTGTTAGAGGTTAAACAGGAATACATGTAACTATTATCATTCTTTAAACATGTGTGAGTGATTGATTGGCACTTGCTAATATATGGTCTTTGGGTAGGGAAAGGCTGGCTTAGCATGTCATCGTCTGAGTAGGTTTAAACAGACCTGTCCATGTCAGAACTGCTCCTGAATCACCACTGTCAACTGCCTCTGATGTGAGTGCAGTTGATTGATTTCTCCGTGGTCTCCGGTACAATTGATTGCCATAGCAAACTCAACACAAGGTAGGATTAAAGTACATTAACACACACACACTGTATTACAGTTTTAGAGAGTTATTTTTTGTACTTAATGTTTAAATTAAATCAGACTTTGCTAATAAACTTCTTGTACCACCAGTGATCTATGTTTTATTAATTTTCTCTATGGCCGGAAAACAATTTGTGCAAAGGTTTGGGTACCAGGTGCCCCAAATGTATTGAAGGAGCTTTAATACATATAGAGAACTATGCAACGTTTTGGTTAGAAAAAAAAAAGACCTTTCTCAAATGTTTCTTTTTCTTTAATGAAACATTGCGTGGTTTTCTTTGAATAAAAACTCCATCAAAACTATTTTTAGTGTCCGGTACCTAATCTTTTGGCCTTTCACTACTTGATTGAGTTGTTGGCTGCTCATGGTCCCAGTGGCATCCTTTTTCCTTTGGAGAATTTGCTGTGCCAGGCTGATATGTTTGCAATTCATTTTTGTGTTTTGAAAAAAAATAATAGTAAGACTTCTTAATCACAGATCAACCAAAGTAGGGGCCCTATCATAAAGTTAGCACAAAAAGGGACATGGTAAGCAAAAAAATCTGCAACTGCCTATTCCAAGGTAGGCTCTTACTTAGCACTTAGCCTCGGAACGAAGCGCAGCGCAAGCTGATAATTGCAGAGGCATTCAGCACCGCCATGATTATCAGCTCCTGCAGTCCATAGGACTCCACGGAGCGCTGTATGTCTCGGCCGCGAGCTCTGCGCATGATCACTCTTGCACGATCACACAGCGTCAGTGAGGAATCACAGAGGGAAACTGGGAACTATTTGTGAGAGGAAGCAGTGAGTTTCGACGCCTTCTCCAAACCGGGATGAGAGGTGAGTATAGGACTTTTGGGGAGAATTAGGACAGAGCATTGAATGAAAATCACTTAACACAAGCGTTTATGAGATGGTATTTCAGTGAGAAATAGTGTCTCCCAATTTGAAGTGCAAGCCCCTTGCAATAGCTTGCGCTTCCATTCCAAAGTGCAAATTAAGGTCTCCTATTAAAGGTGTAGAAGATCGTCAATTTTCAGTAGGGAAGCAGTACACTTGAGGCACAAACCCTGCTTGCGCCAAGAGTGGAATAGCAATGCCAGGTGATAAGATAACTTCTCAAGACATTATGTCTCTGATCCACACACACATACCTGCCTGCCTGGTCGTCCCTCTCTGTGAGAGTCCAGGCGGGGTGAGGTGAGGGAGTCCCCCACAGCGGCACGGCTCGCCTCATTCTGCTCCTTCCCGTATCCCGCGTGACCGACTGATGTCGGCACCAACCAAACGAAGCATGGTGTCAGCGTGAAGGAGGAGCTTAGCGGGAGCCGGGAACACTGCTGACTGGCAGAGCCGACAGGAACATCTTGCGCATGCACAGCCTGCTGTGTGTGTACAAGCACTCGAGTAGGCTGCAAGAGCAGTGCTTGTACACACACAGCAGGTTGCGCGAGATGTTCCGATTGGATCCAACCTCCACCAGTCAACTCACCCCCACCGAACGAGGAGTATTGTGGGTACCTAGTGGTGGCTTTTTTTGCCAACCCCGGGAAAGTGCTAGCCTAGGCCTTGCCTATCTAGGTCATACTTGAAAACGAGAGAAATCTCAATGTATCCTTCCTGGTAAAATACTTTGTAAAAACAAAGATATATATATATATATATATATATATATATATATACAGTGGCAAGAAAAAGTATGTGAACCCTTTGGGATTATGTGGAGTTTTGCATGAATTGGTCATAAAATGTGCTCTGATCTTCATCTAAATCACAACAATTTGAAAAACACAGTCTGCTTAAAATAATACAACACAAACATTATATGTTTTCATGTTTTTATTGAACAGAACATGTAAACATTCACAGTGCAGGGTGGAAAAAGTATGTGAACCTTTGGACTTAATAACTGGTTGACCCTCCTTTGGCAGCAATAACCTCAACCAAACGTTTCCTGTAGTTGCAGATCAGACCTGCACAACGAACTGGAGTCATTTGGACCACTCCTCTTCACAAAACTGTTTCAGTGTAGCAGCATTCTTGGGATGTCTGGTGTGAATCGCTCTCTTAAGATCATGCCACAGCATTTCAATCGGGTTGAGGTCAGGACTCTGAGTGGGCCACTCCAGAAGGCGTATTTTGTTTTGTTGAAGCCATTCTTTTGTTGAATTACTTGTATGCTTTGGGTCATTGTCCTGTTGCATCACCCATCCTCTGCGGAGCTTCAGTTGGCGGAGAGATGGTCTTGCGTTTTCCTGCAAAATGTCTTGATAAACTCTGGAATAAATTTTTCCATAAGTGACAACAATCCGTCCAGGCCCTGAAGCAGCAAAGCAGCCCCAAACCATGATGCTCCCTCCGCCATGTTTTACAGTGGGGATGAGGTTTTGATGTTGGTGTGCTGTGCCTTTTTTTCTCCACACATAGTGTTGTGTGTTTTTTCTAAACAACTCAATTTTGGTGTCATCTGTCCACAGAATATTTTGCCAGTAGTGCTGTGGAACATCCAGGTGCTCCTTTGCAAACTTCAAACGTGCTGCAATATTCTTTTTGGACAGCAATGGCTTCCTCCGTGGTGTCCTCCCATGTACTCCATTCTTGTTTAATGTTTTCCTTATTGTAGATGTGTCAACAAAAATGTTAGCATGTGCCAGAGTCCCCACAATTGTGAGAAACTGTCTATCCGTGTTTCAAGCTTGGTGTGAATTTTGACCCTCTGAGGATGGTGAATCACAGCACCTCCTATAAAGTCCTTAGAATTTTTTTTGACGGTGCCCAAACAGCTGACCAGGTTTTGTTTTTACTCTGCCTAGCAACACTAGAAGATTTCTGTAAGTCTTTAGTTGACACTCTAGGATTCTTCTTTACCTCATTAAGCATTCTGCGCTGTGCTCTTACAGTCATCTTTACAGGACAACCACGCCTAGGGAGAGTAGCAACAGTGCTGAACTTTCTCCATTTGTAGACAGTCTGTCTTACCGTGGACACATGAACATCAAGGTTTTTGGAGATACTTTTGTAACCCTTTCCAGCTTCATGCAAGTCAACAATTCTTGATCGTAGGTCTTCTGAGAGCTCTTTTCTGCAAGGCATGGTTCACATCAGGCAGTGCTTCTTGAAACCAGTAAACCCAAAACTGGTGTGTGTTTTTAAAGGGCAGGACAGCTTTCAGCAACACATCCAATAAAATCACACTGATTGGACTCAAGGTTGGCTCACTCCTGGCTCCAATTAGCTCTTGGAGAAGTCATTAGGCTAGGGGTTCACATACTTTTCCCACCCTGCACTGTGAATGTTTACATGTTCTGTTCAATAAACACATGAAAACATATAATGTTTGTGTTGTATTATTTTAAGCAGACTGTGTTTTCAAATTGTTGTGACTTAGATGAAGATCAGAGCACATTTTATGACCAATTCATGCAAAACTCCAAGTAATCCCAAAGGGTTCACATACTTTTTCTTGCCACTGTATGGATGGTCACTAAAGGGATTGGGTCCCCGTAAATAAGTATCCTAACCAGATCAGAAAATATATATATTCAATGCTGCACTGAATCCCAGCAATCAAAATAATCAGCCCTCATAGCACCAAAAAACTATTTCAGATATGGGGATTTGAAAATTGCACCCCAGCAGATAAAAAAGCCAAATAATGCTTAGCACAACAACATTATAAGACAACAAGCCCAACGCGTATCGACAGCCTTCATGCTGTCTTCATCAGGGACAAAGGACAAAATTTCTCTATTTCACTATTTACCACAGTGACTCCTGGATTATATTCCTTGAGCAAACCTTGGATATATTTCTTTTAATATAGCAACATTACATGGCTACATATGTTTGTGTTGTATTATTTTAAGCAGACTGTGTTTTTCAATTGTTGTGACTTAGATGAAGATCAGAGCACATTTTATGAACAATTCATGCTAAACTCCACATAATCCCAAAGGGTTCACATACGTTTTCTTGCCACTGTATATATATATATATATAATAAAAAACAGCAAAAGGTTGCACCCAACCTCAAAACTAAGCGGGTGCATCTAAGACATCAAATACAAAACACCAAGAAAGAGCACTCCATATTGTTGACCACCTTCTATATATTCTATATATTTAATACTGGGTGTCACCCTAGGGGCAGTATCACCCACGTGCGGGCTGCACCCCCCTTTGTGATGTCACTGTGCACTAATAGCATACAGGCAGAAATCCTTTGCAACAAATACAGTAAACTATTGAGGTGAATAATAAAAATGGTCAGATCTCCTGCTTATGGGGATTTGTTGTGATCATAATGAAAATATTCGCAATGCAGCTTACAAAAATACAAATAAAATAAAAAATAATATCTGTAAGTGACATAATTCCTATATGTAGAGATTCCATAAAGTCCTTGTATATGTATATACAGGGATTTTCAATCATTATAACCCCCTAATTCTTATCTCTGTGCAATAGAGAGTTACCCTGGAGTTCTCCCTGTAGTCTGCCCAGCCCTCCCCCTGGCTGTTGTATTGTAAAGCGTGTTAACCTTGCAGCTTATTCAAAGTAACATAGGGTGACATGAATGAGATCTCTACTTAGAAAATTTTTTGTTTCTCCATGGGGAGAATATTAATCCTGCACTATAAATGTATGCAAATGAGTTTTATATACTACTATTCATTGTACATTGCATTACAATGCAATATCAGGTATTTTTGTTAGTGAAAGGGTTAAGCAATGGAATTCAGCTGTAAAATTTTGAGGCCAAACAATACCCTTACAAGCCTTCATACAGGGGTTCAAAACCATGCTCCTCCAGTCCCAGATATTTTGTAATTACATTTCCCTTTGAGGCTCTGCCATCCTACTGAGGAGCCAAGCATCATGGGAGATGTAGTTCCGAAACATCTGTGGTGTATGGTTTTTGTCCCTTCGTCAATAAATCCTCTCTGGTAAAATAAGCATAATGAGACGTATATTTATTGACTTATTTTCTACCTGTAATCCGATTTCTACAGTATCCTTCGAATGCCCGTTGACCTCAGCACTATCAGGGTAATTCAAAGAGATCCGAATTGCTTGAGAAAGGTAACCAAACGCTGAAAATCAGCGTTCGGTTACCTTTCTTGGCCATTCGGCTATTCAGAGAGCAGGCAATTCGCCAAATCCTGGCGAATTGCCTGCACATACGGTGCCTGTTCGGTCCCTGTTCGAGGGCAGTGAAATCCCCATGAAAATGCACTGCTTCGGCTATTCAGAGAACACAAACCAGCAGTGAAAGGTTCCCCTAATGCCTTGCCATTCGGTGGTTTAATTCGGCAAATTTATTCAGGAGAATCCCATAGGCTTCAATGTTAAAAATATTCCAGTTTTAATTCAATATCTAATAAACCGTTCATTATAAAATTCTGCAGTAAAGAGTCTCTTAATTTATAGATTTTTTAGGATATTTTAAGCATCTTTCTGTTTTGTTTATTTTAAAAAAAGTCCGATTTCTTTCTTTTTTTTTTTAAGTTTACTTATTTTTTCTGTAACAGCCCTTTTTATTATCATTCCTTGGGCGTCATATGTAAATTTCAGACATTTTCGCTCAGTAGTTTCTTTGCAAACAGTGTTTCACTTTTCACACATTCATGCAAACTGTTTTCCTAATTTATTCACTTCACTCGTCTGCTGTGTCGGCTTTTTCCGGTGGCTTTGCTCTGTGTGATCGGCTCCTGCTCGGGTTTTTCCGTGGTTTTCGGTTGGTTAATCCAGATGTTTTTGAGGGTTTTCGGCGTGCATTCGCCGGGTTTTGCGGTTCGTTTTCGTTGGGTTTGCGGTAGCTTTTCCCTGCAATTCGGGGACCCTGTGGTGTTTGCTGAATACACCGCAGGGTCACTGAAATGGGATCGGCAAAAGGAACCGAATTAAAGCGAACGAAAAGTCACTGAACGTGCGGTGACTTTTCGAATCTCTTTGAATTACCCTGTATGCTTTTTCATTCCTTGTTCACAGCAGTAGTAATGAGTTATGAGCAGTAGTTATGAGTAGTTTTGTGTACAGGGAGAGGAACGGGAATAGGACTGATATCAGGTTACAGACAGTGAGATAGGAAGCCCAGCTGTATAATGTAAATGTTTTATCCACGTTTCTATTTTTCAGTTAAAAAATGTTTTTAAAAAGACATAATATGGAAAGACTACAGAAAGATTTAAAATAATCACAATGCAGTTGCTAGTAGACAAGATACATGTAGGGTACGTTTTAACACTACTATTATATTAATATCAAGCGATACAGGGTTATTCAGAGAGAGGTGAAAAGCAGGAGAATGACTGGAGAATGGAAAATCCTAGGTCAAAATAGCCAATTTGGAAAGTGAGATGAAAGGGAGAATTTTTATGGTTTGACTATTGTGACCTGGAATTTTCCATTCTCCAGCCATTCTCCTGCTTTTCACCACTCTCTGAATAACCCTGATAGTGTTTTTCATAGAAAAAAACTGATAGATGACATTTTTACTTTGTTACTGGGAGAGAAAGACTTGAATCAGACCCTCCACAGTCACCGGTGGATTAGAGGACTCACTTTATATAATTATTTCAGAGCGTTTATCTTCAAGGCTGTTACACGCTATTCTCCAAGATAAGACACTAAAAGAATTAATTTGAGGGCTTGAAAAGGCTGCCAGATCACATTTTATTGAAGGGCACTTATGAAAACTTCACGGTGAAATACATTCATTAGTCACCGCAGGGGTCCCTTAAAAAGGCCAGTGACTGATTAAATTATTTAGTTCATGCAGTATATGAATGCTGCATACTGTCAGATGTGCTTTTCATGCATCGCTCCACTTCACACCATAGTCATACAGGTCCTTCAAAACCATGGAAACTTGGCAACCCTGGTGCTACCCGGTACATACAAATAAAGTGTACTTTGGATTTAGAAAATGCATTTTCTTTTAAAAGTTCATCGAGACGCTTCGCACAGAATAGCTCAAGCTTATGGCAGGCAGGATCATTCAACTTTTCATCATCACTCAGTCTCAGCACATCATTGAATTCTTTCCTGTTTTCCACAGTTGTTTGTGAGAGTCTAACTTAACTATATATGTCTTTTTTAAAAGTCCCTTAACTGGTAACATAGAACATTAAAAATATGGAAAATATTCAGGGTTAATTTATTCAGAGAGCTGTGAAACTCAGGAGAATGACTGGAGAATGGAAAATTCTAGGTCAAAATAGCCAAACCAGAAAAATTCTCCCATTTATCTCACTTTCCAAATCAGCTACTTTTAGCTAGAATTTTCCATTCTCCAGTCATTCTCCTGCTTTTCACCGCTCTCTGAATAACCCTGATAGTTGGAATTTAAAAAAAAAATACGCACCACATTCCTATGGAGATGCAATGGAGAGAGGGCCTATGCACGCAACTTTCCCTTATTAGTCAAATTAGCAGAATGATTTCTGAGCCCTGCACTTTGGGGACCTCGTACCACTGCTGACACCCTCAGCGGCTACCACCTCTTTATCTGGAGGAGAAGGGATGTTTATCTATGGAGAAGTGTTGAGGGAGTATCCATCTAGGGGTGAGAGGGGTAAGAGGTGTCTATCTAGGGGGGAGGTATGACCAGAGAGGGCTTTTTTTGTGTATCTTGCTATATAAAGGAGCAGGGCCAGATTTATAACTAGGCAGAGTAGGCACGTGCCTACAGGCGCCTGCCACAAGATTATGGTCTTTCCAGTGATACCAATCGTAACTAGGTTAGATTTATTTAAAAATAAAATATCAGATAAAATAATATTTTTCTCTTTTTTTCTAAAGCAGCACTAATATTCAGTTTACAATTATGAAGTGAACAGTGATGTTGCGCAAACTCACCTTCTCATTTCTCACGCTGCCAGCAAGTGTAGAGCTGATGAAGCAACGCATGGTTTCATCGACAACCTAGACCACGGCACTGCAGCGAGGAGAGACAGGGGGACATTGGAACCTGCATCTCTGACTTGTACACCGCACAAGGTTAAGTGAGGTGTCATTGGAACGGACAGAGTCTGGTCTTTACAATGATACCAAACATGACCATGTAATGTAAAAAATTAATAAAAAAGTAAATGTAAAATATTTTATTTTGTTCTACGGCAATATATGCTTTTACATATACAACAAACAATGCCACTGCACTAACTCAACATAAGGCAACAGAATCTGCCCCTTCTTTTGATTTGAGCTCAGAGAGAAACTGGCTTTCAGTTTTTTTTTAAATCTTTTTAAAAAAAGTGATTTTGGCATGTTCCTTTTTTTTGTTGTTGTGTGGGGGAGGGTAAGGGCGCACCACATTTCTGTGCCTACAGGCTCCTGAGAGGCAAATCTGGCCCTGATAAGGAGGTGTGGCGAGGGGCTCAAAAAATGTTCTTGCCCAGGGCCCCTCAAATATTAGAGGTAGCCTTGAGGTACTGTGAACTGTTTCTGATTCATCTATTTTAGATCCGCTCCCTCTCATATTTAGATTCTCTCATTTTATTTACATTATTTTTATATAAACTCTGGAAGACTGCGAGGGTGGTACCTATCCATAAAAGTGGTGACAATACTTTGGTATCCAACTACCATCCGATATCATTGCTCCCTGTAATGTCAAATTGGAAAAATTTGTCTACATGCAATTACGTGATTATTATCAATATTGGAACTACTTAACCACGAATCAATCCGGTTTTCGTCCAAATCACTCAACTCCAATTGTCCTTTTAAAAGTTTGCAATGATATCCAAGCTGGAATGGAACAAGGAAACCTAACTGGAGCCATCTTCCTTGATTTTGTCAAGGCAAGAACAATCACAAGAGGTAGAAAAGTAGATTGCAGATATTAGAACTTTTTCTAAATACTGACAAAACGGTAATGATGCTCTTTGGAACAGCACCTAAACTACATAAATTGCAAAATCCCCATCTATGTGTCAGGACAAAATCAAATGGCACGCTGACCACAGTCACTTCTCTCAAATATCTAGGTATGTGTATAGACCCAAATCTATCCTTTGGCCCCCACATCGAAAAACTCTCATCTAAACTTTACCCCAAACTAGGTGCCCTGTACAGAAACAAATCCTGCCTGAGCCCCGCGGTGAGAAAGCAGATTCTACAACAAATGCTTATGCCGGCTATTGATTACGGAGAAGTAGTTTATATATGTATGTAAGATTAACATGTCCAAGACTGAGTTCCTACTAATTCCTCCTTCTGGTGCCTCCCCACTTCCTGACTTTTCTATCATGGTTGATGGTATCACTATCTCCCCATCAAACCAGGTTCACTGTCTCGGAGTTAGACTTGATTCTGCTCTTTTCTTCATCCCCCACATTCAATCTCGTTCCTCTTCCTGCCGCTACCAACTACATAATATTTCCAGAATTCAGCCATTTCTTACCACTGACACCGCAACTCATCCACGCCCTTGTAATCTCCCGACTTGACTATTGTAATAATCTTTTAGCTGGCCTACCTCTCTCCCGTCTCTCCCCCTACAATCCATTCTGAATGCCTCTGCTAGGCTAATCCACCTCACCTGCCACTCTATCTCTGACTCTCCTCTCTGCGAATCCCTTCACTGGCACCCAATCCACTGCAGAATTAAATTCCAAATCCTTACCCTGACCTACAAAGCTCTCACTAATACAGCTAATCATCAAATACACACCAGCCCGCTCCCTAAGGTCAAACAGTGACCTGCGCCTAGCTTCTCCCCGCATCACCTCTTCCCATGATAGACTGCAGGATTTCTCGCGCGCAGCCCCCATCCTCTGAAACGCTATCCCTTGTATGGTCAGACTTTCCCCTAGTTCCTCTTACGTCAAACGCTCCCTTAATACATTCCTATTTAGGGAAGCCTACCACTCGACTCACTGACACAACCAGTCCATCACTCCCACCTTGCAGTCCTCTCCTCCTGTTTCCACCCCCAACCCTTCTACAGTAGATTGTAAATTCCCACGAGAATAGGGCCTTCACTTCCTCCTGTGCTGGTTTGTCAAAATGTTGTTCAAATGTATTGTAACTCTGTCTATACTGTGCCCATTGTACACTCCTGCGGAATATGCTGGCGCTTTATAAATAAATATTAATAATAATAATATGTAGCTGCCCCACAAACACACCTTCATAAACTTACTACATTGTATAACTCATTCTGCCCCTTTGTGCCAAAATGTAACTACATGACCCACCAATGTGATATGTTAAAAGAGCTAAACTGGCCGTCGCTGGAATCTAGATGCGCCCTTCACCTTTCCAACCTGGTGTTTAAGAGCTTTTTTGGGAAGCTACCACCCTACCTGAATAGACTGCTTCCCCCAGCAGTTCCCTCATCCTATAAATTCCAGTCTAGGACCAGCACCTTACTTGCAGTACTACAATACAAAAAGGAAGTGGCGCAATCCTCATTTTCCTACAGAGCACCACAATTATAGAATAACCTCCCAGACGCCATCAAATCTTCCCCCATTCTAAAGTCACTTAAGAGATCTCTATTAACATATCTCTATACAGAATGCACCTGTAAAATGTTATATAGCGAGTATATTTCCTACATATTTATGTTCTGTTAATCTGTATATTTGTGTTGTTTTTTAATATCTTGCATTTATTACTTTGTATTTCTGTACCTACTGTAACAATTCAATGTTCTTGAACCCAGGACATACTTGAAAACGAGAGAAATCTCAATGTATCCTTCCTGGTAATATCCTTTATAAATAAATAAATATAAACTTGGTCATATTCTACAGTTCTGGAGATACAGGGGTCCAAAGGTCCCCCATACCTCCTCCATAAAGTGTTGCCTGCCTAGCCGGCCTGTCAGCCCCCTGCATTAGAAGTCCTGGATCGGTTCCAGAAATGTGCCGAGCCATGGACTGGTCCCTGGCTTTTGCAGGCTCAAAGGGCAGCTGACTTGGGCCCCAAAATAATAACTGGGCCCGGGGCAGCTGCCCCTTTTGCCCCGCATTAAAGATGGCCCTGTAGTACCTGCCGGCTGGGTGGAGTAGAGGTAGCATCACAGCTCTGCGCGGAGAAAGACTGTGGAGACACAGGTTCGATCCTGGCAAGAGCACCTCTCCAGTAAGTATCCTAACGGTACATACTCGCCAGCCAGGACATACTTGAAAACGAGAGAAGTCTAAATGTATCCTTCCTGGTAAATTCCTTTCTGGAAAAAAAAATTATTCAGAATGAACAGATTTTTTTTTATCTGCACTATTTTGTGAAAGCCTTCCTGTTGTTCCTTTTTAATTTGTGTTTGTTTCATATTCCACTTTTTTTGCTCCCTGCATTCTTCCTGTTGTTCCTGATGGCGGCGGATGACATCAGCTGAGAGTTCCTGAAATTGCATCGAAGCAGTTATAACGCAGTGGTAACATTTATATCCAGGGGTCAAGTCCTGGGAAAAAAAGTGAGGGAACTCACCCACGAATTCCACAACCCCCATTACCTGAAGAAAATATATATATATATATATCACGAGTATAGCAGTGCGTGCCGGTGATACCATTTTTATTGGGTTAACTTTACATTTAAAAGACAAGCTTTCAAGAGTGTAAACTGGAAACTATACTGATCAGTGAAAGGTATCACTACGTACAGGTATACTCGTGATTGTGGCAACTGGACTAACGCATTTTATATATAATCTATCTATCTATATATATATATATATATATATCCAGGCACAGACCCCCAGAATAATATACACAACACTGTGCCCCCAGAATAACATACACAGCACTGAACCCCAAGAATAATATACACAGCACTGAGCCCCCAGAATAACATACACAGCACTGGTTATATGGATATATTTTCCCCAGTTCACATGGATATAATTGCCCCAGCTCATATGGGTATATATTGCCCCAGCTCTCATGGATAATGCCTCCCGGTCTCATGGATATGCCCCCAGGTCTCATGGATATTGCCCCAGGTCTCATGGATATTGCCCCAGGTCTCATAGATACTGCCCCCAGGTCTCATGGATACTGCCCCCAGGTCTCATGGATATGCCCCAGGTCTCATGGATATGCCCCAGGTCTCATGGATACTGCCCCCAGGTCTCATGGATATGCCCCAGGTCTCATGGATATGCCCCCAGGTCTCATGGATATTGCCCCAGGTCTCATGGATATGCCCCAGGTCTCATGGATATGCCCCAGGTCTCATGGATGGTCTCATGGATACTGCCCCAGGTCTCATGGATACTGCCCCCAGGTCTCATGGATATGCCCCAGGTCTCATGGATATGCCCCAGGTCTCATGGATACTGCCCCCAGGTCTCATGGATATGCCCCAGCTCTCATGGATATGCCCCCCCAGCTCTCATGGATATGCCCCCAGGTCTCATGGATAGTGCCCTCCCCAGGTCTCATGGATAGTGCCCCCCAGGTCTCATGGATAGTGCCCCCCCAGGTCACATGGATAGTGCCCCCCCAGGTCTCATGGATATGTCCCCCCCAGGTCTCATGGATAGTGCCCCCCCAGGTCTCATGGATACTGCCCCCAGCCCAGCTCACCTTTGCTGCTCCTCTGCCCGGCAGCCGCGTGCTTCCTGCTTCAGCGGCCGCTGACAGGAAGTGCAGCCGCTCGCCTGGGATCTATGAAACAGCCAGGCGAGCGGCTCCACCTCCTGCCACCGGCCCTTGTAACAGGAAGCACGCGGCCACCGGCAATGTGCGGCGGCGGCGTTCGGGCTCGGGCCACAGCGGGAACGCTGCGTTCCCGCAGCGGGAGAAGTGCGGGAACGCCGTTCCTGCGCGTTCCCGCTCGACTCGAGCCCTGTTTATATCCCTGAATTACATATATTTCTTGAATGAGGTCTTGCGGGGTCCTCTATTATTTATGTATTCTATTGCACTATGAAGTGTTTCTGATTCATCTATTATAGATCTGCTCCCTTTCATTTTATTTATACGTATTACTATTGACTAAAAGAGGAGACATTGTGGAGGTGATGAAGGTGCTTTTAATTGTGTGTCTCACCGCATATATATTTATTTATTTTCTTGCTGTTATAGAAAATAAATAAACTCCTTTTTCTTTCTTTTTAACACAGCAATATTGTTCACTTTTCAATTATAAAGTGAACAATGATGCTGCACTAACTCATCATCTCATTTCTCCTGTCATCTGCAAATGTGGAGGCGAATCAATGGCACAATGTGTTATTATGCATGGTTCCATAAAAAACTTAAACTGCCGCACTGCAGCAAGGAGCATTGGGGTCCTTCGGAACCATGCCTCTAACCTTTGCATTGTACAAGGTCAAGGGAAAATGTGATTGGTAAGGACATAGTCTGGTTTTCCCAATCATACCAAACGAGACCAAGTAAAATTTAAAAGAAAAGAACTAAAATGTTTTTTGGGGTGAAGAGAAAATTTGCATGGGGGGGCCCCAAGAAAATGTTTGCCTAGGGCTCAGTCAATACTAAAAAGGACCCTGATCATAACACGATCTAAATGTGCTCCTATCCAAATAAGACCACGTTCAGGGGCGGACTGACAAATAATGGGGCCCCCGGGCAATAGGAGGTCATGGGGCCCCCCTTGTTCTGCACCCACAGGAGGCCACACCCATAAAAACACCCCCTACAACGCAACACCCACATGTACATTATTGTGCTAAAGAATTCATTTCTTAACTCCTAAAAATAACCTTTTTGAAAATCCACTTGGACCCGGCAGTGAATTGTGCCCCCCTCCATACTTACAGATGGCCACCGCACTGCTGCAGCAGCCATCACCCACTCATTGCAGCTAAGGCTACACCACGGCACAGAAAGTCCCTGTGGAAAATGTGGGAAACTGCCGTAACAGATACTGCAGAATCCTGACACACTGCACATTACAGAGCTCCACAGCAATAAAACTCCCAGTAATGTGCAGAGAGCACGAGCATATTACAGAGCTGCACAGCAAGAAATCTCACAGTAATGCGCAGTGTGTATGAGCGTATCACAGAGCTCCACAGCAATAAAACCCACAGTAATGTGCAGCTCACACATGGATATATATTGCCCCCAGCAGCTCACACATTGATATATATTGCCCCCAGCAGCTCAAACATGGATATATATTGCCCCAGCAGCTCACACATTTATATATACTGCCCCAGCTCACATATGGATATATAGTGCCACAGCTCACACATGGATGTATATTGCCCCTGCTCACACATGGATGTATAGTACCCAACTCACACATGGATAAATAGTGCCCAGTTCACATACAGTGGCAAGAAAAAGTATGTGAACCCTTTGGGATTATGTGGAGTTTTGCATTAATAGGTCATAAAATCTGCTCTGATCTTCATCTAAATCACAACAATTTGAAAAACACAGTCTGCTTAAAATAATACAACACAAACATTATATGTTTTCATGTGTTTATTGAACATAACATGTAAACATTCACAGTGCAGGGTGGAAAAAGTATGTGAACCCCTAGCCTAATGACTTCTCCAAGAGCTAATTGGAGCCAGGAGTGAGCCAACCTTGAGTCCAATCAGTGTGATATTATTGGATGTGTTGCTGAAAGCTGTCCTGCCCTTTAAAAACACACACCAGTTTTGGGTTTACTGGTTTCAAGAAGTCCTGCCTGATGTGAACCATGCCTCGCAGAAAAGAGCTCTCAGAAGACCTACGATCAAGAATTGTTGACTTGCATGAAGCTGGAAAGGGTTACAAAAGTATCTCCAAAAGCCTTGATGTTCATGTGTCCACGTAAGACAAGTCTACAAATGGAGAAAGTTCAGCACTGTTGCTACTCTCCCTAGGCATGGTCGTCCTGTAAAGATGACTGCAAGAGCACAGCGCAGAATGCTTAATGAGGTAAAGAAGAATCCTAGAGTGTCAGCTAAAGACTTACAGAAATTTCTGGCACATGCTAACATTTTTGTTGACACATCTACAATAAGGAAAACATTAAACAAGAATGGAGTACATGGGAGGAAACCACGGAGGAAGCCATTGCTGTCCAAAAAGAATATTGCAGCACATTTGAAGTTTGCAAAGGAGCACCTGGATGTTCCACAGCACTACTGGCAAAATATTCTGTGGACAGATGAAACCAAAATTGAGTTGTTTGGAAAAAACACACAACACTATGTGTGGAGAAAAAAGGCACAACACACCAACATCAAAACCTCATCCCCACTGTAAAACATTGCGGAGGGAGCATCATGGTTTGGGGCTACTTTTCTGCCTCAGGGCCTGGACGGATTGTTGTCATTGATGGAAAAATGAATTCCAGAGTTTATCAAGACAATTTGAAGGCATAGGTAAGACCATCTGTCCACCAACTGAAGCTCCGCAGAGGATGGGTGATGCAACAGCACAATGACCCAAAGCATACAAGTAATTCAACAAAAGAATGGCTTCAACAAAACAAAATACGCCTTCTGGAGTGGCCCACTCAGAGTCCTGACCTCAACCCGATTGAAATGCTGTGGCATGACCTTAAGAGAGCGAGTCACACCAGTCATCCCAAGAATATTGCTACACTGAAACAGTTTTGTGAAGAGGAGTGGTCCAAAATTACTCCAGATCGTTGTGCAGGTCTGATCTGCAACTACAGGAACCGTTTGGTTGAGGTTATTGCTGCCAAAGGAGTGTCAACCAGTTATTAAGTCCAAAGGTTCACATACTTTTTCAACCCTGCACTGTGAATGTTTACATGTTATGTTCAATAAACACATGAAAACATATAATGTTTGTGTTGTATTATTTTAAGCAGACTGTGTTTCTCAAATTGTTGTGACTTAGATGAAGATCAGAGCACATTTTATGACCAATTCATGCAAAACTCCACGTACTCACATACTTTTTCTTGCCACTGTATGGATGTATAATGCCCAGCTCACACATGAATGTATAGTGCCCAGCTCACACATGGATGTATAATGCCCAGCTCACACATGGATGTATAGTGCCCAGCTAACACATGGATATATCCTGCCCCAGCTCACACATGGATGTATAATGCCCAGCTCACACATGGATGTATAGTGCCCAGCTCACACATGAATGTATAGTGCCCAGCTCAAACATGGATGTATAATGCCCAGCTCACACATGAATGTATAGTGCCCAGCTCACACATGGATATATCCTGCCCCAGCTCACACATGGATGTATAATGCCCAGCTCACACATGAATGTATAGTGCCCAGCTCACACATGGATGTATAATGCCCAGCTCACACATGGATATATCCTGACCCAGCTCACACATGGATGTATAATGCCCAGCTCACACATGGATATATCCTGCCCCAGCTCACACATGGATGTATAATGCCCAGCTCACACATGGATGTATAGTGCCCAGCTCACACATGAATGTATAGTGCCCAGCTCAAACATGGATGTATAATGCCCAGCTCACACATGGATGTATAATGCCCAGCTCCAGTGGCGTAGCGTGGGTTGTCAGCGCCCGGGGCCAGCTAAGAATTGTGCGCCCCCCC
This sequence comes from Leptobrachium leishanense, assembly GCA_009667805.1. Lineage (NCBI taxonomy): Eukaryota > Metazoa > Chordata > Amphibia > Anura > Megophryidae > Leptobrachium > Leptobrachium leishanense. The sequence goes on from CM019065.1 coordinate 126,686,367, forward strand.
CAACCTGTGGACACGTTATCGATATTGCCCCAGCTCACACATGAATATTGCCCCAGCTCACACATGGATTTGCCCCAGCTCACATATGGATATGCCCCAGCTCACACATGGATATGCCCCAGCTCACACATGGATATTGCCCCAACTCACACATGCATATGCCCCAACTCACACATGGATATTGCCCCAGCTCACACATGGATTTGCCCCAGCTCACATCTGGATATGCCCCAGCTCACACATGGATTTGCCCCAGCTCACACATGGATTTGCCCCAGCTCACACATGGATTTGCCCCAGCTCACACATGGATATTGCCCCAGCTCACACATGGATTTGCCCCAGCTCATGGATATGCCCCAGCTCACACATGGATTTGACCCAGCTCATGGATTTGCCCCAGCTCATGGACTTGCCCCAGCTCACACATGGATATTGCCCCAGCTCACACATGGATTTGCCCCAGCTCACATATGGATATTGCCCCAGCTCACATATGGATATTGCCCCAGCTCACATATGGATATTGCCCCAGCTCACACATGGATTTGCCCCAGCTCACACATGGATTTGCCCCAGCTCACACATGGATATTGCCCCAGCTCACACATGGATTTGCCCCAGCTCATGAATATGCCCCAGCTCACACATGGATTTGACCCAGCTCATGGATTTGCCCCAGCTCATGGACTTGCCCCAGCTCACACATGGATTTGCCCCAGCTCATGGATATGCCCCAGCTCATGGATTTGCCCCAGTTCTCACATGGATTTGCCCCAGCTCATGGATTTGCCCCAGTTCTCACATGGATTTGCCCCAGCTCATGGATTTGCCCCAGCTCATGGATTTGCCCCAGTTCATGGATATGCCCCAGTTCTCACATGGATTTGCCCCAGCTCATGGATTTGCCCCCAGTTCATGGATTTGCCCCAGGTCTCACATGGATTTGCCCCCAGCTCACACATGGATGTGCCCCAGCTCACACATGGATATTGCCCCAGCTCATGGATTTGCCCTAGCTCTCACCTGGATATTGCCCCAGCAGCAGCCAGCTTTCACATGGATACTTGCCCCAGCTCCGGATCCAGCAGGGGTTGAGGGGGTCCAGATGCCGGGCAGCGGGAGTGCCTGCCCGGTCCTGAACAGCGCGTGAGTCCGTCCGTGTTGAAGGGGAGGCGGCTGCGTGCGTGCGCAGGTCACGCGGTCCGGCCAGTCAGGTGGTACAGAGACTCAGTACCACCTGATTAGCCGGACCACGTGACCGGCTGTGCCTGCACGCAGCCGCCTCCCTTTCAACACGGATGGACTCCCTGTTCAGGACCGGGCAGGCACTCCTGCTGCACGGCATCTGGGTCCCCTCAACCCGCGGGCCCTTGGGCGGCACCCGAGGGCCCGGCGGGTCAGTCTGGGCATCAAGTTTTAGGGGCGCAAATTTCTTTTGAAATTATGCGCCCCTAACAAAACTGCACCCGGGCCACGGCCCCCCCTGCCCCCCCACGCTACGCCACTGCCCAGCTCACACATGGATGTATAGTGCCCAGCTCACACATGGATATATACTGCCCCAGCTCACACATGGATATATACTGCCCCAGCTCACACATGGATATATACTGCCCCAGCTCACACATGGATGTATAGTGCCCAGCTCACACATGGATGTATAGTGCCCAGCTCACACATGAATGTATAGTGCCCAGCTCAAACATGGATGTATAATGCCCAGCTCACACATGGATGTATAGTGCCCAGCTCACACATGGATGTATAGTGCCCAGCTCACACATGGATATATACTACCCCAGCTCACAGATGGATGTATAATGCCCAGCTCACACATGGATATATACTACCCCAGCTCACACATGGATGTATAGTGCCCAGCTCAAACATGGATGTATAGTGCCCAGCTCACACATGGATGTATAATGCCCAGCATGTATAGTGCCCAGCTCACACATGGATGTATAATGCCCAGCTCACACATGGATGTATAATGCCCAGCATGTATAGTGCCCAGCTAACACATGGATGTACAATGCCCAGCTCACACATGGATGTATAGTGGCCAGCTCACACATGGATATATACTGCCCCAGCTCACACATGGATGTATAGTGCCCAGCTCACACCTGGATGTATAATGCCCAGCTCACACATGGATGTATAATGCCCAGCATGTATAGTGCCCAGCTCACACATGGATGTATAATGCCCAGCTCACACATGGATGTATAATGCCCAGCATGTATAGTGCCCAGCTCACACATGGATGTATAATGCCCAGCTCACACATGTATGTATAGTGCCCAGCTCACACATGGATGTATAATGCCCAGCTCACACATGGATATATACTGCCCCAGCTCACGCATGGATGTATATAATGCCCAGCTCACACATGGATGTATAATGCCCAGCTCACACATGGATGTATAGTGCTCAGCTCACGCATGGATGTATAATGCCCAGCTCACGCATGGATGTATAGTGCCCAGCTCACGCATGGATGTAAGTGCCCAGCTCACGCATGGATGTATACTGCCCCAGCTCACGCATGGATGTATATAATGCCCAGCTCACGCATGGATGTATAGGTCCCAGCTCACACATGGATGTATAATGCCCAGCTCACACATGGATGTATAATGCCCAGCATGTATAGTGCCCAGCTCACACATGGATGTATAATGCCCAGCTCACACATGTATGTATAGTGCCCAGCTCACACATGGATGTATAATGCCCAGCTCACACATGGATATATACTGCCCCAGCTCACGCATGGATGTATATAATGCCCAGCTCACACATGGATGTATAATGCCCAGCTCACACATGGATGTATAGTGCTCAGCTCACGCATGGATGTATAATGCCCAGCTCACGCATGGATGTATAGTGCCCAGCTCACGCATGGATGTATACTGCCCCAGCTCACGCATGGATGTATATAATGCCCAGCTCACGCATGGATGTATAGGTCCCAGCTCACACATGGATGTATAGTGCCCAGCTCACACATGGATGTATAGTGCCCAGCTCACACATGGATGTATAGTGCCCAGCTCACACATGGATGTATAGTGCCCAGCTCACACATGGATGTATAGTGCCCAGCTCACACATGAATGTATAATGCCCAGCATGTATAGTGCCCAGCTCACACATGGATGTATAATGCCCAGCTCACACATGGATGTATAATGCCCAGCTCACACATGGATGTATAATGCCCAGCTCACACATGGATGTATAATGCCCAGCTCACACATGGATGTATAATGCCCAGCTCACACATGGATGTATAATGCCCAGCTCACACATGGATGTATAGTGCCCAGCTCACACATGGATGTATAGTGCCCAGCTCACACATGGATGTATAGTGCCCAGCTCACACATGGATGTATAGTGCCCAGCTCACACATGGATGTATAGTGCCCAGCTCACACATGGATGCATAGTGCCCAGCTCACACATGGATGCATAGTGCCCAGCTCACACATGGATGTATAAAGCCCAGCTCACACATGGATGTATATTGCCCAGCTCACACATGGATGTATATTGCCCAGCTCACACATGGATGTATAGTGCCCAGCTCACACATGGATGTATAATTGTCACGGTTCCCGGATCCCACCACGCAGTACTTAACCCCCAACACTCCACAAAACCCAGAAGCTACCAACAGTGTAGCTGTGAATGATCCCTATCTGTCTGGTCCTTAGAATTGGCCAGGTAAACTGTAGACAGAAAAAGGGTTAACAATACGGAGAGGAGTCAGCCGAGCCAGAATCAGGAATACAGAGTTCAGAATGGTCAAATGGAATAGCCGGGTCGGTATCAGAGCAGTAGCGTAGTACAAGCAAACAGTCTAGGGCAACAGAAGGCAGAATGGTCAGAACACAAGCAGAGGTCAGTAACATGTTAAATCAATATAGCAGTCAGGTACAAGGAGCTCAGGATGGATAACCACGATCTGGCAACTTCTGAAACTATACTGAGGGTTTTTAAAGACCTTCACCAGACCACGCCCCCCCACTCAAGCCACACCTCATGCAATCACCTCCCTGCCTGTCTCCATTTAAACCGGGCAGTGGTCAGCGAGCAGCATCAGACTTGCTGTCCTCAAGCACACAGGTAGGGCTGGAAGCCCCCAACGTTACAATAATGCCCAGCTCACACATGGATGTATAGTGCCCAACTCAAACAGGGATGTATAATGCCCAGCTCACACATGGATGTATAATGCCCAGCTCAAACAGGGATGTATAATACCCAGCTCACACATGGATGTATAATGCCCAGCTCACACATGGATGTATAGTGCCCAACTCACACATGGATGTATAGTGCCCAGCTCACACATGGATATATACTGCCCCAGCTCACACATGGATGTATAATGCCCAGCTCACACATGAATGTATAGTGCCCAGCTCAAACATGGATGTATAATGCCCAGCTCACACATGGATGTATAATGCCCAGCTCACACATGGATGTATAGTGCCCAGCTCACACATGGATGTATAATGCCCAGCTCACACATGGATATATAGTGCCCAGCTCACACATGGATATATACTGCCCCAGCTCACACATGGATGTATAATGCCCAGCTCACACATGGATGTATAGTGCCCAGCTCACACATGAATGTATAGTGCCCAGCTCAACATGGATGTATAATGCCCAGCTCACACATGGATGTATAATGCCCAGCTCACACATGGATGTATAGTGCCCAGCTCACTCATGGATGTATAATGCCCAGCTCACACATGGATGTATAGTGCCCAGCTCACACATGGATATATATTGCCCCAGCTCACACATGGATGTATAGTGCCCAGCTCACACATGGATGTAAGTGCCCAGCTCACACATGGATGTATAGTGCCCAGCTCACATATGGATATATACTGCCCCAGCTCACGCATGGATGTATATAATGCCCAGCTCACACATGGATGTATAATGCCCAGCTCACACATGGATGTATAGTGCCCAGCTCACACATGGATGTATAAAGCCCAGCTCACACATGGATGTATAAAGCCCAGCTCACACATGGATGTATATTGCCCAGCTCACACATGGATGTATAGTGCCCAGCTCACACATGGATGTATAGTGCCCAGCTCACACATGAATGTATAATGCCCAGCTCAAACATGGATGTATAGTGCCCAGCTCACACATGGATGTATAATGCCCAGCTCACACATGGATGTATAGTGCCCAGCTCACACATGGATGTATAATGCCCAGCTCACACATGGATGTATTGTGCCCAGCTCACACATGGATATATACTGCCCCAGCTCACACATGGATGTATAATGCCCAGCTCACACATGGATGTGTAGTGCCCAGCTCACACATGCATGTGTAGTGCCCAGCTCACACATGAATGTATAATGCCCAGCTCACACATGTATGCATAGTGCCCAACTCACACATGGATGTATAGTGCCCAGCTCACACATGGATGTATAATGCCCAGCTCACACATGGATGTATAATGCCCAGCTCACACATGGATGTATAATGCCCCAGCTCACACATGGATGTATAATGCCCAGCTCACACATGGATGTATAGTGCCCAGCTCACACATGGATGTATAGTGCCCAGCTCACACATGGATGTATAGTGCCCAGCTCAAACAGGGATGTATAATGCCCAGCTCACACATGGATGTATAATGCCCAGCTCACACATGGATGCATAGTGCCCAGCTCACACATGGATGTATAATGCCCAGCTCACACATGGATGTATAATTCCCAGCTCACATATGGATGTATAGTGCCCAGCTCACACATGAATGTATAGTGCCCAGCTCAAACATGGATGTATAATGCCCAGCTCACACATGGATGTATAATGCCCAGCTCACACATGGATGTATAGTGCCCAGCTCACACATGAATGTATAATGCCCAGCATGTATAGTGCCCAGCTCACACATGGATGTATAATGCCCAGCTCACACATGGATGTATAGTGCCCAGCTCACACATGGATATATAATGCCCCAGCTCACACATGGATGTATAATGCCCAGCTCACACATGGATGTATAGTGCCCAGCTCACACATGGATGTATATTGCCCAGCTCACACATGGATGTATAGTGCCCAGCTCACACATGGATGTATAGTGCCCAGCTCACACATGGATGTATAATGCCCAGCTCACACATGGATGTATAGTGTCCAGCTCAAACAGGGATGTATAATGCCAGCTCACACATGGATGTATAATGCCCAGCTCACACATGGATGTATAGTGCCCAGCTCACACATGGATGTATAGTGCCAAGCTCACACATGGATGTATAATGCCCAGCTCACACATGAATGTATAGTGCCCAGCTCAAACATGGATGTATAATGCCCAGCTCACACATGGATGTATAATGCCCAGCTCACACATGGATGTATAATGCCCAACTCACACATGGATGTATAGTGCCCAGCTCACACATGGATATATACTGCCCCAGCTCACACATGGATGTATAATGCCCAGCTCACACATGGATGTATAATGCCCAGCTCACACATGGATGTATAGTGCCCAGCTCACACATGGATGTATAATGCCCAGCTCACACATGGATATATAGTGCCCAGCTCACACATGGATATATACTGCCCCAGCTCACACATGGATGTATAATGCCCAGCTCACACATGGATGTATAGTGCCCAGCTCACACATGAATGTATAGTGCCCAGCTCAAACATGGATGTATAATGCCCAGCTCACACATGGATGTATAATGCCCAGCTCACACATGGATGTATAGTGCCCAGCTCACACATGGATATATACTGCCCCAGCTCACGCATGGATGTATATAATGCCCAGCTCACACATGGATGTATAGTGCCCAGCTCACACCTGGATGTATAATGCCCAGCTCACACATGGATGTATAGTGCCCAGCTCACACATGGATGTATAATGCCCAGCTCACACATGGATGTATAGTGCCCAGCTCACACATGGATGTATAGTGCCCAGCTCACACATGGATATATACTGCCCCAGCTCACGCATGGATGTATATAATGCCCAGCTCACACATGGATGTATAGTGCCCAGCTCACACATGGATGCATAGTGCCCAGCTCACACATGGATGTATAAAGCCCAGCTCACACATGGATGTATAGTGCCCAGCTCACACATGGATGTATATTGCCCAGCTCACACATGGATGTATAGTGCCCAGCTCACACATGGATGTATAGTGCCCAGCTCACACATGGATGTATAATGCCCAGCTCACACATGGATGTATAGTGCCCAGCTCAAACAGGGATGTATAATGCCCAGCTCACACATGGATGTATAATGCCCAGCTCACACATGGATGTATAGTGCCCAGCTCACACATGGATGTATAATGCCCAGCTCACACATGAATGTATAGTGCCCAGCTCAAACAGGGATGTATAATGCCCAACTCACTCATGGATGTATAATGCCCAGCTCACACATGGTTGTATAGTGCCCAGCTCACACATGGATGTATAATGCCCAACTCACACATGGATGTATAGTGCCCAGCTCACACATGGATGTATAATGCCCAGCTCACACATGGATGTATAGTGCCCAGCTCACACATGGATATATACTGCCCCAGCTCACGCATGGATGTATATAATGCCCAGCTCACACATGGATGTATAGTGCCCAGCTCACACATGGATATATAATGCCCAGCTCACACATGGATGTATAATGCCCAGCTCACACATGGATGTATAGTGCCCAGCTCACACATGGATGTATAATGCCCAGCTCACACATGGATGTATAGTGCCCAGCTCACACATGGATGTATAATGCCCAGCTCACACATGGATGTATAGTGCCCAGCTCACACATGGATGTATAATGCCCAGCTCACACATGGATGTATAGTGCCCAGCTCACACATGGATGTATAATGCCCAGCTCACACATGGATGTATAGTGCCCAGCTCACACATGGATGTATAGTGCCCAGCTCACACATGGATATATACTGCCCCAGCTCACGCATGGATGTATATAATGCCCAGCTCACACATGGATGTATAGTGCCCAGCTCACACATGGATGCATAGTGTCCAGCTCACACATGGATGTATAAAGCCCAGCCCACACATGGATGTATAGTGCCCAGCTCTCACATGGATGTATAGTGCCCAGCTCACACATGGATGTATAGTGCCCAGCTCACACATGGATGTATAATGCCCAGCTCACACATGGATGTATAGTGCCCAGCTCAAACAGGGATGTATAATGCCCAGCTCACACATGGATGTATAATGCCCAGCTCACACATGGATGTATAGTGCCCAGCTCACACATGGATGTATAGTGCCCAGCTCACACATGGATGTATAATGCCCAGCTCACACATGAATGTATAGTGCCCAGCTCAAACAGGGATGTATAATGCCCAGCTCACACATGGATGTATAATGCCCAGCTCACACATGGATGTATAGTGCCCAGCTCATACATGGATGTATAATGCCCGACTCACACATGGATGTATAGTGCCCAGCTCACACATGGATATATACTGCCCCAGCTCACACATGGATGTATAATGCCCAGCTCACACATGGATGTATAGTGCCCAGCTCACACATGAATGTATAGTGCCCAGCTCAACATGGATGTATAATGCCCAGCTCACACATGGATGTATAATTGCCCAGCTCACACATGGATGTATAGTGCCCAGCTCACACATGGATGTATAATGCCCAGCTCACACATGGATGTATTGTGCCCAGCTCACACATGGATATATACTGCCCCAGCTCACACATGGATGTATAATGCCCGGCTCACACATGGATTTGTAGTGCCCAGCTCACACATGGATGTATAGTGCCCAGCTCACACATGAATGTATAATGCCCAGCTCACACATTGATGTATAGTGCCCAGCTCACACATGAATGTATAATGCCCAGCTCACACATTGATGTATAATGCCCAGCTCACACATTGATGTATAGTGCCCAGCTCACACATTGATGTATAGTGCCCAGCTCACACATGGATGTATAATGCCCAGCTCACACATGGATTTATAGTGCCCAGCTCACACATGGATGTATAGTGCCCATCTCACACATGGATGTATAATGCCCAGCTCACACATGGATGTGTAGTGCCCAGCTCACACATGGATGTATAGTGCCCAGCTCACACATGAATGTATAATGCCCAGCTCACACATTGATGTATAGTGCCCAGCTCACACATGGATGTATAATGCCCCAGCTCACACATGGATGTATAGTGCCCAGCTCACACATGGATGTATAGTGCCCAGCTCACACATGAATGTATAATGCCCAGCTCACACATTGATGTATAGTGCCCAGCTCACACATTGATGTATAGTGCCCAGCTCACATATGGATGTATAATGCCCAGCTCACACATGGATGTATAGTGCCCAGCTCACACATGGATGTATAGTGCCCATCTCACACATGGATGTATAATGCCCAGCTCACACATGGATGTGTAGTGCCCAGCTCACACATGGATGTATAGTGCCCGCCCAGCTCACGCATGGATGTATAATGCCCAGCTCACACATGGATGTATAATGCCCCAGCTCACACATGGATGTATAGTGCCCAGCTCACACATGGATGTATAGTGCCCAGCTCACACATGCATGTATAGTGCCCAGCTCACACATGGATGTATAATGCCCAGCTCACACATGAATGTATAGTGCCCAGCTCACAGATGAATGTATAGTGCCCAGCTCAAACATGGATATATAGTGCGCAGCTCACACATGGATGTATAATGCCCAGCCAGCTCACACATGGATGTATAGTGCCCAGCTCACACATGGATGTATAGTGCCCAGCTCACACATGGATATATACTGCCCCAGCTCACACATGGATGTATAATGCCCAGCTCACACATGGATGTATAGTGCCCAGCTCACACATGGATGTATAATGTCCAGCTCACACATGGATGTATAGTGCCCAGCTCACACATGGATGTATAGTGCTCAGCTCACACATGGATATATACTGACCCCAGCAGCGGTTTTGCAAGGGACCACGGCGGCGCACTAACAAACCACCTCGTCGGCGGCGCTGCAGCGTGCCTTCCTGGGCCCCACGTGTACCCTGCATTGATGCCACCCCCCACGTGATGCACGCCCCCCACGTTATGTGTAAAAATAGAAAAATGAACAAAACAAAGCTAAGCTTTTTCTCTGTTCTAAGTCAGCAGCATAGTGTGCTTTTCCAAATAAAGTAAACAGTGCCACTGCACTAACTCACTTTCTCATTTCCCACACTGGGAATAAATGTGATGGCGCAATCTATTATTGTGCCGCGCCACTGCAAGGAGAGCTGGGGTACTTTGGGCTCTTGTATCTCCATTATATACACCCCACAAAGTAAAGTTGGGTGCCACTGGATAGGTGGCATTGCCTTTCCAATGATTGCAAACAAGACCACGTAAAATGTTTAAGAAAAAAAACAATAATTTTTTTTGTGGATGGATAGAAAATTTGCATGGGGGCCCAAATAAATGTTTGCCCTGTCAATATTGAAGACAGCCCTCATCTTGACAGTCTAAATGTACACCTATCCACCACACTCCAAATATTAAGTTACCTTTTGGACGCAATCTGAACATGGCATTGTTAACATGTCTGTAACGCTGCCTCGGTTTTAGAAACACAGGCAAATTACAATGTAGCTATCAAGGAGCTGGTATTTAACGCTTCAATGTTTTGACAGCAGAGGTTTAAAGGCACACTAGAGTTGCATTATATAAATTGTTACCTTGCAAGATAGATCTATTAGTATATACATTAGAAGCTACAGAACAAAGCTTGATCTAACTGTAAGACACAGAGTTGTTATCTGCTAATTATTCAATAATGAAAAATTCTCCAAAACAAAAGGACATTATTAAAGGCATTATATTAAAAGGACATTATAAAAGGGATGCTCTATTGAAAAACAGAGTTCCCTGATTTGCCTTTAAATAATTGGGCAGACGCTGATGACAGCCTCTGCCCAATTATTTTTTTTATTTCTATTTTTTGGGGTGGTTGAATTTACTCCCTTTTTTCCCTTGTCATGCACTGCTCCTCCTCTTCAGCTCAGGGACTCCTGAAACTGGAAGTCCCTGCACCTAATGCAATTTGTGCTTCTACACAACTTGCATACCGTAGGAAGTGCAAATTGTGCACCGCTACAGACTTTATTTACACAAGTTCTGTAGAGCCTGCGCAGAGCACTGGATCGTAGCTGTGCATGCATGTGCAGATCAGATTCATCGCTGCCTCTCTGACACCGCTCGTTATTACGTGTGGTCTCAGTGAGAGTGACATCAGCACGCTCTCTGCTTGCTGACGTCATTAGTGACCGATCTGGTGACCAGCAACCAGGAAATTCAAAATGTTGGCTGCTGGTAACGTTGGGTTGGGTGGAGGAAAATCATCCACTTCTCCCAGCGATTACACATGTTTAGAGCAGCAAGGGGGGGGCACTCCTCACATCCTGACCACTTTGAAACAATAAAGTGGTCAGGATGAGTATAGTGTCCCTTTAAGATTTCAGCTTAAGATGACCCCTGACCTTCTTGCTGCACACATATTAATTCAAATTAAGTTTTAGGAACAATATGAATTGCTAAAATACTTACGTTTTGTGTTTCAAAGTTCATGCGTCGTACATAAATCTTGATGTGAGAGATCTGCCCAGTATGTGCTCCTTGCGTGAAATCAATAAATGAATCATAATGGCATCTTTTGAGATCCTTGTCACGGTTAGTTATGGTGAAGTGCAAAATCCTGATCAATTACACAAAGAAATGCAGCTTTCTTGCAGATCTTGCTACACAATATTCTCTTTTGCCGTTATTACTTTATATAGAGGTAATGGATTTTACCTTTTGAAGAATCGCAACTACATCACAATGGTTACCTCCCTAGACTTAAAAAATACAGCATTAGAAGACATTCCACGACCGCCTAACCCGCTTCCTATCATCCAACTCCTTGCTTGACCCACTGCAATCTGGCCTTCGCTCCCAACACTCAACAGAAACCGCTCTCACAAAGGTTACTAATGACCTCCTTTCTGCTAAATGCAATGGCCACTACTCCATACTGATCCTACGTGACCTCTCAGCTGCCTTTGATACAGTCGACCCTCCTCACAGAGACCCTCTTCTCTCTGGGTCTCTGTGATCCCATCCTCTCCTGCCTAAAATCGTACCTCTCTAATACATCCTTCTCACTATCCCTTGCTGGCAACTCCTCCTCTTCAATGCCTCTGTCAGTCGGCTCAGTCCTAGGTCCTAGGGTCCTCTACTCTTCTCCATTTATACCTCCTCACTGGGTAAACTCATCACCGATTATGGCTTCAGGTATCACCTATATGCTGATGACACTCAGATCTACCTCTCCACTCCCGATCTCTCTCCCTCTGTTCTCTCTCAGGTCAATGTCTGTCTGGGATCTCTGCCTGGATGGCCTCTCACTACCTGAAGATCAATATGTCCAAGTACGAACTCCTTCTAATTTCCCCCTTCTAACTCTACTCCAATTTGTTGACGGTATCACTATCCTTCCTTCTGCACAAGTCCGCTGCCTCGGAGTGACTCTTGACTCCAGTCTTTCCTTCAGCCCCTAATCACTCTCCTCATCTTGCCGCAATCGCCTCTGCAATATTGCCAAAATCCGTCCATTTCTGACTGCCAACACCACCAAGCAACTTATCCACTCGCTTTTTATCTCCCGCCTGGACTACTGCAACAACCTCCTGACTGGCCTTCCTATCTCCCGCCTCTCCCCCCTGCAGTCCATCCTAAACACAGCAGCTCGGCTTATCCATCTCACCCGTCGCTCTGTCTCTGCCGCTCCTCTCTGTGAATCCCTACACTGGCTTCCCATACACAGCAGAATCAAACTCAAACTACTCACCCTGATCTACAAAACCCTCACTAACACCGCCCCTACCTCACCCTCACTACCTGTCCTCACTAATCATCAAATACACCCCAGCCTGCTCCCTAAGATCCAGCAATGACCTGTGCCTGGCATCCCCATCATTACCTCTTCACATGCCAGATTGCAGGACTTTTCTTGTGCGGCGCCGACCCTATGGAACGCGCTTCCTCGCAATATCAAACTGTCCCCAAATCTGGCTTCATTTAAACGCTCCCTAAAGACCCTTCTATTTAGGGAAGTCTACCACCAGACTCCGTAACAAGACATCCGACCAACCCAAAAACTGTCCTCACCTCTCCCTGCATAAACTCGTCACTGCAGTCCCCCCTCCTGTTTCTATCGGCTCACCCATCTAGATTGTAACTTCCCACGGGAATAGGGCCCTCATGTCCTCCTGTATCTGCTGGCAGCAATACTGACCTGCCTCCTGTATGTATTGTAGAATTGTACTGTCTTTACCCTTTGCACCTTGTACAGCGCTGCAGAATGTGTTGGCGCTTAATAAATAATAAATAACATTCTATTCACATGACTCCAGTGTATCCATATTTTGGACAGACCATCCCTATTTTGGGCACAAAGTCCTCTGTTCTGAGCAAATGTTCCCATTGTAAAATAAATCCATGCTTTTGTTGTGTTCGGTTGTATTACAGAGATGTACAGCAATGAGCCTCTAAACTATAATAAAATTAGAAATTAGGAATTTAGGAATTAGGAATTAGAAAAATATGACATAAATAATATACTTTATAATTCTAGTTACTTAAACAGCCACTATAAAGGGTCTTTTCACTAAGCACCAAGCTTGCCACCGAATTGCACCGAAAGGTGAATTTCACCGTTCAGTGCAGTTTCGGGGCAGTTTGTCTAATCAAGCTGTCAATTTGCCAATTACAGGAGAATTGACAGCAAAATACAGTGCCGAATTTATCCCATAGAGAAGTAATTTTTCGTCTATTCACAGAACGCCAAACTGCACCGAAATGTTGGCGAAATTACCTGATTTTTGGTGATTCAGTTCAACAGGTTTAAGCAGGTGAATCCCATAGGATTCAAAGTAAAAACGTAGTATCTTTTTTAATTTTAAAAAATCTGTTAATTATTTTCATTTCAGCAAAAAGCCTTTTTATTTTTTAGAACACGTTTTTGCTTTTTTTTTCCTACAAAATTTTTGTTTCCCAATTTTTTAAAAAAAAGGCATTTTTATTATTATTCTGTAACAGACTTTTTAATTATTTTTTTTAAGGACCTTTTTTATTATTTAGATGAATTTTATTGGTTTAAACACCTTTTCTTTCTTCAGTTCGGTGGAATAGCCGAGGCCACTTCGGTGCTTTTCATCCACGTTCTCCAACTTTTTCGTGGGGCTTTGACGACTCCATCTTCGGCGCACTGTGGTGACCATTCGCTAAATAGTGGATTCACCAAAATTGCAGCAAAATGGAATTACTGACGTGCGCTGAAGCAGACTGAAGTGAAAAGCACTGCAGTGTCACAGAAATTTTGCTTCTCTGTGAACAGACCCTCAAGTCTTGAACTCCTGTAAAAAGCCTTCAAGCCTTGAAACAGCAATATCTCCGCCACACATCCAGGAACATTCCCTAAAATGCAAACAACCCTTTTCGGCACTATGAATTGTTAGGGAGAGGGATGCTTATCACTTTGCTTATGACAATGTGTGTAGCCTTGTAGACAGTCACTTAAAAACAAGAGAAATCTCAATGTATCCTTCCTGGTAAAATATTTTGAAAATAAATAAATAACATATAAATAAACAGACTAAATAGAAATCAGACCACATGTAAAAAATGGACATTATGATAATTTTTGCCATCATGAAGCCATTTTTTCCTGCTAAAATATTGTATTAATAAACGGGTTTTGGTGTATATCATTAGATTGGTCTCCAAAAGAGCCAGCTTTTCTCCGTCGCCAGTGCCTTAGCCTTGTATACACCCCAGGGGAGTCATTTGGAGGCTCTGCCCCTGCAGTCAGGGTCTTTTCCAGGATGACATTCAGTTCCTCATGCTTAAAGAGCAGCTTAGCACTGCAACACAAAGCAAACCCATGCAAGGACAATGGCAAGCAGGAAATTACAGAGGAGAGGAAGCAAGAACTACCAGAGCATTCACATAATCTGCGTCAGGAGAGGGGGGCTATTATGCCATGGGGCCATCTGGGTGGGGGACAAATCCTCTTCCCATGTTCCCATTCTTGCGATCTGTTTATAAACAGGATCCTTCTCTGAAAGCATATATAGCCTAGCATTGTATCTGCTTGTAGAGCAAGCAATGCGTATTTTGGAATAAATACAGTAAACATAATTAACCCTCTCATTGCCAAGCGTTATTTTTGTTTGGAAAAAAATCTTAAAATTACTTTCATGCAAGGGACACATAGTTAACACCTAAATGTAGTGTAAAGTACTAATTATGCAAAAAGGATTGTTTTTATAAGTTAATTAAAAGATTACAGTAATGTAAATTTTCTCATCTTAAATTTGCCTTGTGTTTGGTTACCCTTTACAGAAATATTGCTGGGATAAAAGGTTCTAAACTGTAGATGGTGTCCCCTATCTTACACAATTCCACATATGATCTGCATTATTAGCATACAGGCAGAAATAGTCTTTGGGTCAAACACAGTAAATATGATGAAGATAGATAATAATATTAGCCAGATTTGCTGCTTATGGGGATTTGTAATGATGATCATGATTGCACATTAGCAATGCAGCTTCCAAGAAATACCAACAGAATAAAAATAATATCTGTATGTAGCATAATGCCTGTATATGGAAATTAAACTCCCGGACAGGGATGTTCAGCATTTATAACCTCCTGAATTGTATCCCTACATAGTAGTGAGTGACCCCATATCTCTCCCTTTATTCTGTCCTCTCCCTGGCTGATGCAAGAAAGTGTGTTGAACCTTTTGTTACAGTGAGAGTGTATTACAAAGCAATAGCAAGTATGTATGTATTTGGTACTGGAAGGGTTCAATAAGGATCTACTCTATCAAGGAGTATCAAAAAATGTTCAGTGAAAGCTATAGACCCTGTTCCAGATGAGCCTGTAATAGGAATCCAATAAATGCTGAGAGGTGGCATAGCACTCCCTGTGGCTCTCTGGCTAATCCTCTGGCCCGATGGCTATCATTGGCTGCAGGGGCTTCCTGAGTTCAGGCAGTCCTGCCAATGACAGAGTTAAGGGGTTAAAGAGTATCCCTGCTCATTATTCTCAGGCTGCCTCCACACATTAATGCTTCCTTTACAAAATATAGGAAGAGTTAAATTACCTGAACAGTAGCCATTACAATTATTGATTGGGGCCTTTGTATTTAACAGCTCACTCATTTAATAGTAACAGCTCAGTTGGAATAGCCCCCACATTTCCATGTTTTCTGACAGGCATTGGCTAGTAAACAATTAGAACAATTTCAGGAAACCAAGAGGTCGGTTACGGCCTCCATGGTTCTCATGGCTTTCATTGAAGAACAATATATCAGTGTTGACAAACATTGGCACCCCAGATGTCTCGGAAGTACAGTCCATGCCCCATGATGCACAGTCACAGGTAAGGCTTTCTGTGCATCAGGGGACATGTACTTCAGAAACATCTAGGATGCCAAGGTTCACCATCACTGATATACAGTTCTCTTTATTGTGTTATTTGTAGACTTGGTGCTGGGCAGCTTTCTCGATTTTTCATGATTAGAGTTTTTGGCCGACCTCGATTTTATTTTTATGAAAATCAAGGAATAGGGATGTTTTGCCGGCACTTCCATCTGAGCATTGACGGAACAGAGCCAAAAGGTGTAGGTTTGTCTGGTCAGTCATGTTGTCGAGAACACATACTACTATATTAACCAGAGGGAATGCGCTGCCCTGCAATATGTATAATTCATATGCCATAGGACTAGGGCAGAGGTTCCCAACTGCGGTCCTCAAGTCCCCCTAACAGGCCAGATTTTGCAGATCACCTTGGGGAAATGCAGACTGAATCCTGCAATCACTGAGCAGCAAATCCTATCACCTGTGCTGTGCTTCAGATATCTGGAAAACCTGACTTGTTGGGGGTACTTCAGGGCCGCGGTTGGGAATCACTGCTCAAGGGAAATGAATTGCCTAATTAAGGCAGGTGACCTTGGATTGCTCTGATTATATGGATTCCACAGACTGCAAGATTGGATTTTTCATGCACTGCCCAACAGCATGAATAAATTATATGTATCCAGGAAAACATGGAGGATCTGACAACCCTAAACAGACACCTGCTTAATGTGTCAGTAATGCTAAGGAAATAATATCTTGGTCTTATTTATTTATAAAGGATTTTACCAGGAAGGATACATTGAGATTTCTCTCGTTTTCAAGTATGTCCTGGGTTCAAGGACATTGAATTGTTACCATAGGCGTGCGCACGGGGTGTGCCGGATGTGCCTGGGCACACCCTAATGGCGGCCCCCCGCAGGCCCGCAGAACACTTTGGGTCCCGGCTGGCTGCATCCCATGGATAGCTGCCGGGACCCTTCATTCCTGCAGGCCTGGCGGCAGCCTCTGCTTCCCTGGTGGTCCGGTGGCTGTGGGGTGCTGCATTGTGATCTGTGCTTCGCGCACAGACCGCAGAGCACGTCCCACAGTGATTGACTATCCACGAGCACCGGCGATCACTGATGACCTGTCACCTGACCGCCGGCGCTCAATGACTGTGTCAGAGCGCCGGCGGTCAGGTGACATGTCACCTCCGGCGTTCATGTCCAGTCACTCGCTCACTGTGGGACGTGCTCTGCGGTCTGTGCGCGAAGCACAGATCACAATGCAGCACCCCACAGCCACCGGACCACCAGGGAAGCAGAGGCTGCCGCCAGGCCAGCGGGGGTGAAGGGTCCCATTCTGGCAGATATCCATGCGATGCAGCCAGGGGCAAATATATCCGTGTATGAGCTGCTGGGGGCAAATATACATGTATGAGCTGTTGGGGGCAAATATATCCGTGTATGAGCTGCTGGGGGCAAATGTATCCGTGTATGAGCTGCTGGGGGCAAATATATCCGTGTATGAGCTGCTGGGGGCAAATATAGCCCTGTATGAGCTGCTGGGGGCAAATATAGCCCTGTATGAGCTGCTTGGGGCAAATCTAGCCATGTAAGAAGTGCTATGGGCAAATATATCCATGTAGGAGCTGCTTGTGGCAAATATATCAGTGTATGAGCTGCTGGGGGCAAATATATCCGTGTATGAGCTGCAGGGGGCAAATATAGCCATGTATGAGCTGCTTGGGGCAAATATAGCCATGTATGAGCTGCTGGGGGCAAATATATCTGTGTATGAGCTGCTGGGGGCAAATATATCCGTGTATGAGCTGCTGGGGGCAAATATATTCGTGTATGAGCTGCAGGGGGCAAATATATCCGTGTATGAGCTGCAGGGGGCAAATATAGCCCTGTATGAGCTGCTGGGGCAAATATAGCCATGTATGAGCTGCTTGGGGCAAATATATCCATGTATGAGCATTGGGGCAAATGTATCCGTGTATGAGCTGCTGGGGCAAATATATCCATGTATGAGCTGTTGGGGCAAATATATCCATGTATGAGCTGCTGGGGGCAAATATATCCATGTATGAGCTGCTGGGGGCAAATATAGCCATGTATGAGCTGCTGGGGGCAAATATAGCCATCTATGAGCATTGGGACAAATATAGCCATGTATGAGCATTGGGGCAAATATATCCGTGTATGAGCTGCTGGGGGCAAATATATCCATGTATGAGCTGCTGGGGGAAAATGTATCTGTGTATGAGCTGCTGGGGGCAAATATATCCATGTGTGAGCTGATGGGGCAAATGTATCCGTGTATGAGCTGCTGGGGGCAAATGTATCCGTGTATGAGCTGCTGGGGCAAATATAGCCCTGTATGAGCTGCTGGGGGCAAATATAGCCCTGTATGAGCTGCTTGGGGCAAATATATCATGTGTGAGCTGCTTGGGGCAAATATATCCGTGTATGAGCTGCTGGGGGCAAATATATCCGTGTATGAGCTGCAGGGGGCAAATATAGCTGTGTATGAGCTGCTGGGGGCAAATATAGCCATGTATGAGCTGCTGGGGGCAAATATAGCCCTGTATGAACTGCTTGGGGCAAATCTAGCCATGTATGAGCTGCTGGGGGCAAATATATTAATGTATGAGCTGCTTGGGGCAAATATATCCGTGTATGAGCTGCTGGGGCAAATATATCCGTGTGAGCACCTATATATTCATGTGAGCTGGGGGCAATATATTCATGTGAGCTGGGGGCAATATGTCCATATGATCTGTGGGGCAATATATCCATGTGAGCTGGGGGCAATATATCAAATGTGAGCTGCTTATTACTGTACAGCTCTGTGATACCCTCAAACACACCGCATATTACTGGGGCTGGTATGAAATTTTTTTCCAGGGCTGGTTTTTATCCCCAGTCCGGGCCTGGTTCTGGACCAGCAATACCCCCCTCCCTGCAAAAAGAAAGGAAAGCAGGAGAGGGGGCAACTTTTGTATTTAAGGCTGGGGTCAGACCAGCGCACTTTTAACGTGCGTTCTGGCGCACATAATTACGGCCGCACTAGCAGCAGATGACGGGCAATGACGGCCAATATACGATGTACGGCCGCACAAAAGTCCGGCCGTGCAACGCAAGTGGAATTTGAACGCATTTTTCTGAGAACGCTGAACCGCTAGTACTGACGTACTGAGTGCGCAGCTGCGGCATAGCGGCGTGTTTGCGTGATTAGGAGATGTCAGACGCTGCTAATGTTCAGCCTACATAACGTCCAGACGCAAAAAGAGTTTTATTGACGATCCGTACAAAATCAAGCCCGAAAATGCGCGTCGTCTGACCGTTTTTGCGCATTCCGTGATAAAATACGTCAATGCGTTCGGAAGCACTTTTTCACGTTCGCGGGGAAAAATGCTTTCGTCTGACCCTAGCCTAAACTGGGGGTTTTATTGCTGCGTACTTTGATATGCTCATACACTGCACATTACTGGGGTTTTAATGCTGTGGACTTTGTGATACGCTCATACACTGCACATTACTGGGGTTTTATTGCTGTGGACTTTGTGATACGCTCATACACTGCACATTACTGCGGTTTTATTGCTGTGGACTTTGTGATATGCTCATACACTGCACATTACTGTGGGTTTTATTGCTGTGGACTTTGATACGCTCATATACACCGCACATTACTGTGAGTTTTACTGCTGTGCAGCTCTGTGATATGCTCATACACACCACACAGTACTGTGAGTTTTATTGCTGTGGATTCTGTAATAAGCTCATACACACCGCACTTTGCTGGGGGTTTTATTGCTGTGGTTTCTATGGTATGCTCATATACGCTGCACCTTACTGTGAGTTTTATTGCTGTGGATTCTGTGATACGTTCATACACACCACACATGGCTGGGGGTTTTATTGCTGTGGATTCTGTGTTGACTGCACTGTATGGCTGTGTGTGTAAATGCATGTATTTGTCTTTAAACAGTCTTTTTTCACTGTGCTGTACGTAAAATTCGGCACCTGTGTCCTTGTCTCAACCCGGCATTGACCCTTGCCCTGCATCCAAAAGGCTGGTATTGCTCCTAGAATCGCTGCTTTATCTTCTGCCTGCACTCCACAAAGTAAGAATAGTGAATAAAGCATCGTGAGATACAGGTAGGAGACTAAATATTGGTGCTTGGCAGCAGAAGGTAAACCTCCCTGGCGATCTGATTTTGTCATTTTTATGTCAAAATCGGTGCATTTATTCAGCCCCTTGGCGGTTTTCCCGAGTGTGGCTCGGGGTTAAATTTCAATGCTGAAAGCAGTAACCCCGAGCCACACCTGGGCTGTTACATACCTGTCCCTGCACTCCCTCGCTATCCTCTCGCAGTCACCTCCGGCCGATCGCGGCGTCCTGGTTCCTGTTGCGAGTGGCTGAATCCCTGCACTTTGGGGGCCCTGCGGTGAATGGTGAATTCACCACAGGGTGGGGCAATTTGATTCCCTGAAGTGCAGGGAACAACAGTCAGCGACATTTCGGTGCTCTGTGAATGACCCCTATAGTAATGATATATTTTGGCTGAATGCGTGAGTGTGTGTCTGTGTATGTTTGCATAAGGGTGTGTGAATATATGTGTGTGTTTGAACTTTTGGGTGCACACCCTAATACAATAGGCTGCGCACGCCTATGATTGTTACAGTAGGTACAGAAATACAAAGCAATAACTGCAAGATATTAAAACCAACACACAATTATACAGATTAACACAGAAAATAAATATGTAGAAAATATATTCACTATGTTACATGTTTACAGGTGCATTCTGTATCGAGGTATGTTAATAGAGATCTCTTGCTTGCAGGTTGCAGCATTAGGAAAATACTATTTAGAAAATTCCACATTGGTAATTGAGCTGCATGATCAACATTTTGTGTTTATTAACTAAATAATGAATCTGTGTGGGTTAAGATACATTATGACAAGATTTAAAATAAAAAAGAATTAGGAGGGGATAATCACCAACTATGTTGTGCTGTAGATTTTTCCTCCCATGTTGATAAATCCGCCAGATTTTTGACTCTCAACACAGATCACTGTTTAGTAAATGACTCCATCCATCTTTGCCAGATGAATTCTTCCCCTTGAGTTTGATTGACTCTTTAATGCTTATTCGTTATTAGTGTTGTAAAGCAGACGTGGGGATTAATCCATTACGTTTCATAAAAAATGCTTGATGGTCTAAATCTAGCTTTTATAGCCTAGCTAGTCCTCCGGAGCCATCAGTTTTTATATATTTTTTTAAAAAAATGCCTCTAATAAATACAATTTATGCTATTAAGTTTGCATGTAGCAAAGTAATGTTTGTTTTCTTATAGCGACAACTCGAATTTCTCTTTGCGACCTTGATTTGGATGATGTTTATATAAAATAAGTCTGTATGGGTGCACAGCCAGACATGTTTATGTTTATTAGCGATATTATTATGATTAGTATGCACATTGTTATCATGTCAGGACAAAATATTTTCCACCCTTCGCAAAATAAATGAAGGACACTTCAAAAAAAGTAATTTGGCAAAGGCAGCAACATACAGTAGGTTTTAAAGGCATCCAAATCACTCACGTCCCTACAGGCAAAGGAAACTTACTGGCCTGTAGTAAGATATATTAGATTACTTTGATTTGCATCCCAAAGGAACTGCCTGGTTTAGTTAATTATGCAGTTTCATTGCTGTCCATCAGCATCACAAAGTTAATGTTAAAGAAAGTGTAAAATCATAAATGGAGAACCTGTTACTCTTTATTCCCTCCAAAAAAATGTGCAATTTTCACCAAAACTTAAAAAAAATATTTTTTTGCTTGTATTTTGGCACAATCTGGTTTATGAAAAATATGACTGTATAAAATACTGACGTTGCTACCGGAATGGGAAATGAGAAGTTGAGAAATGGCAGCAGCATTGTTAATTTTATATGTGAAAAATGGGCAATTTCACAGCATCAGTGGGGAAAAAAAACAAATTTTTTTGTGTTTTGTTTTTTTGCTTTTTATGTATTTATTTATTTAATAGTATACATGGTCATATTTGATATCTTTGGAATGGCCAGACTCTGGTCTAATGACACCTGAGTTGACAAAGTGGGGTGTAAAGAATGGCAATATGGTCTTCCAAAGTACCCAGGCTTCTCCTTGCAGCAGTGCGACGGATTGTGTTTTAGATGAAACAATGCGTAATAATGCATTATGCCATCACCTCCAAACATGCTCACAGTGTGGGAGAAAATAAAGTGAACTAGTGCAGTGGCATTGTTTGCGTTAGAATGCCACTGCCTTAGAACAGAGAAACAAAAAAAAGGTTTTGCAATTCATTTTTTTTATTTTTGCACGTTATGTGGTCACGTTTGGTATCAATGGAAAGGCCAGACTCCCACCTTTCCAATGGCACCTCACAACCCTGTGGGGAGTACAGTATGGTGATGCAAGACTCCAAAGGACCCCCGGCGCTCCTCGCAGTTTACAATTTCAATGGAAAAATGCGTAATAACGCACTGTGCCATCATCTCCACACTTGCTGCCACCATGGGAAATGAGAATGTGAGCTATTACAGCAATTTTGTTTGCTTTATTATTGAAAAAGTGAAAATACTGCTGCTTTTGGGCAATAAAAAAATATATTTTAATTTTATTAATTTCCTTTTTTATTGTTACCTATTTTTTGGTCATCTTCGAGATCTTTGGAAAGGCCAGAATCTGGTCTTTCCAATGACAGCTCATTGTCCTGTCAAAGACAACTCATGTCAGGGAGTCAGAGATACAGGGGTCCATTACCCTGCCAGGCAGGGGGACTCCCTCTTTCTGGCATCATCACGCATGACGCAGGGGCAGGGGACCAGTCCCACAGCAAGGGCTGATATCGGCAGATAGTTGCCAAGTGGGGACGGCGCGAAGACGTGCAGGGAGCGTCCTCCGAGCACAGGAGTGAAACAGGAGGATGCTCCCTGCATAATGAGCTCATTTAGGATTCAGTGTAAAACAATATTAATGTTTTTAATTACATTTTTATTTAACGTTTATTCTTTTCATTTTCAGCAAAAAGCCTTTTTATTTAATTTTTACTATCAGGGTTATTCAGAGAGCGTGAAAAGCAGGAGAATAACTGGAGAATGAAAAATTCTAGGTCAAAATAGCCGATTTGGAAAGTGAGATGAAAGGGAGAATTTTTCTGGTTTGGCTATTTTGACCTAGAATTTTTCATTCTCCAGTCATTCTCCTGCTTTTCACGCTCTCTCAATAACCCTAAATACCTTTCTGAATATTCTTAGAAGAAATTTTTGATTCCCAATTTTTTTAAAAGACTTTTATTCTGTAACAGACTCTTTTATTAATTTTTAAAAGACTTTTTATTATTATTTAGACACATTTTAAATGCATTTTTATTGGTTTAGACACCAATTAGAAGAATAGCAGATTTCTGTTTTGTGTTTTTCTTTGTTCTGTGGTCTCTTCAGAAGCCTTCAGTGGTCAGTTCGGCAGTCCTCAGGGACTCCATCTTGGGGAAAACGTAATATCTGAACTGCACCAAACTACAAAGCACCGAAACTTCACTCTAATTTCGGTGCTTTCTGAATAACTCCTTTAGTAATTTTCTTCAAATCTTGTAACTCTTGGAAGGATCTCCTTAAAGCAGGGATCTCAAACTCTGCTCCCCAGATGTTGCAGAGCTACAACTCCTCTGAGAACCTACTGAATTGAAAGAATTGTGTGAATTGTAGACCATCAACATCTGGGGGGCCCAGAGTTTGAGGATCCTGTCTTAATAGGTCTCCAGTCTCCAAGTGAGTCGCACTACAGCCTGCATAGCAAGGCTTAGTGGGATTTGAAGATAAGTCTCCCCACAGTTATTGCACTCATAAGGTGGATGGAATTACTTCATAAGATGAATTTAGCAGTACCGTTGCACTTTGCTTCAAAAATTAACATTGACATAATCGACCATTTTCAATTGACCAGTTAACCATAATCCACTCAGAACACATACAGGTCTATTCACTAAAGGTGAAACTCAGGAGAATAACTGACTGGAAAAGTGAAAATTCTAGGTCAAAATAGTCAATCCAGAAAAATTATCCCATTTATCTCACTTTCCAAATTGGCTATTTGGTCTAGAATAGATTGTTCTCTTCGCTTGTCGGTTCTCCTGAGTTTCACCTTTAGTGAATAGACCTGATAGCCATCAGCTTGTCATAACTGCAAGAAACCTTGACCTCCTCAGTGCGCACAGCCATCAGCTACTCAGAAGCTCACATAACCAAGAACCTCAAGTATCCAAGATTTCCTCAGGACGCACAAGGGTCTACTCAAAGAAAGGTGAAACTCAGGAGAATGACTGGAGAAGTGAAAATCCTTGACCAAAATAGCCAAACCAAAAAAATTCTCCCATTTGATCTAGATTGTTCTCTTCTCCTACCAGTTCTCCTGATTTTCACCTTTCTCTGAATAACCCGGATCGTCATTAGCAACTCAGAATCTCAAGCAACCCTGATCTCGTTACTATACACAGTTCGTTAGTATACTCAACTTCTCAGGACGAAGATTTCCTCAGCGAACACAGCCACCAACTTTTCAGAATCTGCATCCTTCACCAAATGTTATACCTCTCATGTCCTGGTGCCTTCCATGTTCTTTTATGTTGGCAGTTGTCTATTGCTCCATTCACAGGCCACCAACTTTATAAACCCCCTGCTCCTTTTATGTATCATGTCCCTTTAGTTCTTTAACAGTGCAAATATTTGGCCCTTCTGGCAGAACTTTTATAATATGCTGTAATTGCTACATTATTATCCCAGTAACTTGACCATCTGCTTTTATTGTACCGTTTCGCCTACCATTTGTATTATCCCCCAGAATAAAAAAAGAATATGTTTAGGCTATATAGATACAGAGTAATAAATAATGAAAGGGTATATAGGGAGGAAGGTGTGTGAAATAGACAGACATTAGATGAGCGGATTGATACATAGGGTCTGCCTTTGGTTTAGCCTTTTATTGCGATCTGTACCTTTCTGGTCCCTGACCATGATTTTCATCATTTATATTTCAGTGATCTGAGGATGCTAAGGAGTGCATGTATTTAGCTATAGAATATGAAATAAGCAAGTCCCACAGATGTTTTCATACTCATATAAAATGTTCACCTAAGAATGTGCTGTTGAAATGACCAACGCAAGATAAGGTAAGGGTTTGGGGGTGTTTTAAGGTTGGGAGGGCATTGGTTGATGTAGTACTCTGGACAAGAGGACATAGATGCCATTGAGTTAGTGGGGATGTAGAAATGGGGTTGAGGGGAACTAATTGTAAAGAGATGCTTGCTATAATAGTGCTGTGGATTGTAACTTCTGCCACTCCTAACCTCCCTTACATCAAATGGTAAAGTTGTTTTGGTGGCACTCCAGCATCTCTAATAATGGGGTGTTGATAAAA
Organism: Leptobrachium leishanense; assembly: GCA_009667805.1. Lineage (NCBI taxonomy): Eukaryota > Metazoa > Chordata > Amphibia > Anura > Megophryidae > Leptobrachium > Leptobrachium leishanense. Next base: position 126,712,418 of record CM019065.1, read on the forward strand.
ATGTGGTACAAATGTGTGTTTTAGTGAACTATTTCCATTGTCTTTTTTAAATATCTTCATTTTCATATCTGTTGTTTAAAGTAGATCTCGACTACCTTAGACAGTGAGCATTTTGCACAATTGATTGCATTGCCCTCTACAATACCTGAGAATATTTTAGGGATTTAGATTTCTTTTTTTTTGACCATCCTTTTTGGCTAGGGTCAGACGAAAGCATTTTTCCCCGCGAACGTGAAAAAGTGCGTCCGAACGCATTGACGTATTTTTTCACGGAATGCGCAAAAACAGTCAGACAACGCGCATTTTCGGGCGTGATTTTGTACGGATCATCAATAAAACTCTTTTTGCGTCTGGACGTTATGTAGGCTGGACATTAGCAGCGTCTGACATCTCCTAATCACGCAAACACGCCGCTATGCTGCAGCTGCACACTCAGTATGTCAGTACTAGCGGTTCAGCGTTCTCAGAAAAATGCGTTCAAATTCCACTTGCGTTGCACGGCCGGACTTTTGTGCGGCCGTACATCGTATATTGGCCGTCATTGCCCGTCATCTGCTGCTAGTGCGGCCGTAATTATGTGCGCCAGAACGCACGTTAAAAGTGCGCTGGTCTGACCCCAGCCTTTGTTGTGATGTTCCCCGCATCTGCCAGACCAATTTCACATCTGTCTTCCTCTACAAATAATATATGACGTTTCTCTTAGTTCCACCTAAAAGACTATTCTTCACACTATGAAGCATTATCAGTACAGGTGCAGGTGTGGGTTTCACTGACCAAGAGCTGTAGGAAGCTTTTGTGTACTTGTAATCCCAGACCTGACCGCTAGGGGGAAGCAGAACGGGTGCATCTGACATTCTAAAATATATCCTACTGATTTAACCATTTAGCTGCTGAAGTGAACAGCCCACTTGGACCGCCTAGGGAAATGGAATTAAAAATAAATAAAACATTTTTAATGTTTAATCTATGCCCTGCTATTTTGCTAAGTTCAGTATGTTCAGTAAAGCAGGGTTGCATTCACCCTCTCAGACTGTGCTCATCCTAATGTGATAATGCATAGACCCTAAAGACATGGACACGGACTGTGCATGTATCAAATAACAATAACAGCCAGGCATGAGGTCATAAATAATCCCTGTGTATGTTTTAGCTGTAAAACCAAATTCATGCCCAGATCCCTCTGTCACTAGTAATAATATCATCATTAATTATCAGAATCTGTAGCAACAGTGGATTTTATATTAAAATAAAAATCTATCATTTATAGTAACTATAATTGTGTAATGTTATATTCTGCCACCGCAGACTCTGTAGCATCCATAAGGAAATTGCATTGAAGCATCTACAGTACATCCAGTGTGTGCAGAATACACGTGTGTGTATCAACACTGCCAGCCCCAGCATCATGCACATGCTAGACCTGTGCATGGGGGAAACGCCTGCTTTACATGAAACCCATAAGACAATGCATTCGATGCACTCAACCATAACATCACAATATTTTATTACACCATCAACAATTGCAAGATCTTTTTTTACTAATGATTGTGTCGTGCTAAGGGTTAATTACATATACATGTGCTGTAATGGACAGAATGGGTTAAGACAGTAGCTACACATGCAACCTGCTCCCTGTCCATTTTTTTTCTTAGCTATAATTTATTGCCATTTTTGGCACAATTCCCTGCTGCTGGGAGACTTGTTGACACAGCCATGTGCTCTTTATACTAGACAGTGCTACACACACCCGGACAGAAGACAATGATCAGCCCTATCCAGGATTACTACAAAGAGATGTTATGATGAGGCTGTCATGGCAACAGAATACTCAGGATCTCCAAATCAATCAGTGCAGGGCGAGGGAGACTTTCACTGCAAGATGCCGCAGAGTAATGTACCACCACACACATGACATTATGAAGGAAGGACCACATGGAAGGTGCACTGACACCTAAACTGGAGATGGAGACTGCAGGAACACTGGAAGCACAAGCCAAGGGGTGTGACACTGATATGTGGGGAAACTGTCACTTTGTAACTTTTTTTTTTCCCAGAGAAAATTTTTGAGAACAATCTCTTGCATTGTCATATCCCACCAATGCCCTCACAAGAGGAGCACAAGTGATGCCCACTAAGTGTCTCAGTGTGTGTCCTCAAGTTCCTGACTCTAGGTGATCGCTATAGGGAGCGATGAAAGGTGTTGAGAAATTATAAAACATATCATACATGGTTTCATGAAAAGAAGGGTAAGCAGATCATTCACTTACCTAGGATGACAGTGACAAGTCCCAGTGCCAATTCAAAGCACCAGCCTCTGCTTCCCTCAGCCATGGGATCTCTCTCTATATTGTGTTTCAAAGAAGGGGGGAAAAAAAAGACAAAAAAATACGAAACCAGCCAAATTGCTGCAAGGAGAGAATCTGCCTGGATAGTGTAGTCACACAAAGAAATGCAGCCAGGCTGGTGATGGGGGGGGCTCAGTCACTCCTCACTGGGACAGTTGGGGACACATTTGCACCATTTTGCACATGCATTAAAAATGTCAGCATCCTCTTGCTTCTACAGACCATCTGAGTGAGTGTGTATGTTCAATGAACCAGCAGCTCCCAGGTCCCCCCCCCCCATCACCACCCTCCTCCCTCTCAACACAGTTCTCCTGAGGCCCTTTCTGGGGAACAAAAGACCAGCCAGTGCTTTCTGCTAGTGGACTTTTTAAGCAAGTGATCCCCATGCTTTTGAACTGCAGGCGTGTGGGTTTCATTGGGGAGGGGACTTCAAGAATCCCCTTTAACATCCCCTTCTCACCTAAATCTTGTCAGATCACCTTTGCCTCTTCTCCCCGTCCCTCGTCTTTATTTTTGGTATTTCAAGACTGAACGTAGACTAAAAATCCCCATTAATAGCTCATTCCCCACAAATAAGCTGTAGGTGTCGTACAGGACGGTAATGTCTGTGCTGGGATGTGATGTGATGCTCTGTCACTGTAGCACATGGGAAAGACTGGAAATATTTTGACTTCTTTCAAATGGACAGAACAAAGGAATAGCTTTCTGTCCTGGAGTGGATAATGTGATCCGACATAGAATGCGGGAAGAAAATAGGGAAGAAGAGAACGCAAAAAGCAAAGGACAGAGGAGAGGAAGGAGAGCATAAAATGACATCACGGGATGGAAAAGAGATTTGGAGAATGCAAGGGACAGAAAATTAAAAACCGCAAGCTAGGGACCAAACATTAGGTTCTCATAGGTTGGAAGAAGAGCTCGAACAGGAATTGAGAGAAGAAATGTTTACTGACTGATGGCACTTGTGAGAGGTTACACAGGGGAAAAAAGAAAACAGGACAGGGCGAAGGAATAAATGTGACAGGCAGATGAGATTTAATATAGAAGAAAGTACAAAAAATAGAGAGACAATTCAACACTTATAGAGCAGAAAAGATGTGCAGAATCAGTACAAGAGGAGAGAGGAAACAGGACAGAAGAAATGGAGGAAACTACTTTACTTTGTAGTAGTCAAATTTAAGTGCGCCTGTCAAGCCCAATATAATTTGGGCTCATTCGATTGGGAATTACTCTCCATTTATAAATATGTTGTCATTTTTCACTAACACAATATAAAGTTTTAGTAATTCCCTGTAGCGCCACCAGACAGAGAGAGAAATGTGAGTGGCAGATACCTCTATATACAGAGGTCCCCAACTGCAGTCCTAAAGTCCCCCTAACAGGACAGGTTTTAAGGATTGCCTTGGGGAAATGCAGACTGAATCCTGCAATCACTGAGCAGCAAATCATATCACCTGTGCTGTGCTTGAGCTGTCTGGAAAACCTGACTTGCTGGGGGCACTTGAGGACCGCGGTTGGGAACCACTGCTCTATAAGAAAAGACGGTACCAGGCACTCCAAGACAAAAAGTGGCATTTAATGGAAGACACTATGCTCCACTCCAAAAGACCTTTCTCAAACGTAGACAAAGATCCTTGGGATCGAATCATTGCCTCATCCATTAAATGGCACCTTTTGTCTTGGAGTGCCTGGTACCGTCTTTTCTTATTGCGTTATTCCTGTGGTTGGCCCCACTGGTCCCATGGGCATCCTGGATTGTACTTGCATTATAACACTATTCAATTCAAGTGCAGCTCCCTGTTCGACTAGTGAGCAGAGGATACATACAAGACAGTCCTCCACTCTTTCCTCACAGCCCACAAGTGATAAAGATAGAAAACCGTTTCAAGTACTCACTTAACAAAGCGAGATATAAAGCTTCTCGATGCATTATATGTCTAGAGTGGCCATCCAGTCAGATTCACAGTTATAGAAAGTACAAACAAGACACTCAGAGGTTTCCTTTGTACAGATTTATTTAAGGACCACTTTCAAGCTGTCAGGCTTCAAAAAGCTGAAATGTTGCTGCGGAACCTGTTAGGTAGTGGCCACACAGTCCATTTTTTTACTGACGTATTTTTTGACTGATGATGTAGCAGGGAAAATAAATTAAAATGAGAAACCATTTTGTCCGTCAAAAATGCTGGACGTATAAATGCAGTCCGTCTGACCATGTTCCATCACTCACACACAAAGCTATGCGGACGTTGCAGACGTGGCGCACTCCGCATGTCCGTTCTAGCAGTATTACGTTCTTGCCTAATCTGCGTCCTTTTGCCGCATCCGTCATGCGTCCGCACTTCTGTGCGGGCGTACTTCGTGTGTGGGGCTCCATTTAACACAATTGTATGCTATCATGGACGTACTTGTGTGCGGCAACACGGACGTGATTACTGCGCTCATCTGACCCCAGCCTTATCAGTTCTTGAGTAAATCTGCACAAATGGAACCTCCTGAGTGCCTTGTCCATTTTGCTATTTCTACTTGTAATTTGAGTGCTGCCGCTTATTGGTCACCATGTTGGTGTTACCATAAAAGGTACCAAAATCCATTGCTGAATGGTGGTCATCTTTCACCAATGTCTACCGTAAAAGGAATATGGTGGCACCCAGCTAGCTCTCATACTAGTAAGCAAAATCTCATCCAGGGATAAGATCTTATTGCCAGCACACTATCTGTCCCCTGCTGAGACACCACTGGGAAAGTGAACTTGTCAATAATGGGTTCATGTTACTTGCAATATCTCATCAGAAGATAGGCATTACATTGGTTATACAGATCAATGTGATTTCTTATCCCTTGCAGAGATATTGCTACTAAGTGCTACTTACCTGGCATCAGTGTCAGACTCCACCATGTTCCTCTTCTGTGAACAGAAGCAGAAGATCAGAAAATAAAGTTGAAGGAAATAGTTTAATAGACACGAACAGAAACACCTGTGAAGTTTACTGCCAAAATGTGTAGAAACAAATACTGGGGATGTAATTCCAGCCAACTCTGAAGAATTCGGATGTAAATTAAACAGGAATTTATGAAATAAAACAACGTTAAAGTTACAATTCTAATTTCACGATAACTGAAATACCTTCGAATATACCCCTGTAAATCCATAGAAGGCTGGTCACATCATTTGACTAAAACAGTTTGTCATTGGAACTGATGTGATGTTTTAGCTCTGTATCAAAGCCTTTTTCAAGTTGCTGAAACGTTTCATCAATTCCAATAGAAGTTTCTATCAGGGTTATTCAAAGAGATCCGAATTGTGGCGAAAGGTAACCGAACAGTGAAATTCAGCGTACGGTTACCTTTCCTGGCCATTCGGCTATCCAGAGAGCAGGCAATTCACCAAATGTTGGCGAATTGCCTGCACATACGGTGCCTGTTCGGTGCCTGTTCGAGGGCAGTGAAATCTCCATAGAGAAGCAATGCTTCGTCTATTCGGAGAACACAAACCAGCAGTGAAAAGTTGCAGAAATGCCCTGCCATTCCGTGGTTTCATTCAACAGGTTTATTCAGGCGAATCCCATAGGCTTCAATGTTAAAAATATTCCCGTTTTATCTCAATATCTAATAAACCGTTGATTATAATATTCTGCTGTAAAAAGTCTCTTTATTTTTAGATTTTTTTAGGATCTTTTAGGCATTTTTTGGGATTTTTTAGCAAAATTTTTTCCTTTTTTTTAAAAAAAATCTTTTTTCTGTAACAGCCCTTTTTATTAGCATTCTTTGGATCTTATATGTAAATTTCAGACATTTTCGTTCTGTAGTTTATTTGCAAACAGAGTTTCACTTTTCAAACATTCAAGCATACTGTTTTTTTTTTTCTCACTCCATTCGTCTGCAGTGTTGGGTTTTTTCCGGCAGCTACTCTGCGCTGTGATCGGCTCCTGCTCGGGCTTTTCCGGTGTATTCGGTGGGGTTAAACCAGATGTTTTTGCGGGTTACGGTGAGCCTTCGCTGGGTTTTGCGGTGAGTTTGTGGCGGCTTTTCCCTGCACTACGTCGACCCTTTGGTGCTTGCTAAATACACAGCAGGGTCACCGAAATGGAATCGCCAAATCGCGCCGAATTGAAGAGAACGAAAAGTCACCGAACGTGCGGTGACTTTTCGATTCTCTTTGAATAACCCTGTATTAGTTTGATCGTGTGATTGTCTTTTGTGACGTGCGTCACTTTGAACTTAGGGGTACATGGGCCCAGAGATATATTTGTGAGGTGCAGGCCTGATGTTCCATATTATTTCTGTCAGGGATGGTACCGGGGTGGCATCGGGGTGAGGGAAATATGAGCCCAGGGTGCAATGGTCTGCTCTCACAGATAGGTATGAGTGGAGGAGGCTAAGTAAATAGAGACTGGCCAGGCTGGATACTGCAGATAATGGGAAAGGTGGGCGCTGGTGCAATAATCAGAAGGTATGGTAAATGCTTGCATGGAGGATGCTGGTGATATGCAGAAACAGGTAGATGAAATATGGTATAGGGTCAGTCTGGAGTGTCAAAGCATCAGTGCACAGAACGTCACTCTCAGAGGGTTTTAGTATCAATGATGAAACGTGGATTGGAGTGGGGCGTAGCCCTTTATTCAGGTAAGTGTCACGTGGTTGTGCTTAACTGTTTGCGTGCTGGAGGAACAGTATATGAAAGGTGCTGCCAGGGGTTCAGAGTATGGTTACACACATGGGACTTGACAATTTCCCTGCCCTCTATGTTGAAGTCACCCTGTGCCTGTAGGGTGCAGGGTGTTTATGTAATATGTGTTATGTAAGAATGTCATTGTCTGTCTGCTGATGGGTTTATTGGATGGGTTGTCTTAGCCTTTTCCAGCATCCCCTCTCAAGAATGTATTAATTATCTGTTGTATGTTCGAAGTGGTCTTTTGTTGATCTGCCTTGTCAGGCAAACACTGCCCTAATATCAAATTACTGTTATTATGGTTTATATAATTACTTTGTGGTCAATGTAGCCAAATTCAACTCCCCCTATCTAGAATGTCTTTACTCTGTGACATATTTTGGTATCAGGCGGTGATTACATGACACCCTATTGTTTCATGTCTGGACATGTCTGGTTCACTTGAGGCTGGGGTTTGGGGGTGCTAGGGTGTAATTTTCTATTGGTCTTTACGTCCACTTGGGACTATATCCATTTAACCCAATAAAGGTGTTCTGTTGTTGGTGTTCAAAAGTCCCAGATCTACTGTGTCGTCTTATTTCTGGGGAATGCTAGCAAGGTTCTATACGTGTACCCGTCCTTAAGCTTTGTCTAAGGACTGGAGAAAGGCTCAAATGCCTGCTGGGGGGAGAGAACGGGGGTCCAGCAAGGAAGTGGTATTAACAGATGCAGTGGCGTCACTAGGGTCGGTGTCACCGGTGCGGTAATTTATGGTGTCACCCCCCCCCCCCGAGTTTTTCAGATTTTTTTTTTAACTACTCTTACTCCTAAATCAGTACTCATATAACACTGAATGCTCATACACACAGCGCACATTACTGTGAGGTTTATTGCTGTGGAGCTCTCTCATATGCTCACACAACTTTTTGCCAACTGCCAGCAAGTACGTTGCCTGTTCGAAGGCAGTGAAAGCACACATGGATATATATTGCCCCCAGCAGCTCTGGATATATTGCCCCCAGCAGCTCACCCGTGGATATATATTGCCCCAGCTCACATATGGATATATTGCGCCTCAGCTCACATATGGATATATTGCGCCTCAGCTCACACATGGATATATTGCCCCAGACCAGCTCACACATGGATATATTGCCCCAGACCAGCTCACACATGGATATATTGCCCCAGACCAGCTCACACATGGATATTGCCCCAGACCAGCTCACACATGGATATATTGCCCCAGACCAGCTCACACATGGATATATTGCCCCAGACCAGCTGTCACGGATCCCTCTGATTACCAAAAGTGTGGTCCCTTTACGCAGACCGCTCTCTACCCTTCCGATCCTTGAATGGTCGGCAATACTAGACAGACAATTTACCAGACAATATATAAACAAGGGGTAACACCAGACAGAGGTATGGAATAGAGTATTGTCACAAATCTTTCTGACTACCAAGATATTGATCTCTTTATGTAGCTCCCTTTCTACTCTTCCGATCCTTGAATGGTCGGCAAAGCTATATAGACAATGAAGCAGGTAACAGATAAAGAAAGGGAAACACCAGACAGGGGTACAGACCAGATCACAAGTCCTCCCTAGGACTTTAGTAATAGCAGAGGTAGTCTGATGCGTGCTTAGGGTGCCACATAGACTGACCTCGGTACCAACGTTAAGGGCAGAACCTAGCGCAGAGTAAATGCCAATGCCAGGAGTCATACACAGGAGGGTTCGTTTGCCAATGCCAAGGGTCATACACAGGAGGGTTCGTTTGCCAATGCCAAGGGTCATACACAGGAGGATTCGTTTGCCAATGCCAAGGGTCATACACAGGAGGGTTCGTTTGCCAATGCCAAGGGTTATACACAGGAGGATTCGTTTGCCAATGCCAAGGGTCATACACAGGAGGGTTCGTTTGCCAATGCCAAGGGTCATACACAGGAGGATTCGTTTGCCAATGCCAAGGGTCATACACAGGAGGGTAGCCAAAATAACACAAGAGCTCTGCGGGAGGTGAATACCACGTCAGGGCACCGGTGTATTGGAGAGACTGGGTTTTAAAGCCGGCGGGTCCGCGTCATAACGCCAGGCCCCGCCCCTCGGCGTCCCACGTGAGCGCCCCCGGAAGCGTTTACATTCGGCGCCTGGCCAGCGAGCAGCGAGGAAGCTGCTGCCAGGCGCCCCATCCCCTGAGCCACCGTGACAGAACCCCCCTCCAGGGGCGGCCACTGGACGACCCCCAGGGGCACGGGGGTGCGCCAAATAGAAGGCCTTCACTAGCCTAGGAGCATGAACTTCCGCAGCTGGTACCCAAGAACGATCCTCCGGACCGTAGCCCACCCAATCAACCAAATACTGCAAAGACCCCCTAGACATCCTGGCACCCAGAATGGCCTTAACTTCGAACTCCTCCTCGCCCTCCACAGAGACAGGAGGCGGTGGAGCATGGACTTTGGTGTACCGATTACATAATAACGGCTTCAAAAGGTTAACATGGAATACATCGTGTATCTTAAAATGGGGGGGTAACGCCAAAGCATAGGAGACAGGGTTGAGTCGCCGTAGAATCTTATAGGGACCGATGTACCTAGGAGCCAACTTCATGGAAGGCACTAAGAGCTTGATGTTACGTGAAGACAGCCAAACCCTGTCCCCAACTTGATACACGGGTGCCTGCCTCCTGTGTCTGTCGGCCTTGGTTTTCTGGATGGCACTACTCTCCTCCAGTGCCCGTCTCACTCTCCCCCAAGTCTCTTTCAATGATGCCAGTTGCTCATCTAAAGCAGGAATCGTGGTATCAGGAAACGTGGCGGGGAGCACGGGAGGATCAAAGCCATAAACAGTGAAGAAAGGAGAATGACCTGTGGATTCGCTTACTGCGCTGTTAATAGCATATTCTGCCCATGGTAGCAGGTCTGACCAGTTATCTTGTTGTTCTGAGATAAAGCACCTGAGATATTTCTCTATATTTTGGTTTGCTCGTTCTGCTGCTCCGTTGGTCTGGGGGTGATAAGCCGAAGAGAAAGAGAGGTCTATCCCTACGTTCTTGCAAAACCTCTCCAGAATCCGGAGATGAATTGGGTCCCCCTATCAGAGACTATCTCCCGAGGGACACCGTGAATGCGGACCACATTGGCAATGAATATGGGCACCAGTTCAGCTGCCGAAGGTAGTTTCCGAAGAGGAACATAGTGACCCATCTTGGAAAATCGATCTATGATCGTAAGTATCACTGTATTCCCTCTTGACTCAGGTAACTCTACTATAAAATCCATGGCTACATGTGACCAGGGTCGTTCGGGGATCGGCAAAGGCTGGAGTAAGCCAATGGGTGCTGTTTTGGGACTTTTCTGTCTTGAGCACACTTCGCACACGGCAATGTAATCTTTGACATCTCGGCGCAACGTGGGCCACCAGAGGAGTTTACTGATACTAGACACAGTCTTGGTGATACCCATATGCCCGGAAGTTTTATTATCATGATAGATGTTAAGTACTTCCTCTCTTTCGTTCTCAGGTACAAAGAGTCTCGCAGGAGGTTTTCCCCAGGAGCTGCGCCCTGGACGGTCTGCAGCCTTTTCATTAGAGGAGACGAACACTAATCGTGGTAGCGGCTATAATCCTTTCCTGGGGTACAATGGGATGCTGATCTTGGATATTATGTTCATAAGACTCATACTGTCTCGACAATGCGTCTGCTTTAATGTTTCTGGACCCAGGTCTATAGGTAAGCACGAAATTAAAACTTGAAAGAAACAATGACCATCTCGCTTGTCTGGAATTTAAACGTTTGGCATCTCCAATGTACGTGAGATTCTTATGGTCGGTTATGATAACAATGGGGTCCTTAGACCCTTCTAATAAATATCTCCATTCGGCCAAGGCCGCGATGACTGCTAACAATTCTCTATTTCCAATGTCATAGTTCTTCTCTGCCGGGGACAACTTCCGAGAATAGAAGCCGCATGGATGCAAGGGTTTGTCAGGAGCCTCCCTTTGGGACAAGACTGCACCAAGACCTAGTTCGGAGGCGTCAACTTCTACTTGGAAAGGCAGAGCCGGATCTGGATGTCGGAGAACAGGGGCAGTAGTAAAAGCTTGCTTTAGTGCCTCAAAGGCTTGAGTGGCTTGAGGTGTCCATTTCTGATTTCCCACCCCTTTCTTTGTCATAGCCGTGAGGGGGGCCACCAAGGCCGAAAAATCTTTAATGAACCTTCGGTAATAGTTCGTAAACCCCAGAAACCTCTGAATGGCTTTAAGTCCTTGGGGTAGAGGCCAGTCAAGAATAGCTGAGAGCTTCTTAGGATCCATTTGAAAACCCCCAGGAGTTATTATATAACCAAGGAATTGCACAGTCACTATGTCGAATAGACATTTTTCTAGCTTACAGTACAATCCAGCCTTCAATAGTTTTTTCAACACTTGTTTCACGTGGACATGATGAGTGTCTACATCAGGAGAGTATATCAGGATATCGTCTAGATATACTATGACGAATTCTTGCAGGAATTCCCTTAGAGTGTCGTTTATGAGGTCCTGGAAGACGGCTGGCGCATTACACAACCCAAAAGGCATCACCAGGTATTCATAATGCCCGCTACGTGTATTAAAAGCCGTTTTCCATTCGTCTCCCTTTTTAACCCTGACCAGGTTGTACGCTCCGCGTAAATCAAGCTTCGTATAGATCCGAGCCCCTTTTAATCGGTCGAACAATTCTGTTATGAGGGGTATGGGATATGCATTTCTTATAGTGATCCTATTCAAACCCCTATAATCGATGCAGGGTCGCAGGTCTCCCTTTTTCTTGGAAACAAAAAAGAAACCTGCTCCTGCTGGAGAGGAGGACCGTCTAATGAATCCTCGTTCCAGATTCTCCCTTATGTATTCCTCCATAATGTCGTTCTCTCTTTGTGATAAAGGGTATACATGACCCCTAGGAGGCATCGTACCAGGGAGTAAATCAATGGCACAGTCATATGGACGATGTGGTGGTAGGACCTCAGTCCTGGCTTTAGAGAACACCTCCTTTAATGCCAGGTAACTTTCAGGAACCTCTGTGGACAAAGGAGGGGCTGTGGCAATATTGAGGCTACCAATCACATGAACTCTGCTTAGGCACTTAGACTGACAACTCTGATCCCAACATTTTATGTCTCTCTGGACCCAATCGACAACTGGGTTGTGCTCTGTTAGCCATGGAAACCCAAGAACGACAGGACATGAGGGTGATTCAATGATTTGAAATCTTATGGTTTCCTGGTGCAAAACTCCTGTTTTCATACATACATCGACTGTATCGTGAGTGATATATGGACATGACAGGGGTTTACCATCTATGGCCTCCACCCTTAGAGGTCTTTCCCTGAGCACCAGAGGTATGAGGTTTTTGACAGCAAAATTCTTATCCATAAAATTGCCTGAGGCCCCAGAGTCTAAGAACGCCTCAGTCTTGAGGTGAACCCCCTCCCAGGTTAGGGAGACCGGTAACAGAATCCTGGATTTTTTTTTCTCATTATCCACAAAGGAGGCACACAGAGAACCGACAACCTGGGTGTCTCCTGTTCTGAATCCCACTCTGCTATGTTCAGCCCTGCTAACCCTGGGTCTCTGAGGACATCGAAGGCGGAAGTGATCTGCCCCTGCACAATAGAAGCAGAGCCCCTTTTCTCTTCTGTGCGCTCTTTCTGCTTCTGAAATACCTGTCTTCCCTATTTGCATGGGTTCAACGACTGGTAAATCTGTTTTCACATTCTCCGAACCACCTGACGTACTGGTGTGTCTGGGTAACGAGGGTAAAGGAGGCAAGACCCTTCTGGGTCTATCTCTGGGGTGTCTCCTTTCCCTGATTTGATCGTCCATGGCTATACAGAAATCTATCAGGTGGTCCAGACTTTCTGGTAATTTTAAGGGAGCCAGTTCAAACATAAAAGCCTCGTTCAAGCCTTCGGTAAAGGCTAAGGTTAAAACGTCGTTCGGCCAAAGTACCTCAGAAGTCAAAGTTTTAAACTCTATGGCATAATCGGCGACCCTCTTATTACCTTGTTTGATGTGAAACAAGGACCTCCCCGCATTGGTAGCCCTCCTAGAGGGATCAAAGGTACGTTTTAACTCAGAGGTGAAACCCTCATAGTCATAAATGATGGGTTTCTTATTTTCCCACAACGGCGTAGCCCACAATAAAGCTTTTTCTGTTAAATGATTGATCAGATATCCTACTTTGGCTTTATCAGACATACAAGACCTGGATTGTTCTCAAACAAGATCTCGAGTTGAGTCAAAAAACCCCGACATAGGCTTGGTGTACCATCATAGCGTAGGGGTGCCTTCATACTAAGCCTATGTCCCTCAGGGGGGATGGAACTGACCCTAGGCAACACTGGATCTGGAGGGTTTGTAGTACCTGTATTGGACCGATTTAACAGGGTTTGCAGAGCGAGGGAAATCTGGTCCATCCTATGGTCCTGTTCCTCTTGTCTGGCTGCGATACGTGCCAGCTGGTTAGAGAGGTCTGCGGGATCCATTGGCCCTGACGTAATGTCACGGATCCCTCTGATTACCAAAAGTGTGGTCCCTTTACGCAGACCGCTCTCTACCCTTCCGATCCTTGAATGGTCGGCAATACTAGACAGACAATTTACCAGACAATATATAAACAAGGGGTAACACCAGACAGAGGTATGGAATAGAGTATTGTCACAAATCTTTCTGACTACCAAGATATTGATCTCTTTATGTAGCTCCCTTTCTACTCTTCCGATCCTTGAATGGTCGGCAAAGCTATATAGACAATGAAGCAGGTAACAGATAAAGAAAGGGAAACACCAGACAGGGGTACAGACCAGATCACAAGTCCTCCCTAGGACTTTAGTAATAGCAGAGGTAGTCTGATGCGTGCTTAGGGTGCCACATAGACTGACCTCGGTACCAACGTTAAGGGCAGAACCTAGCGCAGAGTAAATGCCAATGCCAGGAGTCATACACAGGAGGGTTCGTTTGCCAATGCCAAGGGTCATACACAGGAGGGTTCGTTTGCCAATGCCAAGGGTCATACACAGGAGGATTCGTTTGCCAATGCCAAGGGTCATACACAGGAGGGTTCGTTTGCCAATGCCAAGGGTTATACACAGGAGGATTCGTTTGCCAATGCCAAGGGTCATACACAGGAGGGTTCGTTTGCCAATGCCAAGGGTCATACACAGGAGGATTCGTTTGCCAATGCCAAGGGTCATACACAGGAGGGTAGCCAAAATAACACAAGAGCTCTGCGGGAGGTGAATACCACGTCAGGGCACCGGTGTATTGGAGAGACTGGTTTTTAAAGCCGGCGGGTCCGCGTCATAACGCCAGGCCCCGCCCCTCGGCGTCCCACGTGAGCGCCCCCGGAAGCGTTTACATTCGGCGCCTGGCCAGCGAGCAGCGAGGAAGCTGCTGCCAGGCGCCCCATCCCCTGAGCCACCGTGACACCAGCTCACACATGGATATTGCCCCAGCTCCTCTCATGTATATACTGCCCCAGCTGCTCTCATTGATAATGCTCCAGCTGCTCTCATGGATTTTGCCCCAGCAGCTCATGGATATACTGCCCCAGCAGCTCATGGATATACTGCCCCAGCAGCTCATGGATATGCCCCAGCTCATTGATATGCCCCCAGCTCCTCATGGATATGCCCCAGCACCTCATGGATTTGCCCCAGCACCTCATGGATTTGCCCCAGCTCCTCATGGATATGCCCCAGGCCCCCATGGATTTGCCCCAGCTCCTCATGGATTTGCCCCAGCACCTCATGGATTTGCCCCAGCTCCTCATGGATATGCCCCAGGCCCCCATGGATTTGCCCCAGCTCCTCATGGATTTGCCCCAGCAGCTTATGGATTTGCCCCAGCAGCTCATGGATTTGCCCCAGCAGCTTATGGATTTGCCCCAGCTCCTCATGGATATGCCCCAGCTCCTCATGGATATGCCCCAGCTCCTCATGGATTTGCCCCAGCAGCTTATGGATTTGCCCCAGCTCCTCATGGATATGCCCCAGGCCCCCATGGATTTGCCCCAGCAGCTCATGGATTTGCCCCAGCTCACCTCCTGGTCCTGGTCCCAGCACATGGATAGCGGCCCAGGCAGCACCTCTCCGCCGCGTTTTTCGCTCCTTCTGAGCGTCCGGCGGCGCGCAGCTTGGGCGCTCGTCTGGGGGAGCCACGTGACCAGCCGCGATTGGCTGGTGACGTATTTCCTCCAGGCGAGCGCCGAAGCTGCGTGCTTCGGACGCTCGCACGGAGCGAATACGCGGCGGTGGCGGGCGGTGGGTGAGACACCCGCCCTTAGGGTGACGGTGTCACCCTAAAGGCGGGTGTCACCTGGTGCGGGCCGCACCCACCGCCCCCACGTTACGACGCCACTGAACAGATGTGACCCATTCAGGGTATGGAGATCTGTTACAACCTTCCATGAGGATTGCTGCTCGAGGTTCTGTGGTATCTGCATTTTCTGTTTCAGGTGCAAATGTTTTCCGAAGACACATACATTGCAGTGCATAAGTTCAAGGTGCTTTCTGATAGGGTGTGGATACTTTAAAATACAGCAACACCTTCTTTAGCAAACCAAATTTTACTGCAAGACAAGATGGAAAAACAAGCTCAAGGTAGGGCCAGACTTCATGCAGGGAAAGGTTTGCAAAAGAAGCAGAAAGCAATCACCTCCTGGCCACTGTGGGACATGATCACAACATTGTGTGGATGAAATACAGAGTGCGGTGCACTGGTCTGTGTTTATACACAAGAGAAGGGCTTCCCTGGGGTTAATTTGCTAATTTATAGGAAAGTAATCAGCAGTATTGATTAAATATCCTTACTATAATTTATAGAATTGCTATATCCTGGTTTCTCCACATTACTTTAAACATGTTATGTAAAATTATAAAAAAAAGTTTGAATGTTCAAAGTTTGGTGTGGTTCGACTACCACTAGTTACCTTTTTCTACTTCTGTCCCAGGCCAGAGGTGTGGCAAGAAAAAGTATGTGAACCCTCTGGTATTTGTTTGGCTTTCTGCATGATTTGGTCATAAAATTTAATCTCATCTTCAAAAAGATACAAGCACTCCAGTACTTGCCCAGTATCTTCCCCCTTTCGAGCCTGCTCCCCTCGAAAACCCTTACTGCCTGGCCATTGCAATCTCTTGTACCCTATTATTGCCACAATATGGCAGATGTACCATTAAAGAGAAGTATTGTTTTTCCTGCATCTCTTATATTATCTACCCCTAGAAATGTCTGAGATTAAATGTATAAAGCCAGTGGCGTCGTAACGTGGGGGCGGTGGGTGCGGCCCGCACCAGGTGACACCCGCCTTTAGGGTGACACCGTCACCCTAAGGGCGGGTGTCTCACCCACCGCCCGCCACCGCCGCGTATTCGCTCCGTGCGAGCGTCCGAAGCACGCAGCTTCGGCGCTCGCCTGGAGGAAATACGTCACCAGCCAATCGCGGCTGGTCACGTGGCTCCCCCAGACGAGCGCCCAAGCTGCGCGCCGCCGGACGCTCAGAAGGAGCGAAAAACGCGGCGGAGAGGTGCTGCCTGGGCCGCTATCCATGTGCTGGGACCAGGACCAGGAGGTGAGCTGGGGCAAATCCATGAGCTGCTGGGGCAAATCCATGGGGGCCTGGGGCATATCCATGAGGAGCTGGGGCAAATCCATAAGCTGCTGGGGCAAATCCATGAGGAGCTGGGGCATATCCATGAGGAGCTGGGGCATATCCATGAGGAGCTGGGGCATATCCATGAGGAGCTGGGGCAAATCCATAAACTGCTGGGGCAAATCCATGAGCTGCTGGTGCAAATCCATAAGCTGCTGGGGCAAATCCATGAGGAGCTGGGGCAAATCCATGGGGGCCTGGGGCATATCCATGAGGAGCTGGGGCAAATCCATGAGGTGCTGGGGCAAATCCATGAGGAGCTGGGGCAAATCCATGGGGGCCTGGGGCATATCCATGAGGAGCTGGGGCAAATCCATGAGGTGCTGGGGCAAATCCATGAGGTGCTGGGGCATATCCATGAGGAGCTGGGGGCATATCAATGAGCTGGGGCATATCCATGAGCTGCTGGGGCAGTATATCCATGAGCTGCTGGGGCAGTATATCCATGAGCTGCTGGGGCAGTATATCCATGAGCTGCTGGGGCAAAATCCATGAGAGCAGCTGGAGCATTATCAATGAGAGCAGCTGGGGCAGTATATACATGAGAGGAGCTGGGGCAATATCCATGTGTGAGCTGGTCTGGGGCAATATATCCATGTGTGAGCTGGTCTGGGGCAATATATCCATGTGTGAGCTGGTCTGGGGCAATATATCCATGTGTGAGCTGGTCTGGGGCAATATCCATGTGTGAGCTGGTCTGGGGCAATATATCCATGTGTGAGCTGGTTTGGGGCAATATATCCATGTGTGAGCTGGTCTGGGGCAATATATCCATGTGTGAGCTGAGGCGCAATATATCCATATGTGAGCTGAGGCGCAATATATCCATATGTGAGCTGGGGCAATATATATCCATGGGTGAGCTGCTGGGGGCAATATATATCCAGAGCTGCTGGGGGCAATATATATCCATGTGTGCTTTCACTGCCTTCGAACAGGCAACGTACTTGCTGGCAATTGGCAAAAAGTTGTGTGAGCATATGAGAGAGCTCCACAGCAATAAACCTCACAGTAATGTGCGCTGTGTGTATGAGCATTCAGTGTTATATGGGAGTACTGATTTAGGAGTAAGAGTAGTTAAAAAAAAAATCAGAAAAACTCGGGGGGGGGGGTGACACCATAAATTACCGCACCGGGTGACACCGACCCTAGTGACGCCACTGTATAAAGCTAAATTATGTGCATACCACTTTAAATGCTGGATTATTTTGTTGTACTGCATCTTGTCCTGCACATTAATGCTGCATAATATAGCATTTTTGATAATAAAAAAGGTTCAAACTATAGACAAACACAAACAATTATAATATTTCATGTCTTTATTGAACATATTCCATTAAACATTTGCAGTGCTGTGGGAAAAGGAAGTGCACATCAAGATTTATTAGCCAGTTGATCCTCCTTTGGCAGCAGTAATGTCAACCATGCATTTCCACTAGCCATAGATTAGACCTGCACGAGTTCAGGAGAAATTTTGTACCTCTCCTCCTAACAAAACTGCTTCAGTTCACCCCATATTTGGGAAACTCAGGCTGGGGTCAGAGTAATGCATTTTTAACGTGCGTTTAGGCACACTTAATCACGGCCGCAGTAGCAGCAAATGACGGGCAATGATGGCCAATATACGAAGTACGGCCGCACGAAAGTCTGGCCGCACAACGCAAGTGGAAAATGAACGCATTTTTTTGAGAACGCAGAACCGCTAGTACTGACGTACAGAGTGTGCTGCTGCAGCATAGCGGCATGTGTGTGTGATTAGGAGATGTCAGACGCTGCTAATGTGCAGCCTACATAACGTCCAGACGCAAAAATGTTTTATTGACGATCCGTAAAAAAATCACGCAAGAAAATGTGCGTCGCCTGACCGTTTTCGCGCATTCCGTGAAAAAATGCATCAATGCGTTCGGACGCACTTTTTGACTGTCGCTGCGAATAATGCGTTCGTTTGACCCTAGCATCAAAGGGGTATATTCAGAGAGCACCGAAATGACACTGACATTTCAGTGCTCTCTCGTTCCCTACACTTTGGCGAATCAAAGTTCCCCACCCTGCTGTGAATTCAGCATTCACCGTAGGGTCCCCGGGTTGCAGGGAAAACCTCTGCAAAAACACACAGAACACTTAGGAAAAAGCCGATGAACCGCCGATCACAGCGCAGACCAACTGCTAGAAAAAACTGACAAGCTGACGCATGGGTAAAAAAACAAAACAACAATACGATTGAAAGTGTCAAAATTGAAGCGCTGTTTGCAGAAACACTGCTGAATGAAAATGCCTAGAATTTGCATATAAGGTCCTATGAATGATAATAAAAAGATCTGTTACAGAAAAAAGAAAAAATGCTTTTTTTAAAAAAAATCTTAAAAGATCCTAAAAAAAATCAATAAATAAATAGGCTTTTTGCTGCAGATTAAAATAATAAACAGTTTATTAGATATTGTGTAAAAATGGGAATATTTTTACATTGAAGCCTATGGGCAGTGGCGTAGCGTGGGGGGGGCTGGGGGGGCCGTGGCCCCGGGCGCAGTTTTGTTAGGGGCGCATTCGCGCCCCTAAAACTGGCCCGGGGGTTGAGGGACCCAGATGCCGGGCAGCGCAAGAGCGCCTGCCCGGTCTTGAACAGTCCGTCCTGTGAAGTGGATGCGGCTGTGTGCGTGCGCAGCCGGTCACGTGGTCCGGCTAATCAGGTGGTACTGAGTCTCTGTACCACCTGACTGGCCGGACCGCGTGACCGGCTGCGCACGCACACAGCCGCATCCACTTCACAGGACGGACTGTTCAAGACCGGGCAGGCGCTCCCGCGCTGCCCGGCATCTGGGTCCCTCAACCCCCTGCCGGAGCTGGGGCAACAATCCAGGTGAGAGCTGGGGGCAAATCCATGACCTGGGGGCAAATCCATGTGTGACCTGGGGGCAAATCCATGAGCTGGGGGCAAATCCATGAGCTGGGGCAGTATCCATGAGCTGGGGCAGTATCCATGAGCTGGGGCAGTATCCATGAGCTGGGGACAAATCCATGAGCTGGGGGCAAATCCATGAGTGAGCTGGGGGCAAATCCATGAGCTGGGGGGCAAATCCATGAGCTGGGGGCAAATCCATGAGCTGGAGGCAAATCCATGAGCTGGAGGCAAATCCATGAGTGAGCTGGGGGCAAATCCATGAGTGAGCTGGGGGCAAATCCATGAGCTGGGGGGCAAATCCGTGAGCTGGGGGCAAATCCATGAGCTGGGGGGCAAATCCATGAGCTGGGGCAAATCCATGAGCTGGAGGCAAATCCATGAGTGAGCTGGGGCAAATCCATGAGCTGGGGCAAATCCATGAGCTGGGGGCAAATCCATGAGCTGGGGCAAATCCATGAGTGAGCTGGGGCAAATCCATGAGCTGGGGCAAATCCATGAGTGAGCTGGGGGGCAAATCCATGTGTGAGCTGGGGCAAATCCATGAGTGAGCTGGGGCAAATCCATGAGCTGGGGCAAATCCATGAGTGAGCTGGGGGGCAAATCCATGTGTGAGCTGGGGCAAATCCATGAGCTGGGGGCAAATCCATGAGCTGGGGGCAAATCCATGAGCTGGGGCAATATCCATGTGAGAGCTGGGGCAATATCGATAACGTGTCCACAGGTTGGGGGGGCGCACAATTCTTGGCTGGCCCCGGGTGCTGACAACCCACGCTACACCACTGCCTATGGGGTTTGCCTAAATAAACCTGCTGAATGAAACCACCGAACAGCAGGGCATTTTGGTAACTTAATTCTCTATGGGGGATTTCATTGCCTTCGAACAGGCACCGTACTTGCTAGCAGTTCGCCAAAATTTGGCGAAATATTTGCTCTCTGAAAAGCCAAATGGCCCTGAAATAGCACTGTACGGGGAAATTCCCTGTTTGGTGACATTTTGGGGCAGATCGGCTCTCTCTGAATATCCCCTAAAATCTAGTAGTCCTTGTTAGGGATGGGCTGCCGGTTCGATGCGTCTTCGCCGCGTCTTCGCCCACAATGCACCACAATGCACTGTGCCCTGGCCTGAAGCTTGTAATTGGCTACAGCCTTGCACCTGACCACAGGTCAGGTGCAAGACTATGCCAATCAGGGCTCAGAGTCCTGATTGGTCAAATTTTGCCCAATCATGGGCTCACAGAGCTAAGTCCCACAGCACACTATATAAGGCTTCCCTGCAGCCCTAGCGTGTGTGTTGCAGGAGTGAATCAGAGAGGAGAGGAGATTGTTGGATTTGCAGGGACAAGCTGGCAGTGGCAAATAGCAGGGAACTTGCAGCCTGGCTGTGAAATATCATACCACAGTTGAATCAGAGTTCATCTGTATCTTTTAATCTGTATCTTTATTCAGAGTTGAATCTGGGTCTTGTTGCCAGCTATCAGGGTGTTGCAGCCTGCAGGAGAGGAAGTGAATCAGAAAGAGAGTAGAGGACATTGGCAGCCTTGCAGGGAAAATATCAGTGAAATCGCTGACTTATAGCAGAGTTCTGAATATCTTTAATCTAGATAACACAGTTGAATCAGAGTTCTGCATATCTCCAATCTATATACCAGAGTTGAATCGGAGTTCTGTATATCTTTAATCCATATATCACTCACCATGTCAGAAAGACCAAAAAGGACAGGCAGACGCTCCCAGACACAGATAAGAGGGCAAGCAGCCTCTGTGTCGGGAGGCTGTGCCCCTGGTCGTCGTGGACGTGGTGCATCCTCTGCAGGGTCACGCTTGTCCTTTCTAACTGGTGCTGGCCGTCTTAAGCAGCAGCAACATACAGAGGATTTGGTGGATTGGCTAACCAGGCCATCCTCATCCTCCGAGTCCTCTGCCAGCCAGGCTTGTAGTGGTTTACAGTCCACCTCAGCTGCCAAAGCATCTAATGCAGCCTCCATGTCCAGAGCTACTCCTGCCGTAGCCTCACCAACATACACGGAGGAGTCAGCTGAATTGTTTGACTACAATGACAGTGACATGCTGCTTGAGGATGTGCAGCAACTACAGTGCTCTGATTCAAACTCTGAGGTTGAGGAAGGGAGTACAATCAACCTAGAGGAAGGGGGTGCCAGTGACACACAAATAACTGGCACTCATGTTGCCCCAGCAGCTGCAGCATACTGCCAAGTTGGCTCCTGTGATGAGGAGATAGGGGATGATGACGATGATGAGGTCAAGGGAGGAGGAGGCACAACAAAAACAAAAACGTCCTCTATGACCAATCGTAGCCAGTCCACGGCATCAGAAGTCACAGCTGCTCAGGTGCAGAGTGCTGCTGTCTCAAAGCACATGTACAGGAAGTCTGCTGTCTGGGAGTTCTTTAACCCCTTCACTGCTGAGGCATTTCATGCCTGTGTGCTGAGCTCATTGTTACCGCTTTCGCTCATCATGTTTAAACGCGATTTGAAGCCACATTTTATTAAATGGCCCAGACGTATTATATATATTGTTCTTTCCGGCAGACTCCTCTGATTCATAATATATCATATTTATATGTATACGTCATGTCCTGCCTGTATATTATGACAAATAATGCCATAAAAATTGAATTTTTAATCATCTGCAGCGTGTAAAGTGTTTTTTTTCACATTTTATCACATGAACGTTTGCGGTTATATTTTCTATAGGGTGGGCTTGTACAAAAATTAGAAATGGGGACTTGTTACATTTTTTTGGGGGGAATTACGTGATTTTTAGCAAACGCACCCCATAGAAAAAATCATTAGTGCAGCATCATTGTTCCCATTATAATTGAAATGTGAACAATATTGCTGCATTAATAAAAGCAACACACAAAAAAAACATGTTTTTATTTTTTTATTATTTTTTTATTTTATTTTTTTTTTTTTATTATTTTTTTTTACTTTGTACCTGGTCATGTTGGGTATCATTTGAAAGGCCATGCTGCCACGGTTCTGGAGATATCGGGGTTCAAAGGAACCCACTATCTCCACCAGGGGATTTCCTTGGAAAATCCCCGGGCAGCTAGGTGTTCCCCAGCTATCTGACGTTATCACGCTATGCGTGATAACATCGGGCAGCCAGGGGGGACCCTCCATCCAAGATGGCGGCCCCCACCGGAGCTAGGCCGCACTTCGGCGCCGCAAGGCGCTGAAGTGCGACCCGGCACTTGAGGGGTTAAAGCCAGGCACCACTTAAAAGGGGAGACTCTCCCCTTTTAAGCGGTGCCTGGCTTTTGGTGCTGCTCCTTACCGATCGGGAGGGAGGGGGATCTGAACGGATCCCTCTCCCTTCCAGGCTATCTCCCGGCATTGCCGGGGGGGGGTCGCCTGGAAATGACGTCATGGCGCGATGATGTCATTTACGTCGGGAGGAGCTTGACTTCAGCGTCTGAGGACACTGAAGTCAGAACACCGCGGGACCCCGGATTGAGAGGCGAGTATCTCCGCCGGGGGCACGTCCTCAGCATGTAACGTGCGTCAATGAGGACGTGTCCCACACGTCCTCAGCAGTGAAAGGGTTAAGAAGTGTGCAGCAGACCGCACCATTGCTATTTGTAATCTATGTCAGATGAGGATCAAGTGTGGGAAAGACATCCCACGCTTGGGTACCACGTGCTTGAGGCGACATATGACCACCTGCCACGCATCCCGTTGGCACAACACTTTGCATAGGTCCTCCCCATCTGTCTCTCTACCCCCACTATATGTCCTGCCATGTCATTGCCTACAACCTCCACTGACAGGGATGATGCTACAGTTATAATGGGTGTACCAGGTCCTTCCTCAGAATGTGACAGCATCCCATCAGCTGAAGATTTACGCAGTCAGATTACGTTGCCCCAGCTGCTGCAGCGTAAGAAAAAATATAGTCCCAACCATCCCCAAGCACAGCGTCTAAATGCCAGCTTAGCAAAATTACTCGCATTACAGCTGCTGCCTTTACAGCTGGTGGACTCTGCTTCCTTCCGTGAATTTGCCGAATGTGCTGTACCACAGTGGCAGGTTCAAAAATGCCATTTCTTTTCACGGAAGGCCATACCAGCACTATACCAGCATGTGGAAGACAATGTTATGGAGTCATTGGGAAAGGCAGTCAGCAGCAAGGTGCACACGACTTTAGACACGTGGTCCAGCAAGCATGGACAGGGCCATTACATTTCCTTCATGGCACACTGGGTAACTCTGATTGCAGCTGGGAGGGATCCAGGACGGGGCTCTGTGCTGGAGCTTTTTCATCAACCACGCCTCCAGAAAGCTGCTTGTATGAGGTCTGTCTGCTCCACCACCTCTTCCTCCTCCTCCTCCTCCTTCTCTGTCTCTGGCGAAGTGGCAGTTAAACCGACGCGTAGCAGGGGCTACGCAATGGCTCAAGAAAAAAAGATGCCATACTGTGCTTGAGCTGGTTTGTTTAGGGGACAGGAGCCACACCGTGCCAGAAATTCTATCAGCTCTGCAGGGGCAGGTGCAGAGATGGTTAACACCACGCCAGCTTCAGCCCTACGCCTGGGTAAGTTGACGCATGTTCCATGCCTAGCACACGTCCTGAATCTGGTGGTGCAGCGTTTCCTAACCAGGTACCAGGAACTAGGAAGCTGGCAAAGCTTCTCAGCCAGGCCAAAAAAGTCTGCAGCCACTTCAGACAGTCATTCCCAGCAAGTGTTCGCCTGGCAGAAATTCAAAGAGAATTCCACCTTCCCACAATCCGTCTGATCTGTGACATGCCCATCAGGTGGAACTCGACATTAGCAATGCTGTAGCATCTGCACAATCAGCAGAGGGCCATCAACGAGTACCTGTGTGAGTATGGCACAAGGACAGGTTCAGGTCAACTTGCCCCCCCCGCAGTGGCTGATGATCAAGGATGCATGCACTATACTGTCACCATTTGAGGAGGCAACGAGGATGGTGAGCAGGGACAGTGCATGCATCAGTGACACAATTCCTTTAGTGTTCCTGCTGGAGCGCACTCTGTGGGGAATTATAGATGTGGCACTAGAGGCAGAGCAGCAGGAGGAAGAGGAGGCCTTCCCTAGCTCTCAAGGCCCCAGTCTTTATGCAGACAGCATTCCTGCGAGTCCTCAGATCAGACAGGAGGAGGATGAGGAGGAATATTTAAGTAGTGGGGGCATTGAAGGTGGGGATTCCTCAAGGGAGGGTTTTGTGTCCCAGAAACCCAAGGACTAGTATGTGGCTGGGAGGAAGAAGTGCACAATGGGATCATCCTCATTGACCAGGAAGACTCGGAAGCTAATGCCACCTCCAACCTACACTGCATGGGCTCCCTTATCCTGCAAAGCCTGCTAAAGGACCCCAGGATTCGTGCTATCAAGGAGAGGGATCATTACTGGTTGACAAGCCTTCTTGATCCACGATACAAGGGTAAAGTTGCAGAGCTCATCCTGCACGCACAGAGGGAGGACCGGATGAAAAAACTTGAGGACGCTCTAAAGCGACACTTGTGTAACACCTTTCCAGGCACTGGTAGGTTACCAAGTGATTGCTGACGTGCTGACGTAATGGCACGTGCCCCGCCTGCCCTGCACGTGCCATTATGGGGGAAGGCACTCACAAGCAGACAGTGCGCAAGCGTGCAGATAAATCTGCTCAGTCCGTGGCTGCCTCGCTCAAGGAAAAGAAAGTATTCTCCGAGTCCTCCCGACCTCCGCTCCATGAACGGCCTGTTTGATAAACTGCGGCCGCCACACAGCACTCAACGGCCGGGCCGCTTTGTCTGGCCTCGGCTTCAGTGTGTGGCAGGCCGGCCTGTGGCTGCTGCTGTGGGCCTATTTTCGAAACAGGGCCTGGAGCAGCCGCTCCATATGCCCCTATGATAATCCAGCCCCGCGGCTCATCACTATTCTTAATCACTGACCTATTGCTTCTTCCAAAAGAGCTGCAACTAAATGACAGACTCTGACTTCTTTTCCTGATAGGATTCCCATATAGGAGAAGCAAAATCACTTGAAGGGTTATTCACTAACCTCCAAATTGGCTTCGAGTGCGCCGAATGGTGAATTTTACCACTTGGGGTAATTTTGGGCCAAAAGCTGTCATTTTGCCAAATAGAGGCAAATTGACATCGAAATAGGGTACAATTCATATATCATTTTCCTTCTTTTTTTTTTTACAGTCTGTTTATTCTTTTTATTTTTCTGAAAAACCTTTTTTGAATTTTTTAAAGACCATTTTGTATTTCTTGTAGTTTCAAGACAACATTTTTTTATTTAATCTGTTTAATAGACTTTTATTTTTGATCAGACATTTTTATTATCTTCTAAAATACATTTTTATTAATTAGACACATTTTTATTGATTTTTGCTCCTATTAGCAGAATAAGAGACTTATTCGATGCCAATTCGGTGCAATTTAGCGTTTTTTTTCTGACGTCCAATAACTGCTCCAATTTTGGCAAAATACTGTGACCATTCATTAGTGAATTCACAGTATTTCCGGCAAAATGGAATGCCGAAGTGAGCCGAAAAGCAAAGCGCTGAAATTGCAAGCAGTTCCGGTGCTTTGTGAACAGACCCTTAGGTGTTTTAATAACCAGCATTCATATTCAGTGTATATTGTCTAGCTTTGGTTTATGGAACTGTATTCATGGCCTTTCATTACACATTGTTATGTAGACATGTCAGGACTGCCATGGTGTTCTTGGCATGTCTCCCATAACATCAAGAGAACATTTTCTCATATCCAGTAAGAACTAAACAAATTAATAGTATAATCATCAGGATTCCATATCGCCACCGAAGGTCACACTCCCCCTTCAAGAGGTAATCTAAGAGAGAGTCATAGACCGGAGAAGGTTTGGGTTTAAAACTTTGTGCACATAAGAACAACACATTCATGAATGGGTTTGGGGTAAAAATGGACAATAAAAAAAGTGTCAAAGTAAAATATTTATTAGAAATCTGCAAAAAAAGTTTATATTTATTGTCATTTTAATATTTTCATTTACTTTGCTTATTTTATGATATTATACATATATATCTGTTTTTCACACGTTAGCCAATTACGCGTTGTTACACAGGTTCCAGTGGGATCCAGGTTACATAGGATGCTATGGTGTCTTACGTTTGTAGTTATTTACAAATAAGACATTGTTGCTCATTTTCCGTTGGAGCAATGAATGACTTGCAAGTCGTGTCCCGACAGCATTTATGCTTACACTCAAGCAGATAATGAGCAGAAATTTAAAGGGATATGCTTTATATACATTAAGAAACTTATTTATTCATCAGTTTTTGACAGACACACAAAGAAATCCTACAAAATAATTAAATTATGCATCCTTTAACAAGATGTAAGTAGAAGAAAACAAGCAAAGCAACTGTGCTGGTAATTAAAAGATAGCTGTTTCTAAATCCTCTTCCCAAGAAGCCCTATGATCCATTACTATTGTGCCTGCAGCACTAGGAAATGTAATGATAATTGGCAGGTAATACTATAACACCACATTGTGTAATGTGTAGCAGACTCCAGTGTGATCTCTTGTTACTGAGGTACAATGGAAACCCAGCAGACTACTCACAAGACGGTCCCATGTTTCTAACACGAGGTCAGCAGCCTTCATGCTCAGTAAACCTAATGAATGGCTGAGCTTCATGGGAGATTTAGGTTCCAAAACATGTGGGGCTCTATTAACTTCTTCGTGCAAAAGCGCACGCGCAGCACTATTTTTTTTTTAGCGCGCAGCGTTAAATGTTAACATGTGTAAATTAACGCTGGTATTACAATCCGAGCGCATTTTTTCATCCGTCAAAATATAATGCGCGGAAAAAAGATGATGCACGCAGAAATCGGTGGGCGGACTGTTTTTTCACGCGATTTAGCCAATCTGAATTAAGAACCACAATTGTCTCCCGTTCAGTTTTTGCGCCTGTCAAAATCAATCTGAGTATATATGTTGCAGCAATAATAAAAACACGCACAACTTCTCCATTTTATTGTTTGGGTATGTGTAGAATGTGTAACTATACTTTGCTGTATTTTTTTTCGGGCTGGTGTATTTGGGTTCGTCCAGGACGTTCAGATTTGCCGTTACCACCAGCTTTTAAAAGACGTTAAAATTATGCGCTCAAACGTTGTCCATTAAAATTTGCGCATAGATTGTAATACCATCCGCGTACCAGCGTACCAACGCATTTGCACTCACAATGTTAAGTATAGGATGCGCAATGTACATTACACTCGCAAAGGGTTTGCGCAGGTTCACCAGTGGTAGACGTTAACGTGCATTTTTTGCGCGGACATTGTAATACGAAGTTCTGCGCAAAGGGTTTTTCCCCTCGCATTATTAATGCGTTTTTGCGCACGCGTTAACGTTTGCGCGAAGAAGTTAATAGAGCCCCTGGAGGGCCAAGGTTGTTGACCCCTGCTTTAAGCTATCGTTTTCATCTTACAGCAACACAAAAAGCATCTTTAAACTTATCCTTCCTTCATCCTGTAAAATGCTAATGAGTCATTAACCTGTGCCTTGCACATTCCATATATCAGTTGTAAATAGTGATAATAGGACATAGTATAAAAAAAGATTTGTACAACACTGACTGA
Organism: Leptobrachium leishanense; assembly: GCA_009667805.1. NCBI lineage: Eukaryota > Metazoa > Chordata > Amphibia > Anura > Megophryidae > Leptobrachium > Leptobrachium leishanense. The sequence continues at coordinate 126,740,607 of CM019065.1, forward strand.
GGAAGGCGCCAGCTGAAACACGTCTCAGTGGACACGTATGACTATTTATTTTTGTTATCTGAACATTGCTGCTACAACCTAATAGGGGTTGGTAAGACTCTTATAAGACTTTTTAGCCACTTCAAGCCTGGGCAGATTTCTAGGGTCTGACACACGAGCTTGTATTTTATTAATTATATCTATTTTTTACCAATATTTTGTTGTTTATATGTGTAAACGCATATGATCTCGATTAAATTTAATATATATATTTTTATTGGAGTCCCTCCATACTTTTAAGAGGATTTGCAATTGCATATATTCTATATGGTGCGGTGAAAATCGCTGCACTAGGATTGATTGCATAAAAAGAGGTTTACCACTTTGAGGACATCTACTAATGAAATGAGCACTATTGGTTATACAAACTCCACCCTTCAAGTGGGACTCTTTGTGGATGCATTGCCAACATTTTATTTGAACGGTACGGCCATGGGGACGAGGTTTGCCCCCAGCTATGCCAATCTGTTCATGGCCCACTGGGAATCCAGTGTGGTCTGCACCGGGCATGACTGGGGGCAAAACCTCGTCCTCTATAGGCGTTATATAGATGACATCCTTATTATTTGGAAGAGAGGTAGAGAACATCTTTTACAGTTTATTGCACATTTAAATCAAAATTCATTGGGATTAGACTAGACTCAGTCATTAGTGAACAACAAGTAAATTTTTTAGACCTCAATATCTATATAGATGGGGGAAATATTAAGACCAAAACCCATTTTAAAGAAGTGAATATAAACAGCTATATACCAATTGAAAGTAATCACTACCCACCCTGGCTAAAAGCGATACCAAAAGGACAGATGATACGAGTTATGAGAAATTGTACTGACACCGAACAATTCCTCATTCAATCACAGAAATTGATTGAAGATTTTAAGGAAAAAGGTTATAGAGAGGATGTTCTGAAGACAACTCAAGAAGAAATCCATAAGATGGAGAGATCAACTCTCCTGACATATAAAAAGCGGGTGAATGATTTAGGAGAAGATGTTCCCTTTATTCTAGATTATAACATTAATAACAGGAAAATTAAGAAATCAATAGAGAAAGATTGGCCTATTTTAAGAAGAGACCCTATTCTTGGCAAAATTTTATTGGAGAAACCTCGAATCATCTATAGGGGAAGTAAACCCATTAAGATGGAGTTAGTTCAAAACCATCAGAGATGCGATATAAAGGCCCAAGATAAAAATATGTTTGGCCTGCCCCCAGGCTTTTATGGATGTGGACATTGTATTTCATGTAGAAAAACTGAGAGCAGTAAGAGAGTAATGAAAATTTTTGAGTCCACTACCGAAAAAATACAATATAAAATCAAAGAACTTATTACCTGTTTGTCCACTCATGTGGTGTATGTACTGGAATGCCCATGTGGGCTACAATATGTAGGGCAGACTTCAAGGGCCCTTTATATTAGGATTAACGAGCACTTGTGCAATATCGTGAGAGGATATGCCAAACACAGTGTGTCTGCACATTTTAGGGATATTCATCAATGCAACCCGAGAGGGATTAAATTCTGGGTGATAGAGAAAGTCAAAAGAAATTGGCGAGGAGATAATTTGATTGAGAAATTAATTAAAACAGAGATGAGGTGGATATTTGCACTAGATACCATGATCCCTAGGGGAATGAATGTAGACTTTGAAGTCTGCCATTTTTTATGATTAAGGTTTTTTAAAGTTTTTCTTTTTAATTGTATGAATTTTGTTTGCAATAATAGAATATACAGGTATATCTACCCTCCTTTATATAATGATTTTAAGGGAAGATTATAAAGGAGATGTAGGTAATAGGCTTGTGCACCGATTTTTTTTTCGGTTCGATTCGGTTCGATTTTTCGGATTTTTAAACTTTTCGATTCGGCTCGTTTCGACCGATTTCGGTTTCGATTCGATTCGGTTCGACCTGTTTTTCGGGTTCATTTTTTTTACTTTTCGACCATTTTTCGTATTTTCGTGTCACTGTGCTCGGTTTTTGTATCGACTTTTCGTTTTTTCGAAAAATTTTCGTTTTCAGAAAATTTTCGTTTTTACAAAATTTTCGTTTTTACAAAATTTTCGTTTTTCGGAAAAGTTTCGTTTTTCGGAATTGCACATTTTTCGGCATATCGACCATTTTTCGTATTTTTCGTGTCATTTTGCCTGTTTTTTGTATCGACTTTTCGTTTTTTCGAAAATTTTTCGTTTTTCAGAAAATGTTCGTTTTTACAAAATTTTCGTTTTTCGGAAAATTTTCGTTTTTCGGAAAATTTTCGTTTTTCGGAAAATTTTCGTTTTTCGGAACATCTGTTCTCGTTTGCCACATTTCAAGCCCATTCGAAAAATCCGAAAATATTTCGTTTCGGCTCGGAAAACATTTCGGATCTGAACTTTTCGGATCTAAAATTTTTCGGAAATTCGGCCGCATCCGAAAACACGAATCGGGAAATTTCGTGAAAATTCCAAGATTCCGAAACCCGAAACGCACATCCCTAGTAGGTAATGTAATTAAAAGATCTGTTAAATCATGGATCTCTGCCCATTCTTTTGGTTGGAGGTCTGTCTTTATAAAATGATCGATCTTAGATAGAACAAATTGTTGTGTGTTCCTTTTGAACACATAGCAGGTTGAAAGACTGAATAACCCCAAGGTGAAAATGAAAGCAGAATTGTAAATGTCCGGTTAGGGAGATCTGTGTGCGGAATTCCAGAAACGAAAATACGCTGTATGAGCATTAATTACATTATAGGTGGAATGGAGATAAGATGTATGTTAGATATATGTGGATAATAAGAGTAGAAGATTATTCCGCTATGTGTTTATTCGATGCCCTTTTTGATATTTATCCGGCACCTGTCGTTATAACGCTGAAGTATGGGGTCTGAATGGCTCCATGCCTAAAACGAAAGTGGAACTGTAAACATCCGGCGGAAAGATTCGTCCATGTGCGGACTTCCGGAAACAGAAGTGCGTCACTTCGGGAACAACCAATCGTGCGTGAAACGCAGATGAACCGCACGCCGGACACATGCGGCTTTCAAATCAGATGAGGGGAGACTATATAAACTGCAACATGCCCCCCAGGGGGGCTAATCCGATTGATAAAGCCTACAGCAGTAGGCGAAATGCGTCTCGGTCTTTACACACTTGTTATTTATGTTGGTGCTCTTTTGCACCTTTTATATTCAATAAATTTATTTTTATGCTACCTTGGTATATCTGATCAATACTCTCCGAATGAAGACAGGATTCGGTGACCAGTGAAAAGAAGAGGTGGGACCCCCTCATACAAGAGGTCCTAGGCGCTTGTACAGAGCCACCGTAATTGGAGGCTCCCAAACACGTGAGTGCATTTTTCCTTGACTTTTTTTCTCTGAATACCATACAGAATTATACTATGTTTTCTTTTTACCTTTGAGATCATAACATACCCTCTGGTCTGAAGCATATATCCAGGCTTGACGCAATCAAGGTCTTTTTCTCCGTCGAAGGGAGGAGCCCCCCTGAAGAGGCTTAAAGTCATACACCTAGAGTCTTGTAGACTCCCTGTTTGTGAGTGGAACCTCTATATTTTTTTTTACCATTTTTCCTGGTGTAATCAAATGCTGCGCAATGAGGCTTCTCTTCTGTTTTTTCAGAGACTGATGTTTTAAAGCAACAGATTTGGGACTATCAAGAAAAATAAGAATTGTATTTGTTCTTCATTTCTGACACTGTTTAATTCTATATGCGCTCCTATGCACCGTGAGGTGTCTCTTTTTTATGTTCCATTTTTGAAGTGAAGGATACACTTCTTTAGTGAGCTGCTTTAAGGTACACCACCCTTTGCACTAATTTTTATAGCGCCTTTCACACTAAACCCTTTTTGGGTTTTTCCTTCATCTTTATATCTATTTTTTACCGATATTTTGTTGTTTATATGTGTACACGCATATGATCTCGATTAAATTTAATATATATATTTTTATTGGAGTCCCTCCATACTTTTAAGAGGGTTTGCAATTGCATATATTCTATATGGTGCGGTGAAAATCTCTGCACTAGGATTGATTGCATAAAAAGAGGTTTACCACTTTGAGGACATCTACTAATGAAATAAGCACTATTGGTTATACAAACTCCACCCTTCAAGTGGGACTCTTTGTGGATGCATTGCCAACATTTTATTTTTTCCAAAAAACTCATTCCACTATGGGAGCGCAGTTTCTGGTCCTATGTTTTTAAGGTGATCCAGTGAAAAGAAGGAATGTGTCACCCTTAAGTGGACCAAATGCTGTATACACCCAGAGCCGGTTAATGGGCTCTGAAGAATGTGAGTTTGTAATACAATATAAGAACCATTTACGCTCTTTTTAACCTCCCTGGCGGTCTATTTATTTTGAAATTTCTTGTCTAAAAAAGCAGTCAATTTCCCCCCCCCCCCCTAGCGGTATTCACGAGTGTGGCTCGGGGTTACATTCCTATGGTGGAAGCGGTAACCCCGAGCAACACTCGGGATGCCGCTGGATACATCACCTCTCCCTGCGCTCCTTCGATGTCCCCACAGTCTCCTCCGGCGATCGCGACCTCATTACTTCCTGGTTCCCTCCTCGCGAGAAGGAATCCAGAAAGTAAAACGCTGCGATCGCTGGAAGAGACTGCAGAGATCAGCGAGGGAGCGCAGGGAGAGATGATGTATACAGCCCGAGTGTGTCTCGGGGTTACCGCTCTCAGCGGTGAAATTTAACCCCGAGACACACTCGGTAACACCGCCAGGGAGGATGATATAGATATATTGCACTATTGAAATTTTTCGTGTTTTATTTTTGAGATATTCAAGACTCCTTGGAGAGAAAAATTACGGGAAACCACGAATAATCATTTAAGTATTTTTTTTGGTTTATTCATTTACACTTGCATGCGCACTTTTATGCACTTCGTACGCTTTTAGCGCCGGGCTAAATTTTTATTTTTCTGAAAAAAGATTTGTATTTGCCTCCGTATGATGCGCGAGTTCTTATTTCCTTTTCATATTTCCCATCAAGTCTTTGAAGGTACATTTTCTATTCTCAAATTTTGAGAAGAATGCCTTACCATTAGCTTATAACACTGCTGTATAGATTGAGTGTATGTATGGTGACCACGAATACCCTAATACTGGGCTAACTGGTAACATTCATCCCCCATTCAGTCCATATTTTCACATTTTGCATATCCTTGTTAAAAATAATTATTTATTTATAAAATATTTTACCAGGAAGGATACATTGAGATTTCTCTCATTTTCAAGTATGTCCTGGGTTCAAGAACATTGAATTGTTACAGTTGTTACAGAAATACAAAGTAATTCAATGCAAGATATTAAAAACAACACACAAATATACAGATTAACACAGAAAATAAATATGTAGGAAATATAGTCACTGTTACATGTTTACAGGTGCATTCTGTATCGAGGTATAATGAAAAATATTATTTGTAAACAGTTGGTTATTGTTAAGCAAAAATGCATATTTGGTGCTTAAATAATTGTAACCTTGTAACTAATAGAAGTAACGTTGCACCTATGTATTTAGCGTCACCTGCTATTCTTATATATGGGGGTGTCATTTTTGGAGTGTTTTTACAGAGAAAGAAATAGGCACAGTCTGGGCCCCGGACATTTCATTCACCTGTTGACAAGGATACCGGCTGGGTGGAGTGGAGGTAATGTCACTGCTCTGCATGGAGAGAGCCTGTGGAGACATGGGTTCGATCCCAGCGAGCAACCTCTCCAGTAAGTGTCCTTGGGCAAGACACCTAACGGTACATACTCACCACCCAGGACATACTTGAAAACGAGAGAAATCTCAATGTATCCTTCCTGGTAAAATCCTTTCTCAAAAAAAAAAAAGGAGACTTGGGGCATTTTGTGAACGTTTGCACATGACATGATTTGTGTGAACCTGTGTTTGTCGTCTGCATGTTTGTATATGTCAGTGTTTGCCTGGGTGTTTCTGTCACTGTATTTATTAGTGTCTGAGTGTGAATCTGTAACGCCTGCACTGGGCTGAGGAATATGTTTGTGCATTACAAATAAATGAGCAGTAATAATAAAATTAATAATAATATAGCACTGTGCATACTAGGCATCATAGTACCTTTTGCAAAATTGTAAAAGAAAATCACTTGAAAGCTAGGGTTCATTCTAGGCCAGATTCCTCCTGGAGAGCAATATTGTCCAGATACATTTAGTCCATATGGTTATTTGCCCTGGGCAACAGATTTGGTTTCCTGACTTTTAACCCCGATGAAACTAACAATCAACAAAATGGAAATATGAGATAGAGGCGAAGGCGTGTAAACACTGAAATGAGGACCTGACCACAGATGGAAAATCATTTGGGAGTAGATCAAGTGTGTGGGGGTTAGTAATTCAGAACACAGTAGGGACATGGTATTGAATGTAAATATAACATCACAGATGGAACAACATGTATATTTAGGAGGTGGTTGCAAAAAGTGTCAGTGTGGTGCGAGAAAATACTACTTTTGATATAGGATGGCAATTATATTTCAAAATAATAATTATTAGTTCTATTATACTTTATTTATATTGCATTAGCATATTCTGCAACATTGCACAAGGCAAGTGGACAAGGGGATGGTCGGATATTGTAACATAAGTACAGATGAACAACACAAACCTTCACAAAGGTGATACCGCAGGATGGGAGGACCCTGTTTCCAAGGGAATTTACAATCTATATTTAATTCCATTCCTAAAGAATTCCTTTAATTAATTAATGTCATGGACATGTACTGTATAAGGCCAGGGGTCAAGTTGAGCAGGAACTCTTGAGAGTTCCATTTTCCCCACTATATTTTTTTTCCCAGGAGGAACAGAGTTCCCTTTTGTCACACACACTGAAAAAGACACTGCTATTCTTCTAAAAGGTGTTTAAACCAATAAAAATGCAAGAAAATGTACGTAGATAATAGAAAAGGTCCTATAAAAATAAAAAGGTCTGTTACAGAATATAAATATAACGCCTTTAAAAATGGAAATAAAAAATGTCATCTAAAAAATACAAAAAAGTTCCAAAAAATAAAAAAGACGGTTTGCTGAAAATTGATAAATTAGAAGTTCAAGCAAACAAAAACAAATTCCCTATAATAATTACCATTTATGAAATTTCAATAAACCTTTTTCAAGTTTCTTCTCATGTATCAAAGTTGAAAACGGGCTCGGCGCTACACCATGGCGAGAGACACCAAAATCAGCCACAAAGCAATGTAGCGTCAGTCATGTCTAAAAATAATTTCCTAGACACACTATTTTATTAGATTTCAAAGAACTTATAGCCAATCAGCATACAGATACATTTCTACGTCAGAGTTTAACCAACAGGGAGATAAAAATTACTACATATGATTCAGAGATGGCTTTTCTCTAGCTTACAATGTTCGCACACCCTTTCCTGCACACAAAGGAAATTGCTAAATTCCACAGGCTAACATCCTGTGCAAGTAAGACATGCAGGGTTTGACACTTTAAATAGGAGGGGGGATTTCACACTAATGCAAGAAATAAAAACTACCTAGCATATTAAAATACCTTTCAAGGGGGCGTGGCCGGCTGCTCGCGGGAGAGGACATGTTTCGGTGGAGCTCCACATGTCCTCTCTGAAAACAGACCTATAGCCGTCTATTTCTGCAGTGATTATCTCCCGTTTGATCCGTGAGTAGCTGGCCGTCGGTGCTGTGCATTCCGGAGCCCGCTTGGTCCCCCCCTCCGGACCAGAGACTTTTTTGAGGGTTTCTGCCTCGTGGTGACGGCGGCCATCTTGCGGCCTATAACCAGGCTCCAGACAGATTCCGGCCTTGCCGGCCGTATGATCCCACCCCGGACTACAACTATGCAGAGGGCTGTGGAGACGGTGGGTCCACGTCTCTTGGCTGATTCAGATGACTGTTCGGCGGATGGGGAGGTCGGACCGGCTAGGAGCCGGGCCCCCCCCCACCTGGGGGGAGGTGAGGGTGCTTTGGCTTGTGGCCTTGACGCTTGCCTGAAAATTTTGGAAGGAGAGGATGCCGATGCCCCGCTCACCAGGGGCTTCTGGCGCCAGATGATGGCAGTATTGCGAGGTACCCGGGAGATGGTGTTACCGGGGATGGAGAGGCCGGAGGTCGACTCGAGCTCGGGAAGCATGGCGGCCTGCTCGCCCCCCGCGGCTGCGTTGGGGAGCAGTGCCGGGGGAGGTGAACCACCTGGGAAGCTGGTCCCACGATCTCGGCTGCCGGGGGGGACCCTGACCCCCTGTGACGTTGGTGACCCGGAGACTCAGGAGTTCCGAGGGGTGGCGGACCTTGTGGGGTTGAAGACTGCTGATCCCTGTAAGGGGCCTGTGGTGGAGGACCGCTCTCCCTCGATCCCTAAGATGGCACGGCTGCGTCCCTCGGCGCAGTGGCCGACTCTGCTCCGTGCCTGTGAAGTTGGGATGACACGGGCCTTGGCGTTGTGTGGAGTTCATCCTTTCGACAAAAGATTTGCCGTAGCCGGACACTCTGGCATAACCTGCAGTGTACTGCCTGAGTGCTGGCTTTTACAGTTCCGAGACACTGGATGAACGACCCACAGAGACAGTTCCGTTTCTGCCGGCTTTATTCCTCTTCGTGTTTTTGTGTTTGGCCCCCGTCGCTACCTGGTAGAGATTTTTTTTTTTTTTTTTTTTTTTATTATTCCCTTGCTGTGTTTTGGATGTTCGGGGCTGCGGACAGTTAAGCAGTGTTTTTTCTGAGACTCTCCCACCCCCCTTTCCCTTTCTTAGGGCTGATGCATACTTTTGATTTTCCCTATTAATATGCGAACATCTTTGTTGCTTTTGTTTTGGTGTTTTTTTTTTTTTTTTCTTTCTTAATTTGGCTACTCCGGGATAACTCGGGGATGCAAACGTGGCCTGGTGCCCGGTTTGCCCCTGAGTGCCCGGGCCGGGTGCCATTTTACCCCCTTGGCCTCCCGGAGGTCTTATAGACCGCTCGGGTACTTGCCAGGGCAGGCACAACTCTGGCCTTTGCCATATCCCCATCCCCCCCCCTTCCTTCTCGTTAATTATTATAATTTTTTTTTTATTTTTTTTTGAGTAGATTATTTGCTGACCCAGCCCTAGATGAGACCCCCTTCTTAGGGGATGTTTGCTAAAATGTGATTTCCCTCAGATGACTTTTTTGTTTTCTACTGATGTGTTTCTCAGATATTACATGGCCCTGCGAGGCCATTCCATGCTTTGTTTGTTGTTTACCCTCGATGAGACCCCCCTCTTAGGGGATGTTTGCTGAAATGTGATTTTCCTCAGATGACTTCTTTATTGTATACTGATGTGTTTCTCTGATGACATTACATGGCCCTACGAGGCCGTTCCATGCTTTGTTTGTTGTCTACCCTTGATGAGACCCCCCTCTTAGGGGATGTTTGCTAAAATGTGATTTTCCTCAGATGACTTCTTTGTTTTATTCTGATATGTTTCTCTGATGACATTTCATGGCCCTGCGAGGCCATTCCATGCTTTGTCTGTTAAGCTGACTCTTTTTCAAAATAAAAACTTTGAAATACATTAAAATACCTTTCAATCGTCTCATTGATCACATATACAATCGTGATCACTAAAATGGATAAAACAAACTAGACAATTAAACTAATTATACCTGGGGCCATAGTATCCTCGCCTAATACCTGTACGATATAAGAAAAGGATTCCCAAAGGAGGCCCTTTATGAGCATAAAATACACTTATCTATCTAGATTCACTCTTCCAGCGAACCACATTTGGAGCGTAGGCAAAAATACCTAATCTAGACATTAAATAACTATTTATTCCCATTTCCCAAAATATAATTCACCGAACAAGAAAAGTATAATAACTTGAATGTAAAAGTTCATTTATCTAATAAATCAACATGAGTCAGATCTATATCTGTGTGTTTTCCTATGTTCAGCTTCACTCCACAAAACGCATAAACACCTGCATTCACACACACACACTCAAGAAATACATTCTCATTTTCACAAATCCAATCCTTTCTCACACTTATCTAGGGGATTAAATAAAAAAAAAAAAATCCATAATCTAATACCGTAGTCCACAGTGCGAGCTCAAGGTGTGGTATTTTTCAACATCCCAGCTTGAGACACATAATCATTGAATGTCATCAGAGCTCCCACCATAGGGACTCCTGAACAAGCTGTCTCTTTGCGCTGGTTGCTTATTACCTGTGACCTTTGACCTTGACACAAAATGTCCATGATTCGTTCCATATGCAGTCATTGTGACTGTCAGGTTTCTTGATGATGTGATACGGTTGTAGCAACAATAAAGAACAGAAAAAAAAAAAGAAAATATGGTATACCCCGCTAATCATATACATCCATTCATTCATTGTCACTCTCAAGTGCATGAAAACAAAAAAATTATACTACTTCTGACTCATTGTTAGAGAAAAATATATATACGCAACTTTGGCTCAAAAGGGAAATAGCCGAAGTGCATACTCCACCCATTCTAAATATCAAAAAATAATTAATTACTATCCTATTCAGTCTTGTTCGGTGTTTTGAAACAAACCTGGTGTTTATAAAACACACCGATCTTAAATAAAATCAAAAAAATAAAAACAGCATTAATTTTACCAAATTCAAACTTTCCATTTACCACTATATATGTCATGAAACGTATTTATGCAAATGCATTAAATTATATATTCCTAAATACATTAATTAACTCTAATTTTAATTGGATGTGATCTCCAGTAATCCTAAATGTGTCAGGGAATTTGAACAATATTGATTGTAACCGAACAACAAAAATAATAAAATATAAAATAATAAAAGACACAAAATAATTATCACTTAGACGACAACACAAAGATAATCCATCAGCATATAAAAATACATAATCTTCTTCTTTCTTTGTCTTCTGTCTTATTGGTTGAAAATAACTGTTTTGTAAAACTGACATGTCTTAAGTTTTATTTCCAAATCAATGATCTTTAATCGCATGATTTATTGATGAGGTGTTGATACATTAGAATGTTTTATTGCCTGGTGTCTGATAATTCCTTATTATCCGGTTGATGTAACATTGCAATGTGAAATGATAATGTGTTTGAGTAAATTTCCTTCAATTCCAACAGCTTTATCAATATTGGTATTCAATAATCTTCCATCTAGCTTGAGCAAAGTTGGCATGAATGGTTATTTTTCACCTAAAGTAAAAAACTTTGAAAAAAAATTATTATTAATCTGTCAAAAACGTTAAAATTGATATGGTTAAAATACACAAAGAAAAGGAGTGGTCATGAGAGAGAGAAAATGGAGGAGAGGAGGGGTCATGAGAGAGACAAAATGGAGGGGGCTAGGTAAGGCTAGGGACAGATGAGCGCATTTTCTGCAGCCACCGTCAAAATGTACGTCGATGCGTGCGCACGCATTTTTTCACGGAATGCGCTTGAGTGGTCGGACGATGCTCAATTCTGGACGTATTCCATGACGGTGGGGTGAAAAAAGAGAATAATCAGATGAATCTAATCACTTGAAAAATGATAAAATAAGGGCAAGGGCTATAAAAAGGTGTTTTGGGGATGGTGGCGTTTTTCTAAGATGGATCCTGCACACGTCTTTGTGTTTGGTGTGATGGGGTACCTGTACCTAAAGAGGAAGAGAAAGCGGCGAACCTGGGTTCATGAAATCAACGCTGCCAGACCCACGCATGGACACTTTGTGACGCTGTACAGGCCACTGCGAGAGAGGGACCCCGCGAAGTTCTTCAACTACATGCGGATGTCCATCGCCTCCTTTGATGAACTGTTGTCGCGGGTACGGGAGCCGCTGACCAAGAGGGACACCAACATGCGGCCCGCCATACCACCGGAGGAGATGCTGGTCATCACTTTGAGGTACGTACTGTCACACACCTGTATACATGACATCGCTGCCAGTCACCTGACATGAGTGCATCATGTCTGTAGTCACATGCCCACTGTTACATGCACACACACACACACGGGCATCACATCACACGTACATAATCATAAATGACTCCGACAACAATGTTGAAAAATAATACTATAATATGAAAAGAAACTGTAATATATTATGGACATATATTACAAGTCGTAAAGTGAAGGTCAGTATATATACAAAATCAAAACAATAACACATAACAAACAAATAATAAAACATATTTAGGTCATGTATCAAAGTTGCTGATACCGCGGAGCATCTGGGTCATGAGGGCCGGTGGTGTGGCTACAGCTGGACCCCGACTCCGTGTGTGGCCTGGCTCCAGGGGGCATGGCTGGGTGGGTGGACAGCACCTCACTGGAGACGGAAGATCCACTGGCGGATTGTGGCACAGCATGGTAGGCGGCTGCGTGATGGGGACGTGAAAGGATGTCCTCCAATATCGCGAGAGATCTGTGGCGATACTCCATTTTCTCCGCCTCGCTCATCCTGTTCAGGAGGAGCGTACATGCATTGGAGAACGACATGTCGACGGAGTCCGCAAGCATGCAGCGTTGGTGTGCATGGGTGGTCTGTGCCTCCATGAACATGACCATGGCCTGCTCCAGGTCTGCAGCCTGTGCCCTTCTCTTCTGGCCAGGTCTGGTGCTGGCCGTTGTCGCGGTACCTGCCACCTGTGGTGTCGCCAAATCCTCCTCCATCTGTGACTCAGCACCACCCTGGTTCTCCTCCTCCTGGCAGCTGGCTGAATCTCCTGGCACAATTTGTTGTGCCTGGGTGCCGGAGGTCGATGGCTGGTCCATGCTGCTGACAGACCTGCGCGGCTCCTGGGTCCTGCGGAGGAACGATAGCTGCTCTGCATAAATGTACCCCCGGACCTTTTTCGCACCAGCTCCAGAGCGCGCAGCCATGGCCTGCTTCTTCTGGACGCGCATGTAGTTGTCGCGTACTGTGCGCCATTTGTTCATTGCCTCTTGTGCTGAAAAACATGATGAGAGTGACATTAGCTTGTGTTCATGGTATGTGATCATATTCAAACATTTGTGTTTTGTCTTCTAGGTATCTCGGTAGTGGGTGCAGTTTGAAGGATCTGCATTATAGCTTCCGCGTTGGCAGATCAACAGCTGGTGAGATCGTCCGCAAGGTGTGCCAAACCATATGGGAGACCATGAAGGGCGAATGTTTGCCAAGACCGACACATACGGCATGTCTGGAAATTGCAGCAGGATTCTGGGGGAGAGCCAACTTTCCAAACTGCCTGGGAGCCGTGGATGGCAAACATGTCCGCATAGTGAAGCCACCGCACAGCGGCTCACTGTATCAGAATTATAAACATTACTTTTCTATTGGCCTACTGGCGGTGTCAGATGCCAACTATAGTTTCGTGTATGTGGATGTCGGTTCATACGGCAAGGACTCTGACTCCACACTGTTCAGGAACTCCACACTGTGGAATGAAATTGAGAGTGGGACCCTGAACATCCCCAGACCCGCACCATTGCCTGGCAGTGACGTGACAGTCCCCTATGCCTTCGTGGGTGACGAAGCATTCGGCCTATCCACACACCTCCTACGGCCCTACTCAGGGACACACCTGACTGTGAAGAAGCGGGTGTTTAATTATAGGCTGTCGCGGGCGAGACGGTATGTGGAGTGTAGCTTTGGCATACTGACCAACAAGTGGAGGATTCTACATAGACCGCTGGATGTGAATGTGGACTTCTGTGTGGACATAGTGAAATGCTGTTGCATTCTACATAATTATGTGCGGGCCAGGGATGGTTTTAATTTTGACGATACCCTCACAGTTGTCGGTCTTGAGGATGATGTGAACTATGACATCATAGCTGTGAATAGATACAGCAACAGGTATCGCGATGCTCTATCTAATTATTTCATCAGTGATGCAGGTGAGGTGCCCTGGCAGCTGGGGAGCATTTGAGTTTCACATCAATGATTTCATTTGTTTGTTTATTATTATTTTTGTGATTTACATTTATGGGATTATGAATTAAATAATATTATACTCACTCTGTATGTGCTGCTCCTTCTCGGACCAGGTATCGTACTCCGGGTACACCTGACGGGACACCTCGACCCATGCGCTCGCCTTCCTCCCCTTGTCCTTATAACGCTCGCAGGCCGTATCCCAGATCCCTGGATGCTCCCCCACAGCGCTTATCAGCCTCTCCACGTCCATCTCTGGTCCAGCAGCCATGTTCAACGGTCGCAGGTACACTCCAACGAAATGCAGGAAACTTTGGCAGTTTGGACGTGATGTAGGCCGCACACTAGCAGCGTCTGACGTCTCCTAATCACGCACACACGCTGCCATGCGGCCGCCGCGCACTTTGTACGTCAGTAGCAGCGGTTTCACGTTCTGATAAAAATGCGTTCATTTGCTGGTTGCGTGGTGTCGGCGCACTTTTGTACGCACGTACTGCGTATATTGGCCGTCATTGGCCGTTATGTGCTGCTACTGCCGCCGTGATTTAGTGCGTCTGCACGCGCGTTCCGACTGCCCCACTCTGACCCTAGCCTTAAGAATGTGAACTTCAATTCAAATAAAAAAACACAAAATATCATGAACTGGGAAAGAAAGTATAGAAGGGCATGTTTAAAACTTGACGCGTTAACTAGCACCAAGTTCTCAGAGGAAACTCAGAGGAAACTCAGAGAAAAAGATTCTTCATAAACATCTAAAACTACAATCATTATTAAGGATATTGGTTAAAAACAAACATTCAAACGTGAGGTGTTTGTGCAGCTATTTTACAACCTGTTTTATTCCCTCCAAGAATATTCAATGGGGGCACAGTCATACGTTGTTGCACTTCACACCAAAAGACAAAAACATCCGACAGCAAAAAATAAAACTAGACATCTGGCTACCACTGCAGAAAAAAGAAAACAAATAAACAATACTCAAGATACCAAACTACAACCTTCCATCTCCCTTAGTCAACTAAAATTAAACAACTTCTCTCATTTGAAATCTGCCTAATTTCCTTTGTACAGCGCTATAAAACCTGTAGGCGCTTTCCATTAAACTTTCACTCAAATCCTTCAGCTTTATAATCACTTCATCCTCTTAGCTTACTGTATTATGATGAACCTACATATATATTCCATTATACAAGTTACAAAACCTGTAAATGATCTCAGTCAGCCATTTTGGCAAAACATATAACCTATATTAAGTTGTGGTCAATCCCTTTGTGCTGGACTCAAACAAAGACCAGAGGAAAATAACCGACCACGCCTCTTTTGGGAAAATTTATAACTTATATTAAGGCAGATTGACGCCCATCACCTTGATACACAAATTTTTTTATATGTATCATACATCAACTTATTTCATCCATTTACAGTAAATCCAGCTCCTATAATTATGTTTTTATTCCACATCTGTCTCCATAAAATCTTGGAATCATCCCAGCCATCCAATACGCTATATACCAAATAAAATACACATTTGAATCACACGAAAATACCCAGCACAAACAGCTACAATCACAACTCCCATTATAGCACGAAAATTCTACACATTCCAGAACTCCCAGCCAAATAAATCTTTCCTTTGTACATCATTATAACTACTACATATTGCAAATAGAAAGAAAACTTTTCCTACCAAATTTTATGAGAAAGAAAAAAAATTAGCAAGCACGATTGAAAGGTGCTATTGTCTCCATTTCCTGTCTGTTTTTTTTTTTTTTTTACTCAAGGCAAAGCAGTAAAAACACATACGAAGCAACCTGTGGTAAAAAAGGCAGTCCCTATTCATAAATTGCATATGAAAAACACTATCAAAACTACGAAATACAAAACAAAGATAAACACATACATTAATAGTTAGTAAAGACTAACTATTTAAATAAACAAACGTAATCAATGGCAAATGTAATCAATGGCAAGAAACAAAAAATAAATAAATAATACAAAAACAAGTTAAATCTGAAAGAAAAAACAGTTTGCAAATCCTTTAGAATCAGTTAAATTATAAGACAGCGCGAACATACAGCAATGCAAAAAATAAAAATAAATAACAAAAGCAAAAAATAAATAAAAAATGGCAAAAATGCAAAAGAAAAATTGCTCTCAATGGAAGCAACGCTATTTTGTTTTCTATCTTGCTATATGAGAAGAAACCAAACCTAATCACTTAAAATAAAATGCTCACAATTACAAGATATGGACGAGCCAGAAACACCAGAATGGAAGTACAAGATAGACACAGAACGGAGACAATACAACTAGAAACATCTCTTCTTTTTTTTATGAGTTCAATTTCCAGCATATACAATACACTATACTCAGCACAGCGGGCGAGTCCAAACAACACACGTGAGGTCCTCAAACGATTTTTCCTTTACTACAATACATAAAATGACAAAAACAAACCACGACAAAGAGTCCAACCTTGCACCAAAAAAAAAATCAAAAAAAAAAAATCAACAAGCTCTGAACCATAGCTTTAACTTCAAGGAAAATAAACAAAACCCAAGCCTGGAGGCAAGTTCGCAAAATCTGAACAAGCAAATGTAAGGATACATTTAAATGTAAGGATACACCCAAATGTAAGGATACATTCGAATGGCAAATCCCACTTCAGACAACAACTGATAAATTAGAAGTTCAAGCAAACAAAAACAAATTCCCTATAATAATTACCATTTATGAAATTTCAATAAACCTTTTTCAAGTTTCTTCTCATGTATCAAAGTTGAAAACGCTACACCATGGCGAGAGACACCAAAATCAGCCACAAAGCAATGTAGCGTCAGTCATGTCTAAAAATAATTTCCTAGACACACTATTTTATTAGATTTCAAAGAACTTATAGCCAATCAGCATACAGATACATTTCTATGTCAGAGTTTAACCAACAGTGAGACAAAAATTACTACATATGATTCAGAGATGGATTTTCTCTAGCTTACAATGTTCGCACACCCTTTCCTGCACACAAAGGAAATGGCTAAATTCCACAGGCTAACATCCTGTGCAAGTAAAAGACATGCAGGGTTTGACACTTTAAATAGGAGGGGGGGATTTCACACTAATGCAAGAATTAAAAACTACCTAGCATATTAAAATACCTTTCAAAAATGAAAAGAATAAAAGGTTGAATTAAAAAATATAAAAATGCTAATATTATTTTACATTGAATCCTATGGATTTCACCTGTTTAAACCTGTCAAACTGAATCTCCGAAAATCAGGGCATTTCATGGACACTTCGGTGCATTTCGACGTTTTCTAAATAGATTAACCATTACTTCACTATGGGACAATTTTGCCGCCGCCAAAGATCTCTGAATTGCAGCAATCTGTGGTGAACTGCACTGTATTTCGCTGTCAATTCGCCAATATTTGGTGAATTGACAGTTTAGTGAATAGAGGAACTGCCACAAAATTGCCCCATACGGTGAAATTCACCGTTCGGTGCAATTCGGTGGCAAGTTCGCACCTTACTGAATAACCCCTTCTGCAATTACAGCTCATCGGTGGCCAATTAGTGAGTGGAATCTAAACAGGTCTATTCAAAGAATGGTGAAACTCAGGAGAATTGACTGGAGAAGTGAAAATTCTAGATCAAAATGGCCAAACCAGAAAAATTCTCACTTTCCAAATCGGCTATTTGCTCTAGATTGTTCTCTTCTCCTGCCACTTCTTCTGGTTTTCACCTTTCTCTGAATAACCCAGTATGTGTTTTTAGGAGATACTAAATCAGAACATCATGGCAAGGTGATAAATAGTGAAATACAAAACCAAACCTCCGATGACGAAACATCAGGGAGTAATACTGTAATAAGATATTGTGAGGACCAGCCAAACACCAAAGGATGGAGTAAGACCATAGACGTAAGCATATGAAAGAATGGGCAAATATGAGCTACAGAAGCACAACTCATGGGTGAGAGGGCAACCGCTTGAAATCGAGGAGACTAACGCAGATGGGCAGACAACATTAGAGAGTGAACATCTATTAGATACATAGATGGATCACAAGGTACAGTCATAGGACAAGTTGCCAGATGGGAGTTGAGTGCCCGAAGGAAAATAGTTCCATTCTCTGGCACAGCAGCCAGCTCAGAAATAGAAAGGTGATTTAAGTACTTGGTGGGGGCTCTTTCGCTGCAAAAAGACCCCCAGTGTTTATTTGCTTGACAAGGCTAGATCTGTTTTGTCAGCAGCAGTAGAATTGTTTCTCTTTCAAGAGGGAGGGCCTTGAACACACGAAAAGCTGCTTTAATATGTTTAGTGTGGGAGATTTCCAGGGAAATCTAAAGGAGATAAGCAGTTCCCATAGAAATTAATCAGTGGTAAATAATACAAAAGGCATTAACCCCTTCACTGCCAACAAAATGGAATATTCTCCACAGAGACATTCTCTTCAATACCGTGAAGCATCCCTCCTTCCATTGGAGGTACCAGATTAGTATTCATCAAATATCTTTAACCTTTACTTTGCCACTAGCTTTAAATTGTATGTGTAAAATGCTACTTTATTATCAGCAACAACATGATAGGTTCTTTTTGTAATTTACATATATTACATATGTGTAGGGATGCAAAGCACCCTTATCCTCAACATATACTGGGGAGGTAACTATAGACGACAGCATTGCTAAAATGTGAGATATAAATTCAGGTTGCATTAGTGCTTCAGAAATGTCGGCCAGATTGATATTCAGTTAATGTAGACATGAGTGAAGAGTGAGCAATCCTCAGAGAAACCTTGGTTTTTCTTTACACTTTAGTTATTTGTTTTGGTTTTCCTTTATTGTATACTTTTCTAAGTGAATTACATATTAATGGATGGCATGACTTAGAAACCCTACAAACCTCACGCTATAGGTTTTTGGACAATAAACCCAAAATGATACATTGTTCTCAATGATAAAAGGTGAGACTGTGATAGCTTACTTCTCGATTTTATATTTCTACATTGTTCTTAATAGATAAGAGAACTCAGCTACATCATTTTTATATTAAATACTCTCTAGATTGCTTGGATTTGGAACTGTTCAAATGGTTGGAGACGACCAGCCCATGAAAAAAATAAATCATAATTTACATTTTATACTGTAACAGAACCATGCTGGGAACCATCCAGGAGTCGAAAAATTAATCCAATGATGTGTCTGTCACTACTACATCCCAGAACCACTCAGAGGGCCTGCACTTGCTTTCCAATGAGTTACAAATAATGACAAAATTGGCTCTTTGGCTCTAGAATCTCTGGAGTAGGTTGGACAATGAGTTGAACAGAGGAACAAATAATGACACAGTATTATTGTAGTGTAAAGGATACCGTTGCTCACATACAAAGCTCTCCATAACCGCGCCCCTATCTTCATCTCCTCCCTTAATAGCCAGTACATCCCACCCGACCATGTCACTCTGCCAATGATCTGATGCTATCAGTTCCTCATACCCGCACCCATGACTCTCGCCTTCAAGACTTCTCCCGCGCTGCCACATTTCTATGTAACTTCCTGCCCCACAAAATTAGACTCTCCCCGTCTCTTTTTCCGTCAAGAAGTCTCTGAAAACAAATTACTTTAGAGAAGCCTATCAGCTCACTCCATGATTCCCCCATTATACACTTCTTGCACCATCTTCCCACCCAGCCCACATGCACCCTGTTCAGGTCCTCTATTTACCCTCATCTAGAGTGTCACCCCTCTCCTCTTAGATTGTAAGCTCTAGAGCAGGGTCCTCTCTACTACTGCTATGTGTGTTTACCTTGTATGTATATTTGTTATTCTGTCTTACCCATTGTTCAGCGCTACAGAAATTGTTAGCGCTTTATCAATACCTGTAACTGTATAGTCAACTAATACATATGATTACAAATCAATGCATAGGAAGGAAATGTATAACACACAAACAACCATATTCACTATCGATGAAAGCTAAATACAATCATAACGGTCATGCACAAGTAACAGAGTTATTTAACCCGTTCTCTGCCTGTGTGTTCCCTTTAATGGCCCATAATCTCTTGGTAGGAGGCTGGCATCATCGCTCCTCTTATGGGCTCAGAGACTCTCCTGAGCATGGGCAAGGTGAAAAGTGCCAGTGCCAGACACTGTGGGCACCATTACATTCTTGGTGCTAACGTTAGCGCTCACCTGAGTGAGCGTTAACATTAGGGATGAACTGTTCGGTTCGGGCGATTCGGAGTTCGAACCGAACTTAGCCTGTTCGGTCTGCTCGCGAACTCCGAACATTTCCGGGTGTTCGGCGCATGTTCGACCACAATGCATCACAATGGACCACGATGCATTTTCCCACTGGCCTGAAGCTCGTAATTGGCTACTGCCTTGCACCTGACCACAGGTCTGGTGCAAGACAGGTTCAACAGTATGCCAATCACGGCTTAGAGTCCTGATTGGGCAAATTTTGCCAAATCATGGACTCACAGAGCTAAGTCCCGCAGCACACTATATAAGGTTTCCACGCACGGCTTCACCACGCATTTGAGAGGAGATTTCATAGGAGATTGTTGTTGTGTGTTCTTACTGCCGGTCTGCCACGCTACTGGGGGGGGTCTCATTTCTACAAAACATTTGGGAATTGAGGTGATCTGTGTCTTGTCACTGGCGCCAGCAAGTATTTTGGGGGTCTCACAAATTTCCACAAAACATTTGGGAATGGAGGTGATCTGTGTCTTGTCACTGCCAGCAAGTATTTTGGGGGTCTCACAAATTTCCACAAAACATTTGGGAATTGAGGTGATCTTCTGTGTCTTGTCACTGCCAGCAAGTATTTTGGGGGTCTCACAAATTTCCACAAAACATTTGGGAATTGAGGTGATCTGTGTCTTGTCACACAGCCAGTGCCACGCAGTATTTTGGGGGGTCACTAATTTTTACTAAATATCTGGGAATTGAGGTGATCTGTCTCTTGTCACTGCCAGCAAGTATTTTGGGGGTCACTAATTTCTACAAAATATTTGGGAATTGTTATAATCCGTGTGTTTTCACTGGCTGCCACGCATCAGGGGGTCTCACTGATTTATAGGAGGTTTCTGAGATTTGTAATCTGTGGCTTCTCACTGCCATCCATCAAGGGGTCACACTGATTTATAGGAGGTTTCTGAGACTTGTAATCTGTGGCTTCTCACTGCCACCCATCAGGGGGTCCCACATACTTCTAGCAGATTTATGCGAATTGTAATTTGTGTCTTCTCACTGCCACCCATCAGGGGGGTCTCACTGATTTTATAGGAGGGAATTGTAATCTGTGTCTTGTCACTGGCTGCCAGCTATCAGGGTGTCTCACTGAGTTATACCAGAGTTCTGTAAATCTTTAATCGTTATACCAGAGTTGAATCAGAGTTCTGTATATATTTAATCTATATATCACTCACCATGTCTGAAAGAACAAAAAGGACAGGCAGACGCTCCCAGACACAGCCCCTTTGTCGGGAGGCTGTGCCTCTGGTCGTTGTGGACGTGGTGCATCCTCTGCAGGGGCAGGCTTGTCCTTTCTAACTGGTGCTGGCCGTCTTAAGCAGCAGCAACATACTGAGGATTTGGTGGATTGGCTAACCAGGCCATCCTCATCCTCCGAGTCCTCTGCCAGCCAGGTTTGTAGTGCTTTACAGTCCACCTCAGCTGACAAAACATGTAATGCAGCCTCCATGTCCACAGCTACTCCTGCCGTAGCCTCACTATCACACATGGAGGAGTCAGCTGAATTGTTTGACTACAATGAGAGTGACATGCTGCTTGAGGATGCGCAGCAAGTACAGTGCTCTGATTCAATCTCTGAGGTTGAGGAAGGGAGTATAATCAACCTAGAGGAAGGGGGTGCCAGTGATGACACACAAATAACTGGCACTCATGTTGCCCCAGCAGCTGCAGCATACTGCCAAGTTGGCTCCAGTGACGAGGAGATAGGGGGTGAATATGACATTGATGATGAGGTCACTGACTCCACCTGGGTGCCAGATCGAACAGAGGAATCAAGTGAGGAGGAGGGGGGGAGGAGGCACAGCAAACACGAGGTACAACATCCTCTATGACCAACCGTAGCACTAGCCAGTCCAAGGCATCAGATGTCAGAGCTGCTCAGGTGCAGAGCGCTGTTGTCTCAAAGCACACATGCAGAAACTCTGTTGTCTGGGAGTTCTTTAAGAAATGTGCAGCAGAGCGCACCGTTGCTATTTGTAATCTATGTCAGATGAGGCTGAAGCGTGGGAAAGACACCGAACACTTGGGTACCACGTGCTTGAGGCGACATATGAACACCTGCCACACATCCCGTTGGCGCAAAACTTTGCGTAGGTCCTCCTCATCTGTCTCTACCCCCACTGTATGTCTTATCATGTCATTGCCTGCTACAACCTCTACTGACAGGGATGATGCTACAGTAATGGGTGTACCAGCTCCTTCCTCACAATGTGACATCATCCCATCAGCTGAAGATTTACACAGTCAGATTACGTTGCCGCAGCTGCTGCAGCATAAGAAAAAATATAGTCCCAACCATCCCCAAGCACAGCGTCTAAATGCCAGCTTAGCAAAATTACTCGCATTGCAGCTGCTGCCTTTCCAGCTGGTGGACTCTGCTCCCTTCCGTGAATTTGCTGAATGTGCTGTACCACAGTGGCAGGTTCCAAAACGCCATTACTTTTAACGCAAGGCAATTCCAGCACTATACCAGCATGTGGAAGACAATGTTATCCAGTCATTGGGAAAGGCAGTCAGGCAACAAGGTGCATGTGACTTTAGACACGTGGTCCAGCAAGCATGGACTGGGCCGTTATTTAAATTTCCTTCACGGCACACTGGGTAACTCTGATTGCAGCTGGGAGGGATTCAAGGCGGTGCTCTGTGCTGGAGCTTGTTCATCCACCACGCCTCCAGAAAGCTGCTTGTATAAGGTCTGTCTGCTCCACCACCTCTTCCTCCTCCGCCTTCTCTGTCTCTGGCGAAGTGGCAGTTAAACCGACGCGTGGCAGGGGCTAAGCAATGGCTCAAGCAAAAAGATGCCATACTGTGCTTGAGCTGGTTTGTTTAGGGGACAGGAGCCACACCAGGCCAGAAATTCTGTCACCTCTGCAGGGGCAGGTGCAGAGATGGTTAACACCACGCCAGCTTCAACTGGGAATGATTGTCTGCGATAATGGCAGCAACCTTCTCTCCGCCCTACGCCAGAGTAAATTGACGCATGTACCATGCCTAGCACACATCCTAAATCTAGTGGTACAGCGTTTCCTAACCAAGTAACCAGGGCTGGCAGAGCTCAGCTAGGCCAGAAAATTCTGCAGCCACTTCAGACAGTCATTCCCAGCAAGCGTTTGCCTGGCAGAAATTCAAAGAGAATTCCACCTTCCCACAAACCGTCTGATCTGTGACATGCCCACCAGGTGGAACTCGACATTAGCAATGCTGCAGCGTCTGCACCAGCAGCAGAGGGCCATCAACGAGTACCTGTGTGAGTATGGCACAAGGACAGGTTGAGGTCAACTTGGTTCCCCCCCCACAGTGGCTGATGATCAAGGATGCATGCACTGTTCTGTCACCATTTGAGGAGGCAATGAGGATGGTGAGCAGGGACAGTGCATGCATCAGTGACACAATTCCTTTAGTGTTCCTGCTAGAGCACACTCTGCAGGGAATTATAGATGTGGCTCTAGAGGCAGAGCAGCGGGAGGAAGAGAGGCCTTCCCTAGCTCTCAAGGCCCCAGTCTTTCCGCAGACAGCATTCCAGCGGGTCCTACTCAGATCAGACAGGAGGAGGATGAGGAGGAGGAGAAGGAATATTTAAGTAGTGGGGGCATTGAAGGTGGGGATTCCTCAAGGGAGGGTTTCGTGTGCCCAGAAACACAAGGGCTAGTGCGTGGCTGGGAGGAGGAAGTGCACGATACGGTCATCCTCATTGACCAGGAAGACTCGGAAGCTAATGCCACCTCCAACCTACGCTGCATGGGCTCCCTTATGATGCAAAGCTTGCTAAAGGACCCCAGGATTCGTGCTATCAAGGAGAGGGATCTTTACTGGTTGGCAATCCTTCTTGATCGACGATACAAGGGGAAAGTTGCAGAGCTCATCCTGCTCACACAGAGGGAGCAAAGGATGAAAAAACTTGAGGACGCTCTAAAGCGACACTTGTGTAACACCTTTCCAGGTATTGGTAGGTTACCAAGTGATGACACACGTGCTTCTGAGGCAGTGGCGTAGCGTGGGATGTCAGCGCCCGGGGCCAGCCAAGAATTGTGCGCCCCCCCAACCTGTGGACACGTTATCGATATTGCCCCAGCTCTCACATGGATATTGCCCCAGCTCTCACATGAATATTGCCCCAGCTCTCACATGAATATTGCCCCAGCTCTCACATGGATATTGCCCCAGCTCTCACATGAATATTGCCCCAGCTCACACATGGATATTGCCCCAGCTCACACATGGATTTGCCCCAGCCAGCTCACACAAGAATATTGCCCCAGCTCACACATGAATATTGCCCCAGCTCTCACATGGATATTGCCCCAGCTCTCACATGGATATTGCCCCAGCTCTCACATGGATATTGCCCCAGCTCTCACATGGATATTGCCCCAGCTCACACATGGATATTGCCCCAGCTCACACATGGATATTGCCCCAGCTCACACATGAATATTGCCCCAGCTCTCACATGGATATTGCCCCAGCTCTCACATGGATATTGCCCCAGCTCACACATGGATTTGCCCCAGCTCACACATGGATTTGCCCCAGCTCATGGATTTCCCCCAGTTCATGGATTTGCCCCAGCACACACATTTGCCCCAGCACATGGATTTGCCCCAGCACATGGATATGCCCCAGCTCATGGATTTGCCCCAGCTCATGTATTTGCCCCAGCTCATGGATTATGCCCCCAGCTCATGGATTATGCCCCCAGCTCATGGATTTGCCCCAGCTCATGGATTTGCCCCAGCTCATGGATTTGCCCCAGCACATGGATACTGCCCCAGCTCACACATTTGCCCCAGCTCATGGATATGCCCCAGCACACGGATTTGCCCCAGCACACGGATATGCCCCAGCTCATGGATTTGCCCCAGCTCATGGATATGCCCCAGCACATGGATTTGCCCCAGCTCATGGATATGCCCCAGCTCATGGATTTGCCCCAGCACATGGATTTGCCCCAGCACATGGATATGCCCCAGCTCATGGATTTGCCCCAGCTCATGGATATGCCCCAGCTCTCACCTGGATATTGCCCCAGCTCCCGGGCAGCGGGAGTGCCTGCCCGCCCCGGTCCTGAACAGCGTGCGAGTCCGTCCTGTTGAAGGGGAGGCGGCTGCGTGCGTGCGCAGGTCACGCGGTCCGGCCAGTTAGGTGGTACAGAGACTCAGTACCACCTGATTAGACGGACCACGTGACCTGTGCCTGCACGCAGCCGCATCCCCTTCAATCAACAGGACGGACTCACTGTTCAGGACCGGGCAGCCGGCAGGCACTCCCACTGCCTGGCATCTGGGTCCCCTCAACCCGCGGGCCCTTGGGCGGCGCCCGAGGGCCCGGTGGGTCAGTCGGGCCACAAGTTTTAGGGGCGCATAATTTCAAAAGAAATTATGTGCCCCTAACAAAACTGCGCCCGGGGCAACGGCCCCCCTGCCCCCCCACGCTACGCCACTGTTCTGAGGCTGCGGATGATCCGAGGAATAGTGGTGAAGGCCAGGGCCGCTTGACTGATGCATTTTTTAAAATTTTTTAATCCACGACGCCCAGGGACGTCAAATGTAGGCACCCATTGCCAGCGTCTTCACCATATGGTGCAGGACTGCCTAGGGGCAAGGGCAGACCTGGATAAATCTCCAGCAGATGATCCACTGGCTTACTGGGTGTTGAGATTGGATCACTGGCCAGAATTTAGCCAATATGCTATGCAGCTACTAGGTTGCCCTTCATCCAGCGTGCTTTCTGAAAGGACGTTCAGTGCCGCTGGAGGTTTTGTCACAGACAAAAGAGTGCGTCTGTCCACCGACTCTGTAGACCGGCTGACATTTATAAAAATGAATCAGTCCTGGATCAGCAGTTATCAATCCCCTGATGCTGACGTAACAGAATAGATCGGGGATGTCTTCTGCATGCACAAAACCTCCAGCACTGAACTCTTCCACAATACCACAAAAGGGTTACGGTGTGAATGCACTTGCTGCCATGAAAGGCACAATATTTGGCTGCACTGACGCCTGTGCCAGATTTATATCATTTACATTTTTTGAACAGCAGGGTCCAACCCTGCACTCTTCCACAATACTACAGAGGGGATACTGTATGATAGTACTTGCTGGCAGTCTGGCACCAAAAGCACAATATTGGGGTGCACTGCCACTGACGCCTGTATCAGATTCATATCCTTAGAGGGGTTACGGTGTGACGGCACTGTTGCCGACGCTAAAGGCCCAATTTTAAAGCACCTATTGTTACTTTCATCCAAAGCCTGCATAAGTTTTACAATAATTTATCCAAAAAATCACTAAACTTTTTCTGCGTGTCTGAAAATGTCTCCTCTTTTCATACAGACTGCCGCCCCAAGCAGTTATTTATGGATAGATTAAAGGAAAAGCATTTACCGTCTTTTGAAACGTCATTTTTTTGTTATTAAGTGTTTCTATACATCCTAGAAATCCGCCACTTCACGGGCAGGTTATGGGGACCTCCTAGGCACGATATTTGAAGGAATTTTTAGTTTTTATTTTTAACCCTTATTTCATGGAAAACTCTGTCCCTTTAACCACTTCAATGCTGTGGACGCGCTCAGCGCGTCCAACCGCATTGCTACTTGGCTGCGGAGGACGCGCTGAGCGCGTCCTCCCTTTGCAGCCCGCGATCAGCCGGTATTCCGGCTGATCGCTCGGCCCCCCGGTGTGGGCTGACATCATCGATGTCAGCCTAACCTCCGGGACCCCGGCGGGCACGATAAGCGTCATCGCGCATGCGCGATGACATCTATTTCAGGCACCCCCCCCGCCATTGCAGGGAAAGTGCCTGAATGGGAGGGGGAGGTCCTTCGGACCTCTCCCCCTCCCCATCCGTGCATGCCAGCGGTTAAAGGCAGGCACCGCCTGGAAGGGCACAGCCTGCCCTTCCAAGCGGCGGCTGTCTTTAAGCCCTAGGGGGCTGGATCGCGATATGGCGCCAACATGCGCCATATCGCGGCCCCCTCCCGGAGCTGGCCGACATCTTGGATGTCGGCCAAGCTTCCGGGATATCCCCCTAATGACTGGCGTCATCGCGCAGAGCGCGATGGCGCCAGTTTTCAAATTAACCCCTTGCTGCCACCTATAGTGGAGATAGGGGGTTCCAATGAACCCCCTATCTCCCGATCCGTGACAGCTAGGGGTTAATGTTTACTATCATTGGAACGGCCAGAGCGTGGCCGTTCCAATGATACCAAACATGACCATGTAAACTGTAAAAAAGAAAATTAAAAATAAAAATAAAATAAAAAAATAAAAAAATTAAATTAAAAAAAATATATATATTTTTGGGTTTTTTTTACATTTATTAGTGCAACAATATTGTTCCCATTTCAATTATAATGTTATAAAACGATTTTTTCTATGGGGGGTGTTTGCTAAAAAACACGTAATTTCCCCCCCAAAAAAGTAACGATTCCGCATTTCTAATTTTTTTAACAAGCGCACCCCATAGAAAATATAACCGCAAATGATCGCATTTTAAAATGTGAAAAAAAACACTTTACACATTGTAAATTATTGAAAATTCTAATTTTATTGCATATTTTGTTATAATACACAGACATGACATAACGTATACATATAATAATGACATATTATGAATCTGCACAGTCTGCCGGAAAGAACGATATATAATATGTCTGGGTCATAAATTAAAATAAGGCTTCAAAACGCGGTTAAACATGATGAGCGAAACCGTTAAAAATGACCTCAGCACAGAGGCGGGAAAAGGCTCAGCAGCGAAAGGGTTAAAAACGTTTTTTTTAAAACTTTTGGTCCTTGTTTCCTGTCCCCCAGGGCACTACCCGGACCCCCATACACCTTTTATGGCAAATATCTAGCATATATGCCCTCTTGGAGGGCACTCTAAAAACCAAATTTTCAGCCCCATTGACTTGTATTTGGAAAGTTCGGGTTCGGGTGCGAACCCGAACTCGGGCGTGTTTGGCTCATCCCTAGTTAATATTACCCGTGGTGGCCCTAGCGTGGGCCACCCATATTACAATCCAAATGCTAACGGGTTAAAAAACCTGTTAGCGACTGGAATCTTGCGCTTTTCAGTGCGAGGTGACTGTACTTTGCGCACTTATACTTAACATGAGGAGCGCAAAGTGTTAATTAGCATTAGTATTACAATATACTAACGTTAATTACCGTCTGACTGCGGTTTTACGAACATTATCCACAGCCTGGACTTGGTGCTAATGGATTCCGCTGCTGCAGAATCCGTCAGCTCCAACCACCTCCTCTGTCTGTCAGGAGCAGGGAGAGACTGGGGGAAAACGTCCCCCAGTCTCCCCCTGTGGATCACAACGCTGATCATGGTCATGTGACCAGCTGCCGCGCGCATCCCGGGGCTTAGCGCCCGATAACGATGCAGGCAGCTTTTTTAGCGCCTGCATCGTAATATCGCGCTAATACCTATGGGATTTGCCTGAATAAACCTGTCGAATGAAACCACCAAACAGCAGGGCAATTCGGCAACTTTTCACTACTGGATTTTGTTCTCTGAATAGACAAAGCATTGCTTCTCTATGGGGATTTCACTGCCCTCGAACAGGCACCTAACAGGCACCGTATGTGCATGCAATTCACCAAGATTTGGCGAACTGCCTGCTCTCTGAATAGCCGAATGGCCAAGAAAGGTAACCGTTCGCTGAATTTCACTGTTCGGTTACCTTTCAGCCACAACTCGGATCTCTTTGAATAACCCCGATAGGGTTTTACCATTTGTTCTTCTCTGGTTCACTTTAAAGTTTGATTGCAATAAGGGGGTAGATGCACCCGCTACTTACAGACCAATCCAAAAGGCCGATCGGTACACAGGGTATCTGGGGTGGCCAAAGACTCCTAAAATAGTATCAGCAACAAAGTAAAACACAGCACACTGGATAAGGCAAAAGAGAACAGCTTATTAGATCAGCAGCAGCTTCATGAATCAGTGCACTGATCCTTGTAGCCACAACTGTTTTTCATTAGGTCTGCTCCAGTTAGGGACTGCTTGCAATCTCTCCATTGCTTGTATTGGCCACCTATCAGGTGTTTTTGTCTAAACTGTCCTACAACCGAATAGTTATTTGTGTAGATTGGCTAATTACCTGCCTGGACTCTGTAATTTTCTAATAGAAAAACGTACACCCCTAGAATAATTATTACAAGCTCCCACATATGAAACATATGAAACAATTTCCTAGGGAATTTCATTGTCGGGAATTTTTTTTGTGTTTCTAAGAAATCCAGCACTCATTCAAAAATGATAAGACTTGTCCTTTGCCTTGATCATTTACATATACTAATGGTACGATTGTTAGGTCCTTAGAAACTTTCTGATATACCCATTACATTGAATCTGTTGACTTTTTCACAAGGCCTTGATTAACTGTACTGGCAAACTAGCCTTGTTCCTATCTAAAACCCACACTGAGCTTAGTGGAGCTTAGGTGATTATGGATTTCTCTCATGGCAACTGCTGTTGCAAGAAATTAGAACTGTAAATATTTTTCGGCAAATGCCCTTGAGTTGAAGACATAACACCATATTCTATATTTACCCAATGTAATGTGTGACTGGGATCTCCAATCTGCTTCTCCCTATCCCTGAACCATCTGACATTACAGATCTGCCCTTGCTTCACTAAAACCCAGTAACTACGAATTGATAGAACAGGAAGTAATGTTAATAGTATAATTGGAGATCAGGTTCTACAATTTACTTGATGTGAATTGTCCTGATGAAATCTATTCCTCAGATTTAATGAAAAGCATGTGAATCTGCCCATACGGCAATTTGTTCTCCAGAAATAATTAGTGTACTTTTTAGTATGGATGTAATCAACAGCCAATAGGACTTGGAGATAAGGTTACCCTATGATGTGATTTTGTTAGCTGCTGAAATAGGATACAATTAGACATGTGCATTCGTTTTAGTACTAAAACGATTTAGTCCGAATTTTGGGATAATTTAGTTTTCGTATGACTCGAGATACGAAACTGCTCAGTACAAAAAACGAAAGAAACTAAAATAAAATGCACTACATTTTAGTTTCAGTCCTTTTTGTGATATTACATTGAGTGAAGGAGACCAGCAATGAAGAGTGCAACATCGCAAAGCTACAGAAAAGGTTTGTATGCGTTAACCTTCCTGACCCCTAACCGAAAATCTGACAGTGATAGAGCTCCAGAATACTCACTCGCAGCACAGACAGCCAGCACAGGAGAGGAAACCTTTACTTAACCCTTGCATGTCTATGAGGCAGACAAGATGATAAAAGCAGCGGGAGAAGGAAAACCGTCATATAAATCACACTGAAAGCTAATGACAGAGGAGGGCTGGATAGTAAAAACCCTTTTATAACAAGCAGTGATGGGAGAAGAGAGGGACTTTATAAAACGTGTGTTATCTCCCCTCCCGCTCTGCATAATAGGGGCTTAGGTCTGATACATTTTATATTATCCAGGAGCACTATCCCACTTTCCTCATCTATAATACACGTTTTATATAAAGTCCCTCTCCTCTCCCAGTGCTGCTTGTTATAAAGTTTTTTTTATGTCGGATACATTTAGTATCCAGCTCTCACAGTTACTCTGTCATTATGAGCCTTCAGTGTAATTTATTTGACTGTTTTCCCTGAATTTAAAGTGCTTAATTTTATTATAAAAATAAATTTGCACCAATCATCTCTTCTCTGAGCTTTCAGACCGAATTACGTTAATATGTTCCCTCTCCCCTGCTTTTATATTCCTGTGTCTCCCCCACAGAGATACATAGTTTAAGTAAACGTTCCCTCTCCTGTGCTGGATAAGCATTGCATTCCAAAGTTCTGCACCCTCCACATGTCAATGCAGTAGGATGTTCTATACAGAGAGGGGCATTAATAAATGCAGGAGGATGTTCTATACATTATACAGAGAGGGGTATTAATGCAGGAGGATGTTGTATACATTATGCAGAGAAAGGTATAAATTGAGGAGGACGTTCTATAGAGGGACCACTACAATAGTAATTGTATCCACTGATTTTTGGATGAATGAAATTAGTTTTCATACTAAAGAACTGAAAACGAATATCTTTAGCAACTAAATAAATTGCATTTTAGGACTAATCCATTAGTTCAAAACGAAATTTTGTGCTGTGCACATGTCTAGATACAATACATTTTAAAAAGTAAAGACCGCAGAACATGAGAGGATCAGGGATGTCTAAGCACCCACATTACATTTGACAGGACACTAGCTACAGACTCCCAAACACTCTGATTAGCGCAGAACTGTATTATTAACACATGCTTGTCATAGTGGTTACCTGCTATTGACTGATTTTAAAATCCGAGGTCTCTTTGTTCTCTTTCTGTTTGCAATATATTACCATAAATCTGCATTATTTTGCACATTTTGGCAAAGGCGTTTTTCACACCAGTCTGCCTCTCGGTTTTCCCCGAAATTGTTGATAGTTTTGGTGATCTCCTCCTTCACTGCTAATCCTCTCACACATCTTTATGTCTTTTTCTATAATACTGTACCCTAACCTTAATTAGAGGAATAAGGGTTTCAGGATTCGCTAGGCTCCTAAAAGAGATCTGAATATTTTTAAAGCGGTAACAATGTATGTAGTTAAAGTAATGATTTTGTTTTCTTTGTTGATGCTTTGGTGAACTTCGTTATGGTTATCTTTACTGCCTTGAGTTCTCTGCAGCATCTCACATAGATATGATACATAAAAGGGTTTATTCAAAGAGTACCAAATTGGCCACGGAATTGGACCGAACAGTGAATATCCCCATACGGTGCATTTTCGTGACCATTCGGCTATTCAAAAAACTGGCGATTCGCCAAATATTAGAGAATTGCCAGTGAAATACGATGACCTTCGGCGGCAGTGAAATCCCCATAGAAATGTGATGGTTAGTCTATTCAGAGAACACCGAAATGTCAGTGAAATGCCCGGATTTTTGGTTGTTTCATTCAACAGGTTTAAACCGGCGACTCCCATACAGGGGCGGACTGACAAGTAATGGGGCCCCCGGGAAATAGGAGTTAGTGGGGCCCCTTGTGCCATGCCTACACAGTAGGCCACACCCATAAACCCCTCCCATACAACGCACAACCCATATGCCCCCAGCAGCTCACACATGGGTATATACTGCCCCCAGCAGCTTACACATGGGTATATATTGCCCCCAGCAGCTCACACATGGGTATATACTGCCCCCAGAAGCTCACACATTGATATATATTGCCCCCAGTAGCTCACACTTGGATATATATATTGCCCCAGTAGCTCACACATTGATATATATTGCCCCAGTAGCTCACACATGGATATATATTTCCTCCAGTTGCTCACACGTGGATATATATACTGCCCCAGTCGCTCACACATTGATATATACTGCCCCCAGCAGCTCACACATGGATATATACTGCCCCAGCAGCTCACACATGGGTATATATTGCCCCCAGCAGCTCACACATGGGTATATACTGCCCCCAGCAGCTCATACATGGGTATATATTGCCCCCAGAAGCTCACACATTGCTATATATTGCCCCCAGAAGCTCACACATTGATATATATTGCCCCCAACAGCTCACACATGGATATATATTGCCCCCAGCAGCAATGCAGCAAAAAGACTCTATTGTTTAGAAATTTTTAGGCATTTTTCAAGATTTTGTTTGGTGAAATCTTTGATTCTGACTTCTTTTTTACATGGTGTTTTTTCTTTCTGTAACAGACCTGTTGTTATTCATAGGACCTTATATATTATTTCCAGGCATTTTCATGCAATAGTTTTTTTAAAACGTGTTTTAAAAGTTGCTTTCTCTGGGGGGGGTTCTACCCAATTTCGGTGGCTGGTCGGCTTTTTTTGGTGTCTGGTCACCAGTCTATTCAGCGGGTTGCCGGCGGTTTCGACCGCATTTTTCGGCGAGTTTGCGGCTGCGTTTGACGGTTTTGCAGCAGTTCTAAGAATCGATTTGGCGGTTTTGCAGCTGATTTAGGATGCGTTTGGCAAGTTGATTTGCTGCACTTTGTTAACCCTGCGGTGGATGCTGAATTCATTGCAGGGTGTCAGACTTCGTGTCTGCTGTCCTGGCAGACCCAGGCACTGCTCCCTGCTGGCTTCTTGCCCTGTGCTCTCCTCCCAGCTGTCCTCTTCTCTTGTGCACACGTGCTGCAGGTTGCAGCGTCTTTATGCCGCCGGCAGTCTGTTGCGCAAATGACGATGTTACGTCTGGGACATTCCCTACCACCGTCATGTGATCCTGGCGACCTATCACAGCCAAGGGCGCTATATTTAAATCCCCTTACCACTAATCTCACTGCCCTTTCGTGGCTCCAGTTCTGCTGACCCTTAAGTACCCTTTTCGTGCTGTTTCATACTCTCTCTGATTTACTGTGTTTGACTTGGATTTGGCTGATTATCTGTGTACCGCTATATCCCTTTGACTCGGATTTCTATTGATCATTCTACCTGCTTTGTACCAGTTCCCTTTTGCCAGGCTTTGCCCGGTTTTGTACTCCTCTTTCCCTTTTTTCCATGCCTTTCCTGTCGTATACTGCCGGCCATAAAAGGAATTTTTGTTTCCCTTCCTTTTTTGCTGTCCCTGCCTTTTAAAGTTCACGTTTTACCATTGCTAAACCCAGCCACCTCAAGGACTGGTACAGAACCTGGATGAAGGGTGTATCAATATGTATGGAACAGAGTGTGTTTGGTTCCAGGGGACGTTTAATATATGTTGCACTGCAGTTAAGCAGGAAGTAGTTAATCAGGAAGTCAGACACATGGACACTGACTAGGAGCTAGAGCTGAAGGTTATAGAAGTTGTTTATAAGATGTTTTGTTAATAAATTTACCATAGCACTGCAGCTGGAGTCTGAGAGGCTATTTCATAAGCAGCAACATTTATACAAAGGGCTTCTTGGTCCTACCTCTTGGGCTAGCCCGTAATACTCCTCAGAGATATCCTGAACCAGCCTTACACAGGGTCGGCAAATTAAACTCGCCAAAATGCGGCGAAGGAGAGAGCACCAAAATGTCAGTGACATTTCAGCTCTCTCAGAATAACCACTATTGTCTAATGTACCTGCAAGGTGTCCTCTAATTTCTGGTAGATGGTGTACGAAAAAAAGTTTTGTTATGCAATTTTTTCCAGTTACAAAAGTGTGTGCACACTGAAAACTTAAACCTGAAATTGTTTCAAGTTAATTTTGTCACAGGGTCTATTCTCACGGCTAACAAAATTGTATTGCTATGTTTTAATATAATACAAATATGAATGGCAGCTGTGTAGTTATTTACAGTAATAAAAACTATCAGGGCTATTCAGAGAAAGGTGAAACTGGAGAACGTTTGGAGAAATGAAAATTCTAGGTAAAAAAGCCAAACCAAAAAATTCTCCCATTTATCTCACTTTCAATTCTAATCTTTCATGTCTTTAGTGAACACATCTCATTAAATATTCACAGTGCGGTGGAAAAAATTAACACTTGAATTTAAAAGCTAGTTGATGATCATTTGGCAGCAATAATTTCAACCAAGCATTTCCAGTAGCTGCAGATTAAACCTGCACAACGTTCAGGAGGACTTTTTGAAGACTCTTCCATACAGAATTCTCTCAGTTTTGTCCAGTGGCGTAGCGTGGGTTGTCAGCGCCCGGGGCCAGCCAAGAATTGTGCGCCCCTCCCCCCCAACCTGTGGACACGTTATCGATATTGCCGCAGCTCTCACATGGATATTGCCCCAGCTAACACATGGATATTGCCCCAGCTCTCACATGGATATTGCCCCAGCTCTCACATGGATATTGCCCCAGCTCTCACATGGATATTGCCCCAGCTCTCCCATGGATATGCCCCAGCTCACACATGAATATTGCCCCAGCTCACACATGAATATTGCCCCAGCTCACACATGAATATTGCCCCAGCTCACACATGGATATGCCGCAGCTCACACATGGATATGCCGCAGCTCACACATGGATATTGCCCCAGCTCTCACATTGATATTGCCCCAGTCAGCTCTCACATGGATATTGCCCCACCTCACACATGAATATTGCCCCAGCTCACACATGGATTTGCCCCAGCTCTCCCATGGATATTGCCCCAGCTCACACATGGATTTGCCCCAGCTCACACATGGATTTGCCCCAGCTCATGGATATGCCCCCAGCTCATGGATTTGCCCCCAGCTCATGGATTTGCCCCAGCTCATGGATTTGCCCCAGCTCATGGATCTGTCCCCAGCTCATGGATTTGCCCCCAGCTCATGGATATTGCCCCCAGCTCATGGATCTGCCCCCAGCTCATGGATTTGCCCCAGCTCATGGATTTGCCCCAGTTCTCACATGGATTTGCCCCAGCTCATGGATTTGCCCCCAGCTCATGGATTTGCCCCAGCTCATGGATATGCCCCAGCTCATGGATTTGCCCCCAGCTCATGGATTTGCCCCCAGCTCATGGATTTGCCCCAGCTCTCACATGGATATGCCCCAGCTCATGGATTTGCCCCCAGCTCATGGATTTGCCCCAGCTCACACATGAATATTGCCCCAGCTCACACATGAATATTGCCCCAGCTCACACATGAATATTGCCCCAGCTCACACATGGATATGCCGCAGCTCACACATGGATATTGCCCCAGCTCTCACATGGATATTGCCCCAGCCAGCTCTCACATGGATATTGCCCCAGCTCACACATGAATATTGCCCCAGCTCTCACCTGGATATTGCCCCAGCGGCAGCCAGCTCACACATGGATACTTGCCCCAGCTCCGGATGCAGCAGGGGTTGAGGGGGCCCAGATGCCGGGCAGCGGGAGTGCCTGCCCGGTCCTGAACAGCGTGTGAGTCTGTCCGTGTTGAAGGGGAGGCGGCTGCGTGCGTGCGCAGGTCACGCGGTCCGGCCAGTCAGGTGGTACAGAGACTCAGTACCACCTGATTAGCCGGACCACGTGACCGGCTGCGCCTGCACGCAGCCGCCTCCCCTTCAACACGGATGGACTCACTGTTCAGGACCGGGCAGGCACTCCTGCTGCCCGGCATCTGGGTCCCCTCAACCCGCGGGCCCTTGGGCGGCGCCCGAGGGCCTGCCGGGTCAGTCCGGGCGTCATGTTTTAGGGGCGCAAATTTCTTTTGAAATTATGCGCCCCTAACAAAGCTGCGCCCGGGGCCACGGCCCCCCCAGCCCCCCCCCACGCTACGCCACCGGTTTTGTCATATCCTTAAGTTGTCTGGTGTGAACAGTTCTTTTGAGATCTTACCTCAGCATCTCTATGGGGTCACAGTCATGACTCTGATAAGGCCACTGTAAAAGATGGATTTTCCTTTTTTTTAAGCCATTCTTTAATGGATTTACTGGATGTTTTGGGATAATTGTCCTGCTGGATCACCCAACTTCTACCTAGTTTCGGCTGGTGCACAGTCACCCAGATATTATCCTGTAGGTTATTTTGATAAACTTGTGAATTAATGGCAAGTGGTCCAGGCCTCAAAACAGCAAACCAGCCCCATATCATGATGCTTCTTCCATCGTACTTAGCCATAGGGATAATAGTGTCATTTTTGGTATGCAGTGCCTTTTATCTGCCATACATAGCGCTATGGCTTCTTTTTAAACAACCCAACTGTCATGGGGTCAGGAGGGTGGAACCAATGGGCTCAGTCAGAAATAGATTAGAGAAAGAGGAGGCAAAAGGGAGGATTAGGGAGGAGGCAAAAGAGAGGTCAATAAACGGTCCCTGTCGGGGCTGGCAGCAAGGAACGGTAGCCGATACACAGGCAAAGGGAAATTGGCACACGTAATAGTCATAAAGTGAGCTACTAGGAACACACTGCAAGGAGTAGTAACGATGCTGTAGCAAAGGTGTAGTGACCTTGTGCACGTATTTATAGGCAGGTGAGCCAGTCACACTTGCGCCAGACGGTCACATTTTTGGAAGAGAAGCCATAGTATTAACCCTTTCGCTGCTGAGGCTTTTCACACCTCTGTGCTGAGGTCATTTTTACCGCTTTCGCTCATCATGTTTAACCGCGTTTTGTAGCCATATTTTGATATATGACCCAGACATATTATATATCATTCTTTCCGGCAGACTGTGCAGATTCATAATATGTCATTATTATATGTATACGTTATGTCTTGTCTGTATATTATAACAAAAAATTCAATAAAATTAGAATTTTCAATAATTTATTATGTGTAAAGTGTTTTTTTCACATTTTAACATGCGATCGTTTGCGGTTATATTTTGTATGGGGTGCGCTTGTTAAAAAAAATTAGAAATGGGGTCTCGTTACATTTTTTTTGGGGGGAAATTTTGCTTTTTTTAACAAACGCACCGTATACAAAAATCGTTAGTGCAGCATTATTGTTCACATTATAATTGAAATGGGAACAATATTGCTGCATTAACAAAACAAAAACAAACAAAAAAACTTGTTTATTTTTTTTACAATTTTTTTTAAATATTTTTATTTTTTTATTATTTTTTATTTTTTTAAAAAAACATTTTTCATGCTCAAGTTTGATATCGTTGGAAAGGCCATGCTCTGGCCGATCCAACGATATCAAACATTAACGCCTAGCTGCCACGGATCGGAAGATAGGGGGTTCCAATGAACCCCCTATCTCCACCATTGGTGCCAGCTAGGGGTTAACTCCAGGACTGGCGTCATTGTGCTATGCACGATGACGCCAGTCCTCAGGGGGAGTTCCTGGAGGCTTGGCCGACATCCAAGATGTCGGCCAGCTCCAGGAGAGGATCACGATCCGGCGCTTTTCAGCGCCGATTCGTGATCCGGCTCCCCAGGGGTTAATCACAGCCACCGTTTGGAAGGGCAGGCTGTGCCCTTCCAAACGGTGCCTGGATTAATCCTCTGCCCCCCGGCGATCGGGAGGGAGAGAGGTTCGAAGGACCCCCCCTCCCTTTCAGGCACTTCCTCCGCATATGCGGGGGGGGGGCACCTGAATTAGATGTCATCGCGCCGCCGCAATGACATCTAATTACTCCGCCGGGGTCCCGAGTGCTGGGCTGACATCCAAGATGTCAGCCCGCACCGGGGGGCGCAGCAATCCGCAGGAATCCGGCGGATTGCTGCCTCCTGTGCATGGACGCGCTCAGCGCGTCCATAGCACAGGAGAACCACTTGGCTGGACGCGCTGAGCGTGTCCATAGCAGCCAAGTGGTTAAGCCAGGGATCTCAAACTCTGGCTCCTCAGATGTTTCTGAAGTACAACTCCCATGATTCTCTGGCCATTTTTTGCATTCAAAGAATTCTGAAAACTGTAGACAAATAAACATCTGGGAGGGGGTCGTAGTTTGAGTTGAAATCCCTGTATTAAACTGTCCATTTATAGACAATTTCTCTAACACTGGAGAGATGAATATGTACACCCTTTGAGATAACTTTGTAATCGTTTCCAGCTTTATGCAGCACGACAAATCTTCACTGGAGTTCTTCAGAGCTCTTTTTTGTTAGGCATAGTTGACGTACAGATGTATATGTAAATACTGAAAACATAAAATGTTTGAGTGCTTTTGACGAAATAGTTCTAATCAACACCTCCTCACTTCATTAACTGAACACCAGAGGCTAGATCACAACTAAGCCATTAAGCTACCAGCTGGAGCCAAGGTGCTGCTGTGAGCAGTGGAAGACTGCGAACAAATAGTTCCCAGTGTTCTTCTGTGGCTGCTGCATGTTTCTGAAAGTATTGGTTTCTGTTCCAGCCCGAGTTGCTGATGGCTTGGCCGGAATAGAACTATTAATGATGTGCCAGAAATTGAAAAAGACTTGCACATGTGTTTCCTTTTGTAGCTCTCCATTAACGGCAACGTTGTGATCTAGCTCCAGGTTTCCCAATTTCCAACGTGGTTTATGATGAAGTCAGTATTTTAAGGTTACATATTCTTTTTCCAACATATACTTTGAATATTAGATTGATATGCTGAAAATGTACAAAAGCAATACAATATTTTGTGTTATTACTTAAAATAGATTGTGTTTGTTGATTATTGTAACTTAGATGAACATCAAATCAGTTTTTGAGACAAATTTACATGAAAATTTGGTTATTTCTAAAGGGATCACATACATTTTCTTGCTACTGTAGATAAGAGTGTATTCTATATTTAGAATTCTGAAATACCTTGTTCGGTTTCAGTTCAGTCTCCAATTTATTATGGCCAAATCATGCCACAGTAGCCACATGCCACTTATAGTTAAAGCTGCACATTACCTTAGCAATGCAACATCTGGAGCAGGCGGGCAGACAGAAGATGAATTTGTACACAGTGCTGTCCTTTATTATGTCCCACTTGCCAAACGGTTCTGACTCAGCCATGGCCACTGCCCGTAGTCCATTGTCATGGTTTGGTGTATGGGGTGTGAGTGTATGAGCCTAATATGCAGTGATAGAACAAGCGTAGACACGTAAATGAGGTCCAAATGGGGGTTAATTGAGCAAACACGGGTAAATGATGTCAATAGGACTGGTAGCGAGTATATGGAAGGATGGTGAGAAACAGGGCAGGAAAAGGGCTGACTGTGGGAAGAGGCAGGGAGGAGGAACAAAGCCAGGGAGTTACAAGAGACAGACACAGAGGGCAACACACCAGGACTTACAAGAGACACAAAACAGGCAGGCCAAGAAGAGGGCTGACTGGATGCACACAAGAGACAAGGCAAGCTGGAGTATATAGATGGCTGGTGGGTAGGAAAACAAATGGCAGAGAGCACAGTGGGTAGAAGGGTATAGTCCACAGCAGAAAGCACGGTGGGTAACATGGCTGGAGGCTTCGGGAACAAAGCAAGGCACAGGAGACAGGGTAGACAGGGAGCAGGCTTCCAGGAGAACGTCCACCAACTTTAGATAATGCAGAAGCAATGCACCTTGGGAGCTCCACCCTTATGAACGGGAATAGAGTGCTTGTTAGTGGGAGCACCAGGAGCCTGCAGGAGAGCCAGAACTGGCCTGGGACAAACAGGACATTGGAGGAAAGGTGCTGCCGTAGTTTCTCAAGAAGGAGCAGCACTAACTCCATCCTTTTTGCAGTGCCGGCTGCTTGTGCCATGACACCCATGAATGCACGTGGTCTTAATGTGTGCGTATTTGCATACCTTACAGGTAAGAGTGCTTACCTCTCAGTCTGCTGTAGAATGAGAATGGGTCCACTTATCCTGTTACAAAAAACAATGTGTTAAACAATCATTTAATGTCTGCCATTGACAAATTGATGAACCCATGAACACACTATCAAGGCATCCGGCAACGTGATGAGAAAAACTCAAATGCTAACCACCAGTAGGGAGTGCCAGCGATCATAAGAGTCTCTTGCTGATTTTATTTTTTATTTAAAATGTGAACATACTAACTCAGGGAAAATTTTGGAAAGGGATCTTTATCCATCACTAGGTAGTGGAACAAGTTCGGGTATAAATGCTTTATTGCTAGCAAAATAGAAAAATTTAATCATTTTCGTACAATCGTAGAACAATAATTCCCTACAACATATTCATTAACAATTATAGGGACTTAGAAGGGAACACTGCACTAGATTTGTAATAGGGCTTGACAATGCAAGAGGGGTAGACCAAATATAATTAACAATTTTGTTCAAATAGATGAATAGATGGGAGTGTGAAAACTACACTGTCAAAAAGTGCAAAAAAATGCAAATTTATGTTAATGCATAACATGTTAACTGGGGAACCAGAGAATCTAGATTGGTACTACTTCAACAATTTGAATGTCACTCAAGACCCAAACAAAAGCATTGAAAATAAGGCAGACTCATGGCGAGGGATCTCTGTTTATGCAGCATTAGAGACCAGAGTCTGGAGCAAAGTGCATTAATTTTAACTAGGTGTATTATTTAAATATAATATACCCCACAGGCATCAGATACATGTATACCCAACAGACACCAGACCACATTGTAGGTGTATATATATAAATATATATATATTAGGGCTGCGGAAATTAATGACTAATCCATTGATTAATCGTTAATTTCTTTAGTCGATTTAAATATATTTTAATCGCACGCCGCCGCATGCTTTGCACCGCATGTTTGGCTCCCTAAGAGCGTCCGAAGGCATGGAGCTTGGCCGCTCGCCTGGGGGAACCACGTGACCAGCCGCGTTCTCGCGAAATCGCGGCTGGTCACGTGGTTTTCCCAGGCGAGCGGCCAAGCTCCATGCCTTTGGACACTCATAGGGAGCCAAACACGGGGCGCAAAGCACGCGGCGGCAGGAGGTGAGACCTGGGGGCAACATATCTATGTATGAGCTGGGGCAAAATATCCATGTATGAGCTGGGGGCAATATATATCCATGTATGGGCTGGGGGCAATATATCCATGTGTGAGCTGGTTGCAATATATCCATGTGTGAGCTCGGGGGCAATATATCCTTGTATGAGCTGGGGGCAATATATCCATGCGTGAGCTGGGGGCAATATATCCATGCGTGAGCTGGGGGCAATATATCCATGCGTGAGCTGGGGCAATATATCCATGTGTGAGCTGGGGCAATATATCCATGTGTGAGCTGGGGGCAATATATCCATGTGTGAGCTGGGGCAATATAATAACTTATGTCAGTGCTACAGTTTGAATTTAAGACGTATTTGTGTGAACTGTGAAGTAAAGTCATGGATTGTTGAAACTAACTAGTGTCGGGTGATTTATATAGTGTATACCACATTTACCACTGACTAATGCAGAGTTGCAATGCATGCAGCTCTGCTAAAAGTAGTTGGATCTGTATGTGCGTTATAATTAATCGATTAAAAAAAATCGATTAATCGAACACGAAAATTTTAATCATTACCAGCCCTAATATATATATACACACATACATACTTTCAGACCAGACCTCTGTGTGTGTGTGTGTGTATATATACATACATACATACATACATACATACATACACACACTTTCAGACCTCAGACCAGATAGTGTGCGTGTATATAGACTATATTGCCAAAGGTATTCGCTCACCCATCCAAATAATCAGAATCCGGTGTTCCAATCACTTCCATGGCCACAGGTATATAAAATCAAGCACCTAGGCATGCAGACTGTTTTTACAAACATTTGTGAAAGAATGGGTCGCTCTCAGGAGCTCAGTGAATTCCAGCGTGGAACTGTGATAGGATGCCACCTGTACAACAAATCCAGTCGTGAAATTTCCTCGCTCCTAAATATTCCACAGTCAACTGTCACCTGTATTATAAGAAAGTGTTTGGGAATGATTCTATAGTTTAGTCTTTGCAACATTGGATGTGAGAGTCTATTATTAAGAGAGTTGATTTCCAGACTGCATTGAAGTTAAAGGGTGAGAACATGCCCTGTATGATTGGGCATAATCATTTGGAGCTACTCCAAGGTCACCTCTTGTCACATCAGTTACATAGTTATACTAATTCAGACAAAGTTCAGATGAACGTGGCAACTGAACTTAGACCGAAATTTCTTCTAGCTTGGATGGTTTTGCACTTGCAATCCAACGACCTACACCATTGTTTTCCAAGAGCTAAGCGACTTTAACCTGAACCTGTTCTGCAGTGCTCACCTGTCGTTGGGTTCATTTGATAAGGAATTACTCCAAATACAAAGGGCACTAATACATACTGCCCGCTAAAACGAGGATGCTAAGGAGGAAAACCTGCGCCTGCAGTTTTCTCCTTTGCATCCCTGTTTTAG
This sequence comes from Leptobrachium leishanense, assembly GCA_009667805.1. Taxonomy (NCBI): domain Eukaryota; kingdom Metazoa; phylum Chordata; class Amphibia; order Anura; family Megophryidae; genus Leptobrachium; species Leptobrachium leishanense. The sequence continues at coordinate 126,783,548 of CM019065.1, forward strand.
CTCCATATTACGAGGCAGATGCTAATTCAGCAGCCTGCCCCTTAACACAAGGCTAAGCCTCAGGATACTCAAGGCAGGGCCATGTGCCGCCACAGGCATCCCCTCCATGGAGACCATAGGACTCCATTGAGGCTTCTACTGCCGGGTCACATGACTGTCAGGATCTCACCTCTCACAAAATCCTGCAGGTCAGCAGAGTGAACGCAGAGGGAGACTGAGGACTCCCCCCCCCCAATCTCACTTTGCTCTCGGCGGCTAGGATGGGCCAAACACCCACGTGTTCGGTTCACATTCGAACTCGAACAATTTAAAAAGTTTGAATTCGAACACGATTCGAACTCAATGCAAGTCAATGGGACTCAAACGTTCGAATTTTGGAGTGCCCTCCAAGAGGGCATATATGCTAGACATGTGCACAGCACAAAATTTCGTTTTGAACTAATGGATTAGTACTAAAATGCAATTTATTTAGTTGCTAAAGAAATTCGTTTTCAGTTCTTTAGTATGAAAACTAATTTCATTCATCCGAAAACCAGTGGATACAATTACTATTGTAGTGGCTCCACAGAGGGCTGAGATCGCTGCTTGTTACAGTATCTCTCACTCTCAGCACAATGTGGGCCATATTATATAGTTGGTGCCAACTTAACCAGAGCTGTTGTAAACTTCCCTGAGTCATTATAGCCTATGGAAGTTTTCAGTTTACAACAGCTCTGGGTAAGTTAGCACCAACATTGTAATACTGACCCGTGTCAGGCAAAGCTGTTACAGTAACTGACTGCTGCTCATCACAGCGCTCAGAGTTTCAGTAAAACGAGTAAATAATATTTTTATATATAAGAGGTTAGAACAATATTATTTCCTTGTTTTACTGAAACTCTGAGCGCTGTTACAGTCAGTTACTGTAACAGCTGAGCCTGATACATTCACGGTTATTCAGAGAGCGTGAAAACCAGGAGAATGACTGGAGAATGAAAAATTCTAGGTCAAAATAGCCGATTTGGAAAGTGAGATGAAAGGGAGAATTTTTCTGGTTTGGCTATTTTGACCTAGAATTTTTCATTCTCCAGTCATTCTCCAGTCAGTCTCCTGCTTTTCACGCTCTCTGAATAACCCTGATTGCACTGAGAGATAATTTAACAAGCAGCCGATCTCAGCGCTCACAGCCACTGGATTTAAAGGGCTAAAAAAAAAGGCTCCTCTCTGTATAATGTTTAGAACATCCTCCTGCATTAATTAATACCCCTCTCTGTATAATGTATAGAACATCCTCCTGAATTAATTAATGTCCCTCTCTGTATAGAACATCCTCCTCAATTTATACCTTTCTCTGTATAATGTATATAACATCCTCCTGCATTAATACCCTTCTCTGTATAATGTATAGAACATCCTCCTGCATTAATTAATGCCCCTCTCTGTATAGAAGATCCTACTGCATTGGCATGTGGAGGGTGCAGAACTTCGGATGTTGCGATGTTGCGCTCTTCATTGCTGGTCTCCTTCACTCATCAATGTAATATCACAAAAAGGACTGAAACTAAAATGTAGTGCATTTTATTTTAGTTTCTTTCGTTTTTTGTACTGAGCAGTTTCGTTTCTCTTGAGTCATACGAAAACTAAATTATCCCAAAATTCGGACTAAATCGTTTTAGTACTAAAACGAATGCACATGTCTAATATATGCAAGAAATTGACCATAAAAGGTGTATAGGGGTCCGGGTAGTGCCCTGGGGGACAGGAAACAAGGAAAAAAATGTTTTTAAAGGAACAGTGATTTTTCCATGACATAAAGGTTAACAATAAAAACGAAAAATTCCTTAAAATATCGTGCCTAGGAGGTCCCCATAACCTGCCCGTGAAGTGGCAGATTTGTAGGATGTATAGAAACATTTAAAAAGAAAAAAATGACATTTTAAATGACAGTAAATGGTTTTCCTTTAATCTATTCATAAACAACTGCTTGGGGCGGCAGCCTGTATGAAAAGAGGAGACGTTTTAGGACATGCAGAACAAGTTTAGTGATTTTTTTGGCTAAATTATGGTGCCCCTTATGCAGGCTTTGGATGAAAGTAACAATAGTTGCTTTAAAATTGGGCCTTTAGTGTCGGCAACAGTGCCTTCACACCGTCCGTAATCCCTCTGAGGTATTGTGGAAGAGTGCAGTGGTGGAGGTTTTGGGAATGCAGAAGAGATCCCCGATTTATTCAGTTACATCAGCATCAGGGGAGTGATAGCTGCTGATCCAGGACTGATTCATTTTTATAAATGTCAGCCGGTCTACAGAGTCGGTGGACAGATGCACTCTTTTGTCTGTTAAAAAACCTCCAGTGGCACTGAGCGTCCTTTCAGAAAGCACGCTGGATGAAGGGCAACCTAGTAGCTCCATAGCATATTGGCTAAATTCTGGCCGGTGATCCAATCTCAACACCCAGTAAGCCAGTGGATCATCTGCTGGAAAGGTATCCAGGTCTGCCCTTGCCCCTATGTAGTCCTGCACCATATGGTGAAGACGCTGGCAATGGGCGCCTACAATTGAAGTCCCTGGGCGTTGTGGACTAAAAAAATTGCAAAAGGCATCAGTCAAGCAGCCCCCTTCACCGCTCTTCCTCTGATCAACCGCAGCCTCAGAAGCACCTGTGTCATCACTTGGTAACCTACCAGTGCCTGGAAAGGTGTTACACAAGTGTCGCTTTGAGCGTCCTCAAGTTTTTTCATCCTGTCCTTCCTCTGTGAGGGCAGGATGATCTCTGCAACCTTACCCTTGTATCGTGGATCAAGAAGGGTTGCCAACCAGTTATGATCCCTCTCCTTGATAGCACGAATCCTGGGGTCCTTTAGCAGGCTTTGCAGGATAAGGGAGCCCATGCAGCGTAGGTTGGAGGTGCCATTAGCTTCCAAGTCTTCCTGGTCGCTGAGGATGACCCTATCGTGCACTACCTCCTCCCAGCCACGTACTAGTCCTTGGGTTTCTGGGGACACAAAACCCTCCCTTGAGGAATCCCCACCTTCAATGCCCCATGACTTAAATATTCCTCCTCCTCCTCATCCTCCTCATCCTCCTCCTGTCTGATCTGAGGACTCGCAGGAATGCTGTCTGTGTAAAGACTGGGGCCTCGAGAGCTAGGGAAGTCCTTCTCTTCCTCCCGCTGCTCTGCCTCTAGTGCCCCATCTATAATTCCGCGCAGAGTGCGCTCCAGCAGGAACACTAAAGGAATTGTGTCACTGATGCATGCACTGTCCCTGCTCACCATCCTCGTTGCCTCCTCAAATGGTGACAGTACAGTGCATGCATCCTTGATCATCAGCCACTGCAGGGGGGGAACCAAGTTGACCTGAACCTGTCCTTGTGCCATACTCACACAGGTACTCATTGGTGGCCATCTGCTGCTTGTGCAGATGCTGCAGCATTGCCAATGTCGAGCTCCACCTGGTGGGCATGTCACAGATCAGACGGTTTGTGGGAAGGTGGAATTCTCTTTGAATTTCTGCCAGGCAAACACTTGCTGAGAATGACCGTCTGAAGTGGCTGCAGACTTTTCTGGTCTGGCTGAGAAGCTCTGCTAGCCCTGGGTACCTGGTTAGGAAAGGCTGTACCACCAGATTTAGGACGTGTGCTAGGCATGGTACATGTGTCAACTTACCCAGGCATAGGGCGGAGAGAAGGTTGCTGTCATTATCACAGACGACCATTCCCAGCTCAAGCTGGCATGGTGTTAACCATCTCTGCACCTGCCCCTGCAGAACTGACAGAATTTCTGGCCCGGTGTGGCTCCTGTCCTCTAAACAAACCAGCTCAAGCACAACATGGCATCTTTTTGCTTGAGCCATTGCGTAGCCCGTGCCATGCGTCGGTTTAACTGCCACTTCGCCAGAGACAGAGAAGGAGAAGGAGAAGGAGGAGGAAAAGTAAGAGGTGGTGGAGCAGACAGACCTCATATAAGCAGCTTTCTGGAGGCGTGGTGGATGAGCAAGTTCCAGCACAGAGCCCCGTCCTGGATCCCTCCCAGCTGCAAGCAGAGTTACCCAGTGTGCCGTGAAGGAAATGTAATGGGCCTGTCCATGCTTGCTGGACCACGTGTCTAAAGTCATGTGCACCTTGCTGCTGACTGCCTTTCCCAATGACTCCATAACATTGTCTTCCACGTGCTGGTATAGTGCTGGTATGGCCTTCCGTGAAAAGAAATGGCGTTTTGGAAACTGCCACTGTGGTACAGCACATTCGGCAAATTCACGGAAGGAGGCAGAGTCCACCAGCTGGAAAGGCAGCAGCTGTAATGCGAGTAATTTTGCCAAGCAGGCATTTAGACGCTGTGCAAGGGGATGATTGGGACTATATTTTTTCTTACGCTGCAGCAGCTGGGGCAATGAAATCTGACTGTGTAAATCTGCAGCTGATGGGATGCTTTCACATTATGAGGAAGGACCTGGTACACCCATTACTGTAGCATCGTCCCTGTCAGTGGAGGTTGTAGACAATGACATGGCAGGACATATAGTGGGGGTAGAGACAGATGAGGAGGAGGACCTATGCAGAGTGTTGTGCCAACGGGATGCGTGGCAGGTGGTCATATGTCGCATCAAGCACATGGTACCCAAGTGTCTGATGTTTTTCCGATGCTTGATCCACTTCAGACATAGCTTACAAATAGCAACTCTGCAGTCTGCTGCACATGTGAAGAACTCCCAGACAGCAGAGTTGCTGGACGTGTGCTTTGAGACAACACCGCTCTGCACCTGAGCAGCTCTGACTTCTGATGCCTTGGACTGGCTACGGTTGCTCATAGAGGATGTTGTGCCTCGTTTTTGTTGTGCCTCCTCCTCACTTGACTCCTCTGTTCGATCTGGCACCCAGGTGGAGTCAGTGACCTCATCATTGTCATCACCCCCTATCACCTCATTACTGGAGCCAACCTGGCTGTATGCTGCAGCTGCTGCGGGAACATGAGTGCCAGTTATTTGTGTGTCACTGCCACCCCCTCCCTCTAGGCTGATTTTACTCCCTTCCTCAACCTCAGAGTCAACATCAGAGCATTGGAGTTGCTGCGCATCCTCAAGCAGCATATCACTGTCATTGTAGTCAAACAATTCAGCTGACTCCTCCGTGTGTGATAGTGAGGCTACGACAGGAGTAGCTGTGGACATGGAGGCTCCATTAGATGCTTTGGCAGCTGAGGTGGACTGTAAACCACTACAAGTCTGGCTGGCAGAGGACTCGGAGGACTCGGATGGCCTGGTTAGCCAATCCACCAAATCCTCTGTATGTTGCTGCTGCATAAGACAGCCAGCACCAGTTAGAAAAGACAAGTGTGTCCCTGCAGAGGATGCACCATGTCCACAACGACCAGGGGCACAGCCTTCTGACACAGAGGCTGCTTGTCCTCTTGTCTGTGTCTGGGAGCGTCTGCCTATCCTTTATGGTCTTTCTGACATGGTGAGTGATATATAGATTAAAGATATACAGAGCTCTGATTCAACTCTGGTATATAGATTGGAGATATGCAGAACTCTGATTCAACTCTGGTATATAGATTGGAGATATGCAGAACTCTGATTCAACTCTGGTATATAGATTGGAGATATGCAGAACTCTGATTCAACTCTAGTATATAGATTGGAGATATGCAGAACTCTGATTCAACTCTGGTATATAGATTGGAGATATGCAGAACTCTGATTCAACTCTAGTATATAGATTGGAGATATGCAGAACTCTGATTCAACTCTGGTATATAGATTGGAGATATGCAGAACTCTGATTCAACTCTGGTATATAGATTGGAGATATGCAGAACTCTGATTCAACTGTGTTATCTAGATTAAAGATATTCAGAACTCCGCTATAAGTCAGCGATTTCACTGATATTTTCCCTGCAAGGCTGCCAATGTCCTCTACTCTCTCTCTTATTCACTTCCTCTCCTGCAGGCTGCAACACCGTGATAGCTGGCAACACCCAGATTCAACTCTGAATAGATAAAGATACAGATTAAAGATACAGATGAACTCTGATTCAACTGTGGTATTCTATGGTATCTAGAATTAGATTAAAGATATACAGATTTTCCAGACCTCTGCTATAACTCAGTGATACACCCTGATAGCTGTCAAGACCCAGATTCAACTCTGAATGGATAAAGCTAGAGATTAAAGATACAGATGAACTCTGATTCAACTGTGGTATGATATTTCACAGCAAGGCTGCCAGTTCCCGGCTATTTGCCACTGCCAGCTTGTCCCTGCAAATCCAACAATCTCCTCTCCTCTCTGATTCACTCCTGCAACACACACGCTAGGGCTACAGGGAAGCCTTATATAGTGTGCTGCGGGACTTAGCTCTGTGAGTACTTGATTGGGCAAAATTTGCCCAATCAGGACTCTGAGCCCTGATTGGCATAGTCTTGCACCCGTCTTGCACCTGACCTGTGGTCAGGTGCAAGGCTGTAGCCAATTACAAGCTTCAGGCCAGGGCACAGTGCATTGTGGTCCATTGTGGGCGAACACGCGGAAATGTTCGGCAAACGGTCGAATGGCCAATGTTCGATGCGAACTCATGATTGTATCAAACCGGCAGCCCAGTTCAAACCCATCAAACCCATCAAACCGGCAGCTACCGGTGGCCAGAAGTGATGGATCGAGCTGTCGTTCTCACTGCAAGATGAGAGGTAACTATCTGATTTTTGGGGGTTTTCTCAGCAGGTGCTGACTGATTGCGCAGAAGCAGTATCAGTCAGCACCAGCTCCTAGCTGTGGTTAACTTTGGAGTTAGCCGCAGTGGGAAGTAATTAGCATTAGGACTTTGTAATACTAACGCTAATTAACTCTTTGCACTCCCCATGTTAAGCATGGGAGCTGAAAAGCGCAAGATCCGAGTCACTAACGTTTTTTTTTTTACCCATTAGTGTTCGGATTGTAATATGGTACGCCCGCGCTGAAGGATGTATGCAGAAAGCCGTCCAACAGGACAGTCCTCCACTCACTCGCATTTGATTGAATGCTGTGCACTGACTGACAAGTTAGCGGAGCGATGTCACCACTGAAAATCTATCAAGCAGACAGCCCACAGTAAGCAACACCTACAGAGGGAAAAACATGGAAGTGCCCATAGAAAGAACCCGATAAGCACTAGCAGCAATATCTAAGCAAGAGAGAAGATATCACATTGATTTTTAAGACCACCCCAAGTGCACCTGATCACAAAAGGTCTATTTTCATATATATATTACACAAAATCATCAATTCATTGGGGATTTTGTTGAATGTTGTTATTTTAAACAGACGCAATTGTGGTCAATATTGATCTTTGATTGATCTGTTTTATTATATATTAATGAAAGGAGTTTGCATTTCTAATTTACATTATATACATACAGAGAAAACAGGTAATTCATACAGATCTGAAGCCAAAGTTTCATTGTAGATTGTAAACAAATGAAGGGAAATTATAGAGAGTTTCAGGAAACATACTTCCTCTTATATTAAGTATATCCCATCACAGGGTGCTGGAAGCTATAAAATATATATACTGTATATATATATCATACAACAGTGGAAAAGTTACACTCACCCTAAACAAGCAATAACGGAGGGTGCATCTAAGACAGTAATACAATATACAAGTGTAGCGAGTGTTAAAGTTTACTGTGGCAGTACCCATTTTGGCCACAAGATGGAGACCAATCACGATAAAGACCCTGGACAGAACTACACTAGCACTTGCATCTGTTGCGACACTCGAACTACTGCGAATGCGAGAAAACACAGAAGTGGGTGGGTTTGTGGAGACGCTGTACATCCTGCACCTCGTGGAAGAACAGGCAGAGCGCGCCAGGGAGCAGAGGAGAGTGGATGCACACACAAGAGAAGGAGAGACCAAAAGATAGGCTGGAGCGCAGACAGAGTGGATTGAGGCCTTAGGATTGGGTCACCCAGCCTTGCGGGAGACAGACATCACCATTTATATTATCCGAGTGCAGTGCTGAGGAGAGAAGACCCCTCGAGTAAGGAGTACCGCGGTCGATTGAAGCGGGGAGCAGGCGGTAAGCTGGCTGAGTCGCGGCTGACAGACAGAAGGCCAGACAACAGATCCGGTGGTCGGCGTCCCCAGTCAACATCGAGCGGAGAGACGTCCTGGGTCAGCGGAACCTCAAGCTTGCGCTGGATGGGTGAGAGGCCCCCAAGGCCGTATGTGAATAAGAGCGTACGCTGTTGTTTTCCTTCTAAAACCCACAGGGCCCCAACTGACTAGTCGAAGACATCTTTAAAGTAAACTCACTGGCCAGTTGAAAAGTACCCGGGTACCATATACAACGAATACACACCATTTCACGTTCTGGGACTTAACCTGTGCAGGCTCATTTTCCTTTTCCGAATCGGACAAGGGGGCAAAGTTAAAGTTACATTCCGAAATTTTTTCCTCTTTTTGTTCCCGCTGCGCGTTTACCGTGATACGAGAACTGTGTATTTTATTGTGTCCCGCTACGCGGTTTTTCCTCGAATTTCGTATCTTTTAATTTTCTGCTCGGTCGGGGTTTTTCCGAAAATACGAAGCCCTCGTGTTTTCGTTTCTTTTACCGCCACGCGTTTATCGTGTTACGAAAGTACTGTAAATCTTTCTGCATATACCGTGTCTCAAGAACTGCAACCCTTTTTAGTAAACCTTTTAACTTGTAAAACTTACAGCGTGTTGGAGTATATTTATTCCCTAGTGCGGGGAGACTGACCCGTGGTTCATTTTCAGCGGCTCCTCCGGGAGTGAGCGCTACACGTGGGGGCTCGTTTCCGGGATTCAGTCTCTGGAAAAACCGCATCTAAAGGGTAAATATGGATCCAGACACTGCTGCCGAATGGTGTGGGAGCACAGTAGTCAGTTAACATGTTGCATAGTCATGGATATTCCCGCAGACACTTGGGCCGAAGATCAGATTCGCCAGGCCGTGGCCACGCTAGCACCAGATCATCGGGGGTTAATTCTGGACATTAAGAAAAACCCAGATACCTCTCACACGCATGTTCTTCTCGAATGGAGAAAAGGTATTCCAGCATGTTTTCGGGGCGCGAACGTGGAGCTGGAAGATGAGGTGGAAGTCCAACTAATTCAGCCAAGTGCGCCACGTGGTGAATCCGAAAGTGTTCCCGCGCCCAGTCCGTTGGCCATGATCGGGCCTGAATTTATCGTGGCTATTGGAGATTTGCTGGCCAAATGTCAGAAAACAAGCCCTCCTCACACTAATTTCGGTTATCGACGGTTAAGGAACTTTACAGGAAATGTACCAACTCCGGCGGGAGAAGAAACCTTTGAGGAATGGGTGGAACAGGCGATGCAGGCACTGGATGAGTGGGACGTCCCTGAGGCCCAGAAAAAGCAAAGGATCACCGAGAGTTTAAAGGGCCCTGCGTCAGAAGCGGTGAGAAACCTAAAATTGAGTAGAAAAGATTGTACTGCTTTGGATTATTTGAACGTTCTTGAAGAAGTTTTGGGCGAACAGAAAAGGCAGCGGAACTGGTATATCAGTACGAACACACCTATCAGAAGAGAGGTGAGAGAATGATTGATTACATGAGGCGCCTGGATAAGATTCTGCACCAAATACTCCTCAAGAAAGGGGCCAAACCGGCTGACGTAGATAAGATACGAATAAAGCAGATCCTGAGGGGTCTCAACCGTTAGATCCGGTGATGATGCAGCTGAGAAGCAGAGCAGTTAATCAAGAGTTGAAGTACCTGGAACTGATCCGAGTTGTACGAGAGGAGGAGGCTTTGCTGGAAGAGAAATCCTTCAGGCGGGAGAAAGGGCTTATGCACAACCTGCAAGATATAACGACGGTCTGCAGCCTGAAAACGACTCGTTAGACACCTATGGATCTGACCTGGATGAACAGGAGCAGTTAGTCGGTTTTAAATTCTTCGAAAAGGCTGCCAAAGAATCGAACTCTTCCGAACGAAGCGAGTTTTTCGTAAAGAGAGTACAGGAGCTCAAGACTGAAACGGAAGGTACAGGAAGCTTGAACTGAACTGCAGAAGCGCACGCTGAACTGTGCAGGGTGTGATGAAGGTGACCGAGATGCAGGGGGAAATGCAAAAGTTCCTAAGGGATGCAGACGACTGAAGTTGCCGTGGCGTCTGGTTCAAATCCCTTATTAGAACCTCAACAAGCAACTGTGCCTCCACTTTCGAGGAAGAGATGTTTCGGTTGTGGAGAAATGGGCCATTTCCGTGCGCAATGTAAAGGCCGGAAGCCTGAGAGGGATAAAGTTGAGTGGCTGCTGAAAGCCCTAGAGGGACTGTTATCTACTCCACCAGCGGGAAACGCCAGAGGGCACCAGTAAAGGAGCAACCTAGGTGCCCGGAAGTTGAACCTCGCTCCAAGAACCAATTTAAAACTAAGAGGGCAAGAGGGCCCAAAGTCAAGCCAACTGCTGAACCTGCCAGAATGGAAAGAGTCACTCCCTTAGCGTCCGGGTCTGCGTCATGGGAAGGCAATGCACACCCAAAACCTGCACGGGCCAAGAAAAAGGCCAGGGTCCAGCAAACTGGGTCTAAGCGTCCGGATACCTCCACCAAGTTTCCTGACCAGCTGATAGGTCCTTCTCCGATTGTGCCAATCCAAGTGGAGGGAGTCTACACCAAAGCTCTGTTAGATTCAGGGGCTCAAGTGACTTTGATTTATAAAGACTTCTATGAGAAACACTTAAAGCACATTCCTCTGCAAGAATTGAAGGATTTGAAATATGGGGTATCGGCACTGAGAAACTCCCTTATGACGGGTATCTGCAAGTAAGGTTGGAGATCGGATCTGAAGTCATCGGACAGTCCGGAGGCTGTGACGCCTTGGCCATTGTGTGCCCCCGACCCTCCGGGGTGCAAACAGAAGCTCTCTGATAGTGGGGACAAATACGGACCTAGTGCGGCGTCTCCTGACCCCCATCGTAGTGGAAGAAGGGTCAACTCAAGGAGTGCACCCCATGTTACGACCGGTCTATCAGAGGATGGTTGAAGAACGGAAAGCACCTGCTGAGGTGGGAAGACTGTGGAGACTGGGTGGGACAGAGAAGGTTCTGCAAGCAGGAGAAGTAGCGAGCTTCCGGGTTTCAGTCAAGTTGAACGGATCGCAACCAGGTCCCTATGTGGTGCTGGGAACCGATGTCAATCATGGGAGTGAAACCGGAGTCGAAGTAATTCCTGAAATAATCTCCACAAAGCCCTGAAGAGAACACGAGGAAGAGTCTCGGTCAGTGTGTGCAATGTGACAGATTCTCCAGTGGTCCTTAAAGCACGAATGCCTATCGGGCAAGTAGAGTCTGCTACACCCCTCTCCACTGATTTAGGAGGGGAGTGGATAAAGAGATTCCAGATGAAAGATTCTACCCTAAAGACGCCCCATTTCACCTGAGTGGAAGAAACGTCTTCAGTCTCAAGTTCTAAAGTGGAAAGAATTATTCTCGAAAGATGAGTTCGATGTGGGCCTGGCTAAGAGTACGGAACACCGCATTCGGTTGCAAGAAGACAAGCCGTTTCGTGAAAGGTCAAGGCGAGTTCCGCTGGGAGACTTGGATGATCTGCGAGAACAGCTAAATGAGTTGCAGAGAACCAATGTGATTCAAGAGTCCAGGAGCCCATATGCATCTCCAATAGTGCTGGTCAGGAAGAAGAATGGTTCTGTCCGCTTGTGCATAGACTATCGCACCCTGAACCGAAGAACCATCCCCGACCAATACGCCACTCCTCGGATTGAAGATGCCTTACAGTGTTTGTCTGGAGCAAAGTGGTTCAGTGTATTAGACCTGCGAAGCGGATATCATCAGATACCGATGCACCCTGAAGACAAAGAGAAAACTGCGTTCATTTGTCCACTGGGGTTCTTTGAGTTCAATAGAATGCCTCAAGGTCTGACGGGAGCTCCAGCCACGTTCCAACGGTTGATGGAGAAGACAGTCGGGGATATGAATCTAATCGAAGTGTTAGTGTACCTGGATGACATAATTGTGTTCGGGAAGACTCTGGAAGAGCATGAGCAACGTTTGGAGAAGGTCTTGAAGAGGCTCCATGAAGAGGGGTTGAAATTGTCTCTGGAGAAATGCCAGTTCTGTTTACCGTCAGTCACCTATCTGGGACACGTGGTCTCGGCAGAAGGTGTTTCGACAGATCCTCGAAAGTTGGAGGCCGTAGCTTCTTGGCCTAGACCTCGAAACGTCACTGAACTTAGATCTTTCTTGGGATTCTGCTCATACTATCGAAGATTTGTGGGAGGATTCGCAAAGATAGCTCAGCCGCTGAACAAACTCCTACAGAAAGAAACCACCGAAGAAGGCTGTAAGGTCTCTGACCGAAACCCCTCCGCTCCAGGACCAAGGAAAGCTAAAGAGTCCATACAAGGTGAATGGACTAGTCAATGTGAAGGTGCGTTTGTGAAGCTGAAAGAGAATCTAACCCGAGCTCCTGTTCTGGCCTACGCGGACCCTCACAAGCCGTATGAACTACATGTGGATGCCAGCCGAGAAGGTCTGGGAGGAGTCCTATATCAGGAGTATGATGGATTGCTGAGGCCTGTGGCGTACGTGAGCCGGAGCCTTGCGCCTTCTGAGAAGAACTATCCTACTCACAAACTGGAGTTCCTAGCCTTGAAGTGGGCAGTGGTGGACAAGTTGAAAGACTATCTGTATGGAGCTGAGTTCGTGATTAAAACGGATAATAATCCTCTCACCTATATCCTTACTACTGCAAAACTGGACGCAACAGGACATCGGTGGTTGGCCGCTCTGTCAGGGTTTCGGTTCAGCCTGAAGTATCGCCCTGGGGTGAACAATCGAGATGCTGATGCTTTATCGAGAAGACCCTACACTACAGAATGGACTCAGGTGACTCCAGACGGGGTGCAAGCCTTGTGTCAAGGAACAGAACGCCGGGTCAAGGGAGGAGTTGAAGCGGAGGCCATAGGAGTCATGGCCGCGGCTGTTCCTGAGTTCTACTGTAACCCTTCGCAATTGAGGGATGAAAATCTACCTACCTTTTCCAAGCAGGACCTGAAAGCGGATCAAGCTAGAGACCCTTTGATTGCATTGACCATAAAGGCCCTGACTGCAAACCAGCGAGAGATTCTGTTAACCAATTCCCCGGATGGAGCCAGATTGGTTTACAAAGAGTGGGAGCGGTTGAAGATGTTGGATGGGGTGGTCTACCGAAGGGGCCCCTCGACCAATTCCGAAGAGATTCAACAGTTATTTCTCCCCACTAAACACAGGGAGAGTGTGTTGCGATCATTACATGATGAGCATGGACATTTGGGTGCTGAGAGAACTTTTAAGTTGGTGCGAGATAGGTTTTATTGGCCTTGCATGAGGGCTGAAGTCGAGAGTTATTGCCATTCCTGTCTGAGGTGCATTCAGAGGAAAACTCTACCAACCCGAGCTGCTCCAATGAGCCATCTACAGAGTCAGGGACCCATGGATTTGGTGTGCATTGACTTCCTGTGCTTAGAGCCGGATGCTAGTGGGCAAGGGAACATTCTGATAGTGAGACTATCTCAGCCCTTATGCCAGCTTTTTCTACAAAAGACCAACGCGCTCCGACAGTGGCGAAGGTGCTGATGGAAAAGTTCTTTGTTCATTACGGCCTGCCAAGAAGAATACACTCTGATCAGGGAAGAGACTTTGAAAGTAGATTGGTCGGGCAATTGCTGGAGTTGTTGGGAATTCAAAAGACTCGAACTACGCCATACCACCCTCAAGGTGATGCTCAGCCTGAAAGGTTTAATCGCACGCTGCTAAACATGCTGGGGACCTTGTCTAATGTAGAGAAGCAGAGTTGGAGTCGTCATATAGCTACTCTGGTGCATGCATATAACAGTACGGAGAGTGATGCAACGGGATATTCACCGTACCGTCTTATGTTCGGAAGAGAAGCTCGACTGCCGGTTGATTTGGCATTTGGGTTATCTCTAGACCAGACGTCAGTAGCTTCTCATAGAAACTACGTGGATAGACTTCGGAAGAATCTGGCTTCTGCGTTTGAACAGGCCCGTTTGACTTCAGGTAACAGGGAGCAAAGGAACAAGAAGAACTATGATTTGAAGGTTCGAATACAGGATCTACAACCCGGTGATAGGGTTCTGTTGAAGAATTTGGGTGCTGCTGCGAGACACAAGCTGGCGGATAGATGGAGTTCTCAGGTTTACATTGTTTGCAAACAACTGCCAGGTCTATCAGATTCGCCCTGATGGAAAGGCTGGTCCCCTCAAGAATTGGCATCGAAATCACTTGTTACCTTTGAGAGAGGCTGTGAGGATACCAGTGGAAAACGAACTTCCTCCGGCGAATCCGCATGCTCCACGTGTTCCTCCTGTTACTCGGTCTCAACAGACTCGGGTTGTGGAGAGAGAGCGAAAGAGACAGCGACGAAGAGAGTTTCTGTTTAGATTGGATGCGCTCGCCAGAACCTGAAGAGGTTTCCCAGTTCTTGTCAATGGGAAAGTAACTTGAGGGCTGAAGCTCCTGAATTTCAGTGGAATTCCCCGAGAATATGGAACTCCCTGAAACCCTTGAACTTCCGTTAAGGGTCCCGGATACTGTTGGAGACCCTGTAGCTCCTGAAGACGAACCTTACGACTATAGTTCTATGCCTTCCCTGGAGGGATCGTACTCGGAGGAAGTGTCTGCTCCAGTGGCAGACATAAGGACTGAGCCTATACCTATAGTACTTCCACCTGAAGAGGAACGGAAGGAGCCTGAACAACAACGCTCTATTCGACCGCCCCAGCGACTTACCTATGACTCACCAGGACATAGCACTGAAGAGGCCATCACCACTGTGCAGAGATTGCCCGAAGTGTCTGCTATGTTAGCTGAGGTAGCCCAGAACATGAGTCAGCTTGAGAAAGTGTTTCTAACCCACTGCATGTATGCTGCTGAACCTGTATATGCTGTATAAACTGTGTGCATATTGTAAAAGGATAATGTAACTGTTGTACCTCCTTGGAGAGACCCAAGAGTTCTAGGAGGGGGAGAGTGTAGCGATGTGTTAAAGTTTACTGTGGCAGTACCCATTTTTGGCCACAAGATGGAGACAATCACGATTAAAGACCCTGGACACTCGAACTACATGTCCCGGCATGCTTTGCGAAGAAACAGGAAGTGGGTGGGTTTGTGGAGACGCTGTACATCCTGCACCTCGTGGAAGAACAGGCAGAGCGCGCCAGGGAGCAGAGGAGAGTGGATGCACACACAGAGAAGGAGAGACCAAAAGATAGGCCGGAGCGCAGACAGAGTGGATTGAGCCTTAGGATTGGGTCACCCAGCCTTGCGGGAGACAGACATCACCATTTATATTATCCGAGTGCAGTGCTGAGGAGAGAAGACCCCTCGAGTAAGGAGTACCGCGGTCGATTGAAGCGGGGAGCAGGCGGTAAGCTGGCTGAGTCGCGGCTGACAGACAGAAGGCCAGACAACAGATCCGGTGGTCGGCGTCCCCAGTCAACATCGAGCGGAGAGACGTCCTGGGTCAGCGGAACCTCAAGCTTGCGCTGGATGGGTGAGAGGCCCCCAAGGCCGTATGTGAATAAGAGCGTACGCTGCTGTTTTCCTTCTAAAACCCACAGGGCCCCAACTGACTAGTCGAAGACATCTTTAAAGTAAACTCACTGGCCAGTTGAAAAGTACCCGGGTACCATATACACACGAATACACACCATTTCACGTTCTGGGACTTAACCTGTGCAGGACTCATTTTCCTTTTCCGAATCGGGACAAGGGGGCAAAGTTAAAGTTACATTCCGAACATTTTTTCCTCTTTTTGTTCCCGCTGCGCGTTTACCGTGATACGAGAACTGTGTATTTTATTGTGTCCCGCTACGCGGTTTTTCCTCGAATTTCGTATCTTTTAATTTTCTGCTCGGTCGGGGTTTTTCCGAAAATACGAAGCCCTCGTGTTTTCGTTTCTTTTACCGCTACGCGTTTATCGTGTTACGAAAGTACTGTAAATCTTTCTGCATATACCGTGTCTCAAGAACTGCAACCCTTTTTAGTAAACCTTTTAACTTGTAAAACTTACAGCGTGTTGGAGTATATTTATTCCCTAGTGCGGGGAGACTGACCCGTGGTTCATTTTCAGCGGCTCCTCCGGGAGTGAGCGCTACACAAGAAAGAGCACCTTATATAAATTCATCCAATTCATTCTATATATAAAAAAGAAATCACCATTTTTTAAGAATATCCAACCATCTGACTGAGGTAATAAATGATGGGGATCAGTTCACAAAGTATGATCATACTTTCCTTAAGCCTGTCACAGTCGCTAATCCCATCGTTGACAGGTCCTACTGTATCTAACATGACCAAATTATTATTATTATTATTCTTTATTTATAAAGCGCCAGCATATTCCGCAGCGCTGTACAATAAACACAGTATAGACAGGGTTACAATACAATGAACAACATTTGACAAACAGTACAGGAGGAAGATAAGGGCCCTATTCCCGTAGGAACTCACAATCTGGGATACAGGATCAACTCACTTGCTGGAGGCACAATCCTTCCTGGAGCTCCCAAGCAGCTCAAGGCCTTTATAGGCAGCCAAGATAGAACACACCCGTGTACAGGGAGGGGTGCATACCAGATTAGGGATGTCAGCCCTCTATATGTAACATACAACAGTGGAAAGGTTGCACTCCTAAAACCTAAACGAGCAATAACAGCAGGTACATCTAAGACAGTAATACAATATACAGGAAAGAGCACTCCATATAAGTGACAACATTCTTTCAATTCATTTTATATATATATAAGTGTAAGTATTGGAACTTGTTTATTAGACTTGACAAAGGCTGCTAGAGTAGACAGTCAAAACATTGTTTCATTCTTCAGTAAAACCACACTGAATTTAAGTGCCTGGTCTTCTCGTCATCTTTCTTTGCAATACTGAGCTGACCGCTCTGGAGCCTGTGAGCACTCTTTCCCTTTTGGATACTTACCTGCAGTATAGAGAGAGCATTATCTTGATTTGTGTTTTTAATGTACAATAAGCTGGTGCAAGAACCGAGATGCAGCTGAACTTTGCAACTCTGCTGGAATAGTAGGGGAGACTGTATGATTTGTGAATGGGACCAATATGGTCACTGAGACATTATTATAACAGCTAGCTTGGTATTGGACCCAATCTATGCCGTTCAAAATTGTGTAATTAATCTTTCAATAACTTTTAGCAGCTGCTTCCATCTAGTGGTATGAGTCAGTATTGCAGTATTCATTTTATATAATGAACTGTGGTGTTCAGTAATTATATTCTTCTGAATTTTTGAGGGGTAGTTATGTATTTATTGTATTTATTTATTTATTGTATCTATTGATTATGTATTTGCTTTGCCACAGTATTGAAAAACTCACTAGATATACTCAACATTTCAATGAGAAGGACGTATATATTTGCAATCTATTTATTCTGACCTCAGCCCTTGATGCTGTTTATTTTGAGATGGCATGGATGACATCTGAGATTGAGTTCAAATTTTTCGTTATCATCATGAAATACTTGGCCATTGGTTGTCATAAATGTGTCTGACATCCTGTGCTTTCATTAAATATAGAAAATAGTTATAGAAAATAGTTGTTAATATTCTTATTTTATTTGTTAAGCGCCAACACATAACGCATTGCTGTACATATTTACAATGGGAAAAGATGTCAATAACCTCCAGAACAAACCAGGGCTACTGACAGATGCCTAGTACCCTATATTATAGCACAAGAAGGAATAGACTTTCAAAAAAATTAAAGTTTATTGCATCATGTCACAGACCTCGCTTGTCTGTCTGTTCTGCTCTCCCAGCACCCCCTGCCTAGATCAGCCCGGCCGCTGAGTTGCTCAGAACCCAGTGCCTCGAGCAGCCTGATCTGTAGCTCCAGACCCGCTTGGTCTGATTATCTGCCCTGGAGCCTTTTCAATGACTTTCCAGATGGCCGCTCCGTGCCTTCTGAGAGTGAGGGTGAGTACCTTGAAAGAAACACCAGACAGGCTGTATGTTCAATCAGGAATAACTGACTTTTATTGAAAAACACCACTATTTATGCTCAGCTCCAACAGGGACCATTTGCATAAACCAAACCACGAACATTGACTTACTGGAACTCTAATTACATTAGGTCAGTTATCACACACCTCCTTTAAATAATCTATTGTCCCAATAGATCAGATTGCCTTGTCAGTCAAACACTGTCCCAGACTGTGGGAGATGACTGAGCCAGCTTGTTGCGTTTAGAATGGACTGCAGGGGGGAGAGGCAGGATCCTTGGGGGCTGAAGGAAAGATTGGAGTCGAGAATCAATCCAAGGCAGTGGACTTGGTTGAGGGAAGGATAGCGATACCGTCAACAGTTATTGAAAAGTTGGAGATCGGAGCAGAGTTAGAAGGAGAATTGGAAGGAGCTTGGTCTTAGACATATTGATCTTCAGGTGGTGAGAGGTCATCAAGGAAGAGATTCCAGACCAACAGTCACTGACCTGAGCGAGAAGGAGATAGATTGGGAGTGGAGAGATAGATCTGGGTGTCATTTGCATGTAGGTGATATTTAAAGCCACAACTGGTGATGAGTTTACCCAGCAAGGAAGTATAGGTGAAAAAGAGCAGAGGACCCAGAACAGACCCTTGTGGAACACCAACTGGCATTGCAGAGGAGGAATTGCCAGCAAGGGATACAAAAAAGGATCTATTGGAGCGGTAGGAGTTGAACCAGGAGACGGTGGTGTCACAGAAAGCAAGGGAGCTGATGGTATTTAGGAGGAGGGGATGATCCACTGTGTCAAAGGTAGCTGAGAGGTCAAGAATGATATGTATGGAGTATTGGCCATTACATTTAGCAAAGAGAAGGTCATTGGTGAGAGTCGTTTCTGTTGAATGTTGGGAGCGAAAGCAGGATTGCAGAGGGTTAAGCAAGGAGTTAGAAGACAGGAAGAGGGTTAAACTTTCAGGTCTTTTAGGGTTGGAAGAAAGGGAGGATAAAAGAGAGAAGTATGTTTGTTTGGCGTGGTGAAGGGCAGCTGTATATGAGTGAAGAAATAACTTATAGTTGATCAGCTTCAGAGCGAGGTTTCTTCCAGGTAAATATAAATGTAACATATATGGAAGGTATTAACCCTTTCAGACATAGTAGTTTCAATCTGAAACCACGTTTTCAGATTAGAATCAATGTAGTTTTCCAAATTCCATTAGTGTATTTCATGTCTTTAAATATAGATTTATATAAAAATTGCATTTTTATTTTCGAGTTTCCATTTTATAATTTCAAATATTAATAATGTTATGAAAAAGCAATTCTATTATTAGGTTTCAAAATTTTCTTGTGGTTTATCGATTTATTTATTTTAATCAGTTTTCAGTAATTGCTATCCCCTTGACCTCAGCACCAATATGTCGTCGCCTGAAAAATCTATTCACTGTAGAAAGCGGTTGTTAAATATTCCATTACATGTTGTTTTTAAATACAACACAAAGGGCCACTGCTGCCTAGAAAAAAAAAGAAAACTGTTCAAATAATTATATCTCTTATGACTAGATTTTTTTTTCTTTAGAATCTCTGTTTAATAATTTGGATCTTAGTTTGGCATGATGGATATCCTTGGAGACAATGTTTAATTAAGATGGACCCTGCTTAAGCTTTAAAATACTAATTAAAGTGTGTCCTTATGAGACTTTGCTTAACAGCGCTGTTTATTGCAGTGAAAAAAGACAGGGACAACATCTGATCCTGAAAGCAGCTGCTACTAATGGGATTCACTCACCAAAGCAATATTTCCACAGTAAATCTAGAACTCAACTATGATTGATACAATTTGCTTTTAAATGTATACAGCAAGAAGAAAACGGGGTTACATTTCAATTCATACGTGGTGCTCTCCAGTGCCCCAGATATTTGCTACCTAGAGATATAAATGTTAACAGTAGTTAAAGTATTTAAAGAGGTGGCGTGGCTTGATGACCATCTAAGATGGCTGCAGCTTAGACGAGCTCCGAGCGGACCTGGTGATTTATTGCACTTTATGCATTGCTCACCCGATATGGTGCGGGGGAAGAGACGCACATCGACTTGCACAACTCCTGGGACCTTGACTCAACTTCCGCCAGTTTTTTACACCCTGGGGCCTTCCCGTGCCACGCGCACCGTGGGATCACGATTCAAAATGAGGAGCATTTAGAAGCTCTTAAGCGATCTAAACCGTACAAATGCCCCGGTCCTGATGGTCTCCCCGTGGAATACTTATTTATTTGCAAAGTATTTTACCAGGAAGGTAAAATACTTTGCGAATCCATACTATAAAAGAGTAAGGCTTGGCGTGTCCGTCGCCAAGCCTTACTCTGCACATGCGCGCGCAACCAGCGGCGGTTGGTTGCGCGCGCATGCAACCGCCGCGGCACGAGCCGGCTGCCGGCTCGCCGCGGCGGTTACAAGATGCACACAGCAGCCGGGTAGAGGCTGCGCTCGCAGCCTCTACCCGGCTGCCGCGCGCATCCAACCCCCGAGCGGCGAAGGGAAAGGTCCCTCCGCCGCTCGGGGCTTGGATGCGCGCGGCAGCCGGGTAGAGGCTGCGCTCGCAGCCTCTACCCGGCTGCCGAGCGCATCCGAGCGGCGCCGGGGAAGTGAAAGTTTCCCCACTTCCGCTCTTTGAAGGACCCAAGCCCCGGTCACGTGACCGCGGCTTGGGTCCTTCAAAGACCGGAAGTGGGGACACTTTCACTTCCCCGGCGCCGCTCGGAAAGGTAAGTATGGCGCCGAGCTCATGGGGCGGCTGTCCGAATGCTGATAGAGCATTCGAACAGCCGCCCCATGTCTGGTCTGGGGTCTGAGCTGGGGCATATCCATGAGAGCTGGGGGGCAATATCCATGAGCTGGGGGGCAGTATCCATGAGAGCTTGGGGGGGCAATATCCATGTGCTGGGGGCAATATCCATGAGAGCTTGGGGGGGCAATATCCATGAGCTGGGGGGCAATATCCATGAGCTGGGGGGCAATATCCATGAGAGCTTGGGGGGGCAATATCCATGAGCTGGGGGGCAGTATCCATGAGAGCTTGGGGGGGCAATATCCATGAGCTGTGGGGCAATATCCATGAGAGCTTGGGGGGGCAATATCCATGAGAGCTTGGGGGGGCAATATCCATGAGTGCTGGGGGCAATATCCAGGAGCTGGGGGGCAATATCCATGAGCTGGGGGGCAATATCCATGAGCTGGGGGGCAATATCCACGAGCTGGGGGCAGTATCCACGAGCTGGGGGGCAGTATCCACGAGCCGGGGGCAGTATCCACGAGCTGGGGGACAGTATCCACGTGCTGGGGCATATATCCACGTGCTGGGGCATATATCCACGTGCTGGGGCAGTATCCACGAGCTGGGGCAATATATCCACGAGCTGGGGCAATATCCACGAGCTGGGGCAGTATCCACGTGCTGGGGCATATATCCACGTGCTGGGGCATATATCCACGTGCTGGGGCATATATCCACGTGCTGGAGCAGTATCCAGGAGCTGGGGGGGCAATATCCAGGAGCTGGGACAGTATCCACGTGCTGGGGCATATATCCACGTGCTGGGGCAGTATCCACGAGCTGGGGCAGTATCCACGAGCTGGGGCAATATCCACGAGCTGGGGCAGTATATCCACGAGCTGGGGCAGTATCCACGAGCTGGGGCAGTATCCACGAGCTGGGGCAGTATATCCACGAGCTGGGGCAATATATCCACGAGCTGGGGCAGTATATCCACGAGCTGGGGCAGTATCCACGAGCTGGGGCATATATCCATGAGCTGGGGCAGTATATCCACAATAGACTGCCCTCTGGGCAGGCTTTCCACCTTGTAAATAAATAAATAAGTAATATGTATACAATATCAGAACAGAAACAAGATGTATGAACATAGTGAAAATGTAGAACACGGCCAGCAAATAATAGGTAGTGTATTCAACGTGAACAGGGTATCAGCATTGATGCTTACTGATGACATACATGTATTTAATCGCTGCCTCAATAAACTTTATGGTTAAAAGAGTATTTAAAGAGGCATTCTACACAATATGACCACTCTTTTTTATCGGAGTGGTCACACTGATCTTAGCTCCCTATTCCCACTCACTGATGGGGCACTCAGAGGACTGATTCAGCCCTCTGAGTGCAGGAGTTTAGTGCCTCATAGAACCTGATCAATGAGTTCAGGTTTCAGGAGCTTTGGAAACTAGGTCTGACCAGTGGCTCTCAGTGCTCTCACAACTGAAAGTTTTCAGATTTGCTGTAGTGTCCAGCCAAACACACACACACACAGTTACATGACATACTGCGGCTTGCAGCATGTCATGTCTGAAGGAGCATAGAGGGAGAACAGCACTGGATCCAGATGAGTATTTACCATAATGGATTAAAAGGGATGAGGGTGGGAAGTGGTCAGGAGGGATTAATGTTTAACCTCTCATTTCCCCCTTTCCATTTTAAAGCTGTAGTATCCATTTAATAACATTGTTTGCCCTTCATGGTGGTGGTGGGTGATCCGCAGGCAATCAAAGGCATGTACCTTTAAATTTAAACTGAGACTCTAGCCACCATGACCCATTAACTTAATTGGTCATGTGTTGCTGAGTGATACACTATTTACCCGATTTCACCTGTCTGTACAATTGTGATGGCCTTCAAACTAAATGTGCCTCCCTCTGCCTGGAAGGCTGTAGGTTACATCCTACTGGACTATATATTAGAGTTTAATTTAGGCTTCCCTTAACCCAATGACCCTGCCAACCTTAAGATCTCCTTAGCCTTACCTGTAGTCCCATCTGTCCTTTGCTAGATGACTTTGCTACAATAACTCAGAGAGCCATAATAAATAATTAAATATTGTTTTGGTACCTAGGGCATCAAAAATAAAACTACAATCTACTAATACCCTCAGCCAAATGTTTTACAATTAAAACATGCATTGGAGTGAAAATGGCCCCTATTGAGGGCCTAGAGGCCTGTTTGGCTCTGTTGGAGGGGGACAACCAGGGCCCGTTCACGAAGGGGACCTGGCGCTGGGTGATGGCCATACTGAGGGGCTGCAGAGTGCCATCGACCTGCTGCCCGTGCACTTTGGATGAGGACACATTTATATCAGAAGACGAGGATTTGGTGGCCACTGATGAGAGTGAGAAAAGCGGAGCTGGGCTCTTGGATGTCGAGCAGCTGATCGATCGTCCCCTCTGGGGAGAGGCCCCGGGGCGCCACAGTGGAGAAGAGATGTTGCCTGATGAGACGGGGGGAAACGGTGGAGTTTGCGTGGTCCACCCTGGACCTCCTTGGGCCGGTGAGGCTGGGAGAGCAGCAGATCGATGAGAGGATGCCTGTCGGCGAGCTGGAATGCCTACCTTGGTCCTGCAGTGTGGCTTTTGCCGTGGAAAAGCTGACTGGAGGGATGCCTGTTCGCGGCGCTGAGTCTGATGGTGTTCCTAAGCTGCGATTGCGGACCGCTGCTGTTTACCGCATTGTTACCTGGCTCGATACAGGCTGAAGTGGACTCTTCCCCACCGATTTTTGTCCCCAGTTTGCTCCGTACTGAGGTGGTGGTTTTCTCGGATGACCATTTGTGCTTTGTCCCCCCCCCTCCCCCTCCTGTTTTATGCTAAGAGGACTCTTTGATTTTATGTTTTGGCGAATGCTGTGGCTTTTATTTTTTGGAGGTTTTTTGATTTCCGGCCCCCTTTTATTTTATGCTGAGACTTTCCCTTGAGACCCTTCTGTTATCTTTAAGTCGTTGTGCCCCGGCTGGGGACGCCTATGTTTTTTTTACACTTTTTTGAGGACTTAAAGCCGATTTGATTAAGATGTAATTTCTTGAGACACTGTTGTTTCCTGCTACTGCATTTTCTTTTTTTTTACGCTGTGCTATACTAGATGACCTTATGTGCCCCTGCGAGGCCCCTATTTTATGTCTGCTTGACGACATTATTGCAAAATAAAAAAATTGTAAATAAAAAAAAAAAACATGCATTGGTCCTCACGATCCAAATCAATTCAACCCATTTGGTATAGAGAGAAAGATTATGAGCTTAGCCACAAACACGGTTAACTAATTGTCTAGTGTCTTTTATCATCTTAAAACTATTTCCCACGTAGCTTGATAGTTCTTAATGTCGATTTTGTTCTTCTATGGAAGCTAAAGAGAAGGGTTATGGAGAGAAAACCAGCTGGTACTTTTGCTCAAAGCAACACTCATAGCAGAAAGAATAATTTATATAAAAATGTCTAGTTATAGATCCTTTAGTAGTTACCACACATGTTATTCTTATATTATAATACAGTCCCATCTACTGAAAGGGGGTATATACGGTAACTCCCAGTTTAACAAGGCACATAGGGACGAGAGCATAGGCGTGCACAGCCTATTGTATTAGGGTGTGCACCCAAAAGCTCAAATACATGTGTGTCTAAGGCTAGGGTCAGACTAGCGCAGTTTTAACGTGCGTTTAGCCGCACGAAATCACGGCCGTACTAGCAGCAAATGACGTCCAATGCCGGGGAACATACGACAAACGGCCGCACGAAAGTTCGTCCGCGCAACGCAAGTGGCCAACGAACGCATTTTTTCGAGAACGTCAAACCGCTACTACTGACGTACAGAGTGCGCTGCGGCCGCATAGCGGCCTGTGTGTGTGATTAGGAGAAGTCAGACGCTGCTAATGTCTGGCTAACATAACGTCCAGACGCAAAAAGTGTTTTATTGATGATCCGTACAAAATCACGGACGAAAAGGCGCATCGTATGACCGCTATCGCGTATTCAGGGAAAAAATACGTACGTTCGTTCGACCGCACTTTTTCACGGACAACGTGAAAAATGCGTTCGTCTGACCCTAGCCTAATATATATACACACATGCATTCACTAAAAATATATCATTACTATTTGTATAAGGCATGTCATCTCAGAATGCTGTATAAAAAAAGTAAACAAAAAATAAAATTTCCATTTAGATTTCAATCATTTGCAGTGTGTAAAATATTTTTTCTGCATTTTATCATTCCAAACCTTTGTGCTTATATATTCTATAGCTTACATTTGTTTAAAAACAGAAAAAAAATGAAATACAGAGACAGTTTCCGAAATTACGAAACAAGAGGGCAGTTGAATAAATTTTGTTTCAGACTAAATTGTTTTCGGCTGAAACAAATTTTAGCCATAAAAATGGGGTGGCTACATTAAGCCACAAACCAAAACACGCAAGGAAAAACCACAAACAACACCAAGGCAGGAATACCCAGTTTTGAAGGTACAGCTAAATTAGCCAAAATGACGCCGCAGTAAAGATCAAAAGTAATATAACAGACCCAAACAAGAATTGTTATTGTCGGGTCACCAACTGCGGAGAGAGAATTTTAGACAGAGGAGTCCTGCCTACAGACGCATCCGACGCGCGTTTTGCCGAGACGAGCCTGACGAGCCATTCTCGGCGAAACGCGCGTCGGATGCGTCTGTAGGCAGGACCCCTCGTCTAAAATTCTCTCTCCGCAGTTGGTGACCCGACAATAACAATTCTTATTTGGGTCTGTTATATTACTTTTGATCTTTACTGCGGCGTCATTTTGGCTAATTTAGCTGTACCTTCAAAACTGGGTATTCCTGCCTTGGTGTTGTTTGTGGTTTTTCCTTGCGTGTTTTGGTTTGTGGCTTAATGTAGCCACCCCATTTTTATCTACCTTATGTTGGTTACAATACTTTGAGGTGATCCATTGAAGGTCGCCTGCTGTATTGAGATTTAATTCATATCATTCCACGCATTGAATACCATCTCTTCACTCTTCCTTTGGATTTTAATTTGTTTGTTTCATCAAGCATTTTCCTTTTTATGTTCACAAGTCTGTCAATATTTTATTATTATTATTTTTTCAATAAAAGTTCAATTTTAAATTGGTCTCTGGGAGACATTAGTATTCTGTTGGTTTTCAACAGAATATTTGTAATCTACCAATTCCTAAAAGGGGAAAACCCTCTGGTCTCTCATGACCTTCTTTACTTATCATGCAATTTTGCCTTCTTTCCTGGTAATCAATTTGTTACGCTCTACCATTGAGGTAGTGATTCTTTCAAATTTTAGCCATGTACACCTAAAGTATTGTCATTATATTGTGTAATCATATTCACTGTTTGGCTTAGTATGTCATAATTACTGTAGCTATTTTACAGCATTCTTTTTCCAATTCCATATGCTCAGTGCTAATCAGCATTAACTTTGCGTACCTCAGACATACACAACACAAGACTCTAACAGCAGCAACCTCACCCTGTGTGTGTGTGTGGTGCATGGAGTTGCTGAATAATTAAACAAGTGTTTCTATTAAACTCCTCCTTTAAATGAACAATTGTGAATAGCCACCAACTGTAGACTTCACTTCTTGAATATTGCTATAGGATGAGCTATAATGAAGACTACTCAGCCCTGTCTGACTTGCTGCCCCACTGGTTCCTCAAACCGCTGAGCTGTGCACACTCATGCACCATAGACGATCATTGGTCCAGCAGTTTGATGGTCTAGAATCAAATTCCCTTACACTGGAGACTGATAGGTCATACAGGTTTTGCATTTCTTTAATTGCATTCTTGCATTGCTTTCCAGAAATAGTTGATTCAGATTCCAGCAATCGGGATAGAACGATTATCTTTACCTGGCTATTGCACTGGCCTTAAAAATCTGTGTGATATCTCATCATTCTAGATATCTCGGAGACTATTTACTTGGTCTCGGCGTTAAGCGCTGCCTTGTTTTGCTCTTTGTGGGAGGAGTTAGCCAAAGTTAGTCGCTCAGCACTGTGAGATTGGACCTCGACAGTGACGTCAGCCACCAGTGCATCAGGTGCACGGAGTGAGTGGATGGCTCTCCACGTCAAGCTGTCAATCTCCCCTGAGGCATGTCGATGCAGTTGGGTGACAGCTAAAATTTGATAGAAAATTACTAACTTTTTCAATTATATACATTCGGAAAAAAAAGCTAACACATATATAGGGAGTGATTCTTTGTCAAATAGTGATAATTTGTCAGCATAACATGTTCACTTGTAATATGGATTATAAAAACATGAAAGGGAACAAATAACAACAGAAGAGCAAGCAGAAGTTTAGAACATACTTTAGTGTGTATAAAAACAAAAAGATTTTATTTAGACAACAGTGCAGTGATCTTGAAGTGTTGACTTTATTGTTTCCCTCACATTGTATATTAAATTCCACAAATAATATTCAGGTTAGACAATCAGGTGACTATTGATGGATATAGGCTGCTTATTCCTGTCCAGCTTACTTCTCCACCCAGTTAAGGGGGAGGAGATCTATTGGATAATTTAGCAATCAATCCATACTGCCTCACTGTACTCACTTTTTGAATAATGAACAGAAAAAAATAATTCCAGTTACATAATAGTGGAAGGCCTGTCGACATTACGCCCAGTGTGCTAGGGATGAGAATGTCACATTGTTTCACTCAAACTTCAGATAATCAAAATACCAACTAGAAAGTAATTGTCATGTTCCAATGAAAGAAAATAGGGAAAAGCAATGATCTAGCAGGAATGTAGAACAGAGCGTTGTTGGTTGGCGAAGAGGCACTCACAGAGTGCGTATGATCCAGGACATGTTTGCAGATGTAATTTGTGCAGCATAGAATAAACTTTAAAGAGGTGTTATGCCATGCTCGATGGCCTAAAGGGTTATGGCAGGACCGGTGCTCACCTACACAAAGACACCGTATAATGATTGCATTTTCCTTCAAGGGATATTGACAGCAAGAAGATTTGTTCAGCCGGGAACATCCAAATTATTCGAAATTAGTCAAAATTGTTTCAGCAAGTAGAATCCCTGCACTGGCCTTCTATATACATGGCTGTAACAGACTCCTAAAACAGGAGATAAACCAGGTATTTGAGTAACATAAAGGTGGTGGGATTGCAGTGTGTGTAATGTTATCAAGCGAACTCTGTAATCAGATACTTATTCAATCTGATCTTATTTTATTGAATATAAGATAGGCCTGGCCGACAACCCTGTGCAAAAGGAAAATGCGGAGCTCTCTTAGTGCAACTTAAGCTAAACGTTTGCTTGTATGTTTTAAAGAATAATGAGGGTACTGATACTGATACAGGGAATGTTATCTGCTACAATTACGGTACTTCAATGCTTTTGCAACTGATGCGTGAGAAGGCAACTTGTTAGGCGATTTCATCTGTGACACCAAATGAGTCATTGAAGGCAAAGCACGCAGTGGCACCTTGAGAAATCAAACACATTGGGCTCAACATTTAATTTCTGTTTGTGTGATCATAATATCATAAAATCTTGAACGTCATTGGCCAGCTGATCAACATGGATGATACAGGACATACTGAGATGAATGTTTATGTGCTCCAGTCTAATAGCATCCTTCATACTACAGCTTGTCTCCTTTCACGGAACTGCATCTTTTATAATCCACAAGTTGGAAATGTGGAGTGACAGCGGCTGAGGATTCAGGTTGAAGACTCTTCTACAAATAAGGACCTCATTCGTGATACCAAGGTATTTAGGACCCATAAATGGCATACAAGGGTCTCATTAATTGCTTCCTCCATTTATATCATTCTTGTGAAGTGCGTGTGTATTTCAATACTATTATTTTATAAAAGGACATTAGAAAGGTCACATAGGTCAGAGCACCATTTGACTACAAAACATGGCTGCACGCACTATGTCCCAATTTTGCATAAAGACGCATTTGGTTCACGTTATCCCCTCCTGTAAAAGGGTTTGCCTTGAAATTAAAGTCAGCAAACGCACTTTGTTTTCTTTCCAAACCAACTTGAATAGCTAATCCATTAGTTAATTACATAGCACACAGTTTTCCAGGGCTGTTCAGTGTAAATTCTTCCTGGGGCTTTGAAGTGTGTGGTATATTCTCTGGATGAGGATCTCCTACTTCTACATCAAGGTCACTACTCGTGGCTGTCTGAAGCTCCTGAGTGTCTACAGCCCTGTGGAAACCATTTACAAGAGGATGTTTTTGAGGTGTCCTGGAATCCTGATTTTTCTCTGGACTAATTGTAATTAAAGGCTGTTCACTCAAGCCTTCACTTTCACTGTCCACTCCCAGCGCCTGTGTAATTTGGTTAGGTATAGGGGTTAGACCCCCATTAAGTCCCTTGTCTTGGTCCATAATTAATTCTTCTTCCTCTTCTTCAGATTCAAGTCCAACACAAGGTCCACTCCTCTCCGAGGCAGAAAAGTCTGAGTGTACAATGACATCAGCCTCTACTTGATTCTGCATTGGGTTTCTGTGATTTCTGGCAATATCCATCTATTGATAGAAAAGAAGTGATTAGCCTAACCGTTCTCTGAGCTTCACATGTGTTGAGTGGTTAATAAACATTTTATAAACGCAATACTTTAGTTTATTACATATATTTAGATACTTACCTTTATTGGTTCATAAGGCAGGTCGTGCAAAGTCATTCTTAGAACCTCTATGGGTAAAGCATTGGCAGAGCCATTAGCTGCAGAAGCAATGTCTCCTGTGATGGTCTCTGAATAACTGGTGATGTGATTAGCCCAATTCTGGGTGACAGATCCATTCCATGAAGGCTAAAGATAAAGGACATGAGTCAAAACTTGAGCATGCAGAAGGCGAGACAATTAGTGAAGATTTACATTTTATCGAAACAAAAACATACCTTCATCTTTAATTGGCTCTTGTCATCAGGTTGGGGGTTAGGTGCTAGGACTTGGCCCCCTATTAAATCTGTTACTTCTGGCACAGGTAGAGTTGGAGTATCTTCCTGACGAGCTGGCATGAGGGTTTCCAGTTCATGTGAGTCTTGACAATGGCTCTGTGAACAAGACCCTTGCCTTGCTCGCTGATAGGATATGGGGCCCCTGTTGGACCGAGCTCCCGCATCAGTTCCCGTGTCTCTGTGCATATAACAATGTTCATTAATTAATCATATGACCAAAATGAGACCTTAGATAAAAAATAGTTAAGCATTATTTTTTTTACATTAGTTTTACTTTTCCATTTTATTGCTTTGTATCAGAAGAAAAGGAACCTGTACAGACCTACACATATGTACATTGTTGCCAAATTGACAAAGGCATTGAAATGTTGTCTAACTGCTTGAAAACTGATTAACTTGATTGATGGGATTGCACCTATAGACTTCTAATGCCATAATCTCTCCAAATGGCTGATTTGGCCATAGTTTAAAAAAAAGATCCAAACCACGCCACTGATACCTCAACTCTGAAGCGTGGTGGAGTCAGGTGGATAATGCTTTAGTCTAGCATAGCATTCTTTTCATCTGCTGAAGACACGATGAAGGGTTTAATGCTCCTTAAACAAGAATTGAAAGCATACCCCACTAGTTACTCAACAGGTGGTTTCTGTGGGTCACAGATATAAGACAGAATGGAGTTTAGAACCAAGTGCTAAATACGGTAGTCACCATTAATAGTTATTTGTCCAATTACTTTTGGTGCACTTACCTTTTCATTACTGAGCACTTTATGTTGAAAAAAATATTATCCTAATATTTATTTGAAACAACAGATGCAAACTTAACACTTTAATGTAGAATAAAATAGCAATATTTCATAAAAATTACTATTCTGAGATGGTTATGAAACAAAATGATGTAAATTAAATTTTTATTTTTATATATTTGTTTATCCTTTGCAGAAATATCGCATGGATAAAAGGTTATAAACTCTAGATGCTGACCATTGTCTTGCACAATTTCAAATTAAACAAGGGTCTGCATTATTAGCATACATGCAAAAATGGCCTTTGTGTCAAACACAGTAAATGTGAGAAAGATAGATAATACAAATGATCAAATCTCCTACTTATGAGGATGTAGTGATCATTGTGAGATTATTAGCTATGTAGCTTCCAAAAAATACCAATAGAATCTAAAATAATATATGTGTCATAATGTTTGTATTTGGAAATTATCGTAACGCTTTGCATCTGTACTGTATAGGGATTTTTAGCAATTCTAACCCCTGGATCATATCGCTGTACAGCAGTGAGTCACCCCAGATCTCTCCCTGTATTCTGTCCTCCTCCTGGCTGTTGTAATGCAGAAGTAAAGTTTGTTGAGACGTTCATTACAGTGAGGGAAGCGCTACTCCTTGTAGCTTATTTACAATAATACAGGGTAATACAGGGAGTGAGAGGAGAACACTAATCTTATATTAAGAATGTATGCAAACTTGGTGTGCATGGCTACAAAAATTGTTTTCGGCCAAAACAGAATTCGGTCAACTACCATTTCCTGTTTGTTTCAGAATTGTGGATTGATTCGGATCACTTAAAAAAAATCAATAAATGCTGCCTGATTAGTGTTAGATTAGGGTTAGATGAGGGTTAAAAGCTTGGGTTAATAATTAGTGTTTCGGCACACTTCGGCGATTTGTACATAGGAATCATTCATTCAATGGCTCTTTATGGGACAATTTCGTTGTTGCTGAAGTGCCCCAAACAGCACCGTATTTCGCTGTCAATTAGCCTGTGATGCTGAATCCAATAGATCCCAGCGAATGTTCAGAATGTCATAGTGTCTGGGTGAATGTTCAGAATGTCATACAGGGTTATTCAAAGAGAATCGAAAAGTAACCGCACGTTCAGTGACTTTTCATTCTCTTCAATTCGATGTGATTTGGCGATCCCATTTCGGCGACCCTGTGGTGTATTCAGCAAGCACCACAGGGCCGTTGTAATGCAGGGAAGAGCCACCGCAACACTCACCGCAAAACCCGGCGAATGAAACCCGCAAAAACATTTGGATTAACCCCGCCAAACACGCCAGAGAAACCCGAGCAGCCGCCGATCACAGCGCAGAGCAGCCACCGGAAAAAGTCGACACCACAGACAAATGGAGTGAAAAAAAAAAGAAAAACGGTGTGCTTGAATGTTTGAAAAGTGAAACGCTGTTTGCAAAGAAACTACATAACGAAAATGTCTGAAATTTACATACAAGATCCAATGAATGATAATAAAAAGGGCTGCTACAGAAAAAAGAAAAACGATTTAAAAAAAAGAAAAAATTTGGGAAAAAAATCCCAAAACAATGTCTAAAAGATCCTAAAAAATCTATAAATAAAGAGACTTTTTACTGCAGGATATTATAATCAACGGTTTATTAGATATTGGATTAAAACGGGAATATTTTTAACATTGAAGCCTATGAGATTCGCCTGAATAAACCTGTCAAATGAAACCACCGAACAGCAGGGCAATTCGGCAACTTTTCACTGCTGGTTTTTGTTCTCTGAATAGAGGAAGCATTGCTTCTCTATGGGGATTTCACTGCTCTCGAACAGGCAACGAACAGGTACCGCATGTGCAGGCAATTCGCCAACATTTGGCGAACTGCCTGCTCTCTGAATAGCCGAATGGCAAGGAAAGGTAACCGTGCGCTGAATTTCACTGTTCGGTTACCTTTTTTCGGCCACAATTTGGATCTCTTTGAATAACCCTGATAGTGTCTGGGTGAATGTTGAGATTCTCGGGGTCTCAGGGTGAATGAGCAGAGTCTCAGTGTCTCTTAGAATAGAACTGGTAACAGATTTAAAGTTCAGAAACAGGAATGGGGTGACAGTGTAGGAATGCAGGTTGATTGAATTTACATGCAAGACTAGGGTAAGAACAGGTTTCCGGGTCAGAGAAAGAATTAGACAACTAGGGACAGGTTTAGGGGTATAGAGGCAGGGTTAGGAATGCAGTAACTGGTTCAGGTATGCTTGGACAGGTTGAGGCTTGCAGCGGCTTGTGCATGGATGAGTTTAGGAGTGCAATTTAAGGTTACATGGATGAGTAATGATGACAGGAATTTATTTAATGTGAAAAGTTTAAGGGTGCAGAGACAGGGGTAAAAGTGGGTTTGATGGGGAAAGGTTAGGGTTCAGCAAATGGTTTGAGATGACATTGTAAGGATGCAGGGACACATGTAAGATTGAAGGTACAGGGCTGGGGTAGAAACAGGTGAAACAGAGAAAGAAGGATAGGTTTATAAATCAGAGATGCAGGGACAGAACCAGGTGGAGGAAACCGTGACTTGTAGCAGCCCCAGATGATAGGCATGACCTGGTGGTTTTTTCCTGCAAAAATAATGGATGGAATCATAGGTGGCGGGAATGGAAACTCTTTCTTCCAGCTAGTAATGCATAAAACAAAATTTTGAGCCATATATATATATATAATTTACAGATACATGTTCAAACTACAGGTAATATATTCTGCATTAAATCTTTTCTTTTACTTAATCATTTCACATCCACTGCTCAAATGGAATCACTTATGGACTATTTGATAAGAGTTGCTATATGCAGGTATATTAAATAGTATTAAATAATTTTACCTTTGTTTGCCCTGCTGGAAGCTGGCACACATACAAAGCAGAAGGCACAGGAGGCAAAGACAGACACCCACAATAATCCCAGTCACAGAATTCATATCCAGGACATCTGCTTTAGAGGGAAATAAGTTACAAATAACTGTATGAGACACAATTAACTTTTTTGTGAATACTTTGAGAGCTAGCAGTTAATAGCACTATAAAATTAAGGTGTGCATCTGTGTGTAGAAAAAAAAAGGAATGAGTCAGCACTTGTTATCTTTATGTGGGGATCAGCCACCTCAGAGCAGTGTGCACTGTTTAGTGGATCCTACCCTATTTTCGAGAGTTTTGCATTACAGAATGTGAGCGTACGAGCGTGTCTCTGTCTGTATGAGAGTTTGTGAAAGAATCTACTTGAAAATGTTCCCAAACAACTTTTGAAAAGCCTGACCTTCGGTACCTGCAGATCTTGGCGGTAGAGTCTCCACCTCAATCACATTAGAATATGGTCCCCAGCCTGTCACAGTCTTTGCTCCAATTTTAAAGTAATATTTGGTCCCACTTTGCAAACCTGTAACATCTGTGCTGAACACGTTACCTGAAAAACATATGGCACATATTATGAGATCACTAACAAGCAAACTCCAAACACTATACTTTGTTTTTGCAGGCCATAAATATAGGGTTGCCAGATCGGCCATGTTTTCCTGGAGATATAACTTATTGATGCTGATCGGTATTGTATGAAAAATACCACCCTGCGGTATGTAGAATTCATAACCTGCAGGGAATAAATCAAGCAGTATAACAGATCACTTGCCTTTATTGGGTACCCCATTCCCCTCCAAAAGCATATGAATTATGTTTTTTAAAGGGCAGTCCCTTCCCTGTACTCTCCCTCTTCATGAAATAGGCCATGTTTTCCTGGACACATATTACTAAGTAGATGTGATCACTGACTTTAACAGGGTTATTCAAAGAGAAATGGAATTCCAGTGCTCTTTTGTTCCTTGCACTTCGGGGAATCAAATTCTCTGACCCTGTGGTGAATTCAGCATTCACCGCAGGGTCTCTGAAGTGTAGGGAAAATCAGCCGAACGCATCAAAAAAACACTGCAAAACCTCCAAACCGAACGAAAAAAAACACTGAAAAACATCAGACCTGATCCGATAAGCTGCTGCAAACCCATCGAACACATCTGAAAAAGACGACGATCCACCAAACAGAGCTCTGACCAGCCACCGGAAAAAGCCGACAAGCCGACGAACGGCGTAAAAACCCCCCCAAAAAAACCACTGCAACTTTAAAAAGATTTTGTCAAACAACTCCTGCACAAATATGGCTGGAAATTACATATGAGGTCCTATGAATAATATTAAAAAAGGTCTGCTACAGAAAATAAAGCTATTTAAAAAAATTGGGCCACCCCTTATGTGGCACCACAACTACCTTCAACCAACTATCATTTTCCAACAAGATGGTGCAGCACCACCACATTGGATACTGCATGTTCGTGGGTTCCTAAACCTAAATGAAACATTTCCAGACCGGTGGATTGGAAGGGTTGGCCCAATTCCCTGGCCACCTCACATATCACTCCTCTCAACTTCTTTCTATGGGGTTATGTTATCGTGTATCCAACAAAGCTACCGGACATCACTAATCTAAAGCAGAGGATCACTGATGAAAAGGGAAGGAAAAGTAGGAAAAGGGAAGTGCTCATGCCACTGTACAGAGCACTGGTGAGACCTCACTTGGAGTACTGTGTGCAGTACTGGAGACCGTATCTCCAGAAGGATATAGACATCTTAGAGAGAGTTCAGAGAAGGGCTACTAAAATGGTGTACGGCTTGAAGGAGAAAAGTTACCAGGAAAGGCTTAATGATCTTAACATGTACAGCTTGGAAAAAAGACGAGACAGAGGAGATATGATAGAAACATTTAAATACGTGAAGGGAATCCACAAGGTAGAGGAAGGGAGTATATTTAAAAGGAAACAAAGTAGCAAAACAAGAGGACATAGTCTTAGATTAGAGGGGCAAAGGTTTAAAAGTAACATCAGGAAGCATTATTTTACTGAGAGGGTGGTGGATACATGGAACAGCCTTCCAGTTGAAGTGGTAGAGGCCAAAACAGTAATTGAATTTAAGCAGGCATGGGATAGGCATAAGGCTATCCTAAACAAAAGATAAATCCAGGGAAAGTATCCATGTAATTGGGCAGACTAGATGGGCCGAAAGGTTCTTATCTGCCGACATTTTTCTATGTTTCTATGTTTCTAAATTGCCACCATTGATGAGGGTATGCTACAGCGAGTATGGCAAGACATCGAGTACTGTCTTGATGCGCTTCGTGCAAGTAATGGTGGCCATATAGAGGTGTATTAAATGAGGCAAAAAACTCTTAAATATATACGTCTCATTTTGTAATAACTTTCACTTAACTGTCTTTTCTTTTGCCTTTGTAATAAATTTTTAAAATTATAAAGAGACTTTATGGACACTCTGTATAATTACCCACTCTTTGCAGTAGCTCTCCATTTTGTATGTGAGCATCTTCTGAGACATTTGTAATTCAGAATGATCATCTGTTGAATTAAATTTTAGCAAGCATTGGGCAATATTACAAAGCTGAATCAGCACCATGGCCAATGGACAGGGACGCGGTGCCGAGCCTGTGAAACGGTATAATGAATCGATTCTTAAAAACAGAATCAATTTGTTATATTCCGATTCATTTTGTTTCATTTTCTTTCCGAGTTGGACTAAATAGATTCTTTATTTCAGAAGTGTTTCCGAAATACGAATTTCGCCCGAATTGCAATTCGGAACAAAACGAAACGCACATATCTACAATGTGATCACTCACCTTCTTTGGTCAAAACAGTCCACATTTCATCAGGGTTGCTGATGTTGTTACTGTACATGATTAAATACTGTGCAATTATTCCATTGGACTCCAGAGGTGGACGCCAATGCACCTGGACTGAAAACTGTGACACGGGGTGTACCACCAAGTCAGTAGGAGGTGACGATGGTCCTTAGGAGAAATCAGAAGTTAGAAAATATACAGTATCAAATTTGGTTATGGAGAATAATTAGTATTTATGTATGAGTTCAGCAAAAAGCTCTATTATCACTCTCCAGCTTCTCCAATTAAATTATCTAGGTTTGTTTTCATCTGCAATTATCAATGACATATTGACAGATGTGTATCGAATTATGGCATAGAAAAGTAATCTCTTAAAAATTTATTTCAAAATTTGCAACCATGGACAACATACAGGGTTATTCAAAGAGAATCGAAAAGTCACTGCACGTTTGGTGACTTTTCGTTCTCTTCAATTTGGTGCAATTTGGCAATCCCATTTTGGCGACCCTGTGGTGTATTTGGCAAGCACCACAGGGCCGTCAAAGTGCAGGGAAAAGCCGCCGCAAACCAGACGAACACTCACCGCAAAACCCGGCGAAGGCTCACCAAAACCTGCAAAAACATCTGGCCGAACACGCCAGAGAAACCCGAGCAGCCGCCAATCACACGCAGAGCAGCCGCCAGAAAAACCCGACACCGCAGACGAATGGATTTAAAAAAAAACAAAAACAATACGCTTGAATGTTTGAAAAGTGAAACGCTGTTCGCAAAGAAACTACAGAACGAAAATGTCTGAAATTTACATATAAAATCCAATGAATGATAATAAAAAGGGCTGTCACAGAAAAAAGAAAAAACGAATTAAGGAAAAACAGCAAAAAATCCAGAAAAATGCCTAAAAGATCCTAATAAATCAAAAAATAAGACACTTTTTTTTTTTAAATGTAGTTTTTATTAAGAAATAATTGTCATACATAAATCAAGCAAATATAAGTATAACATTTTAAAAAATAGGGGATAAAGGAGGGGGAAGGAGGGTGGAGTGGTTGCCCAAACCCAGAGAAGAGAGGTGAGAAAGAGGGAGAGATGGAGAAAAGAGAAAGTAGGGATTGTACAGTGAGAAGATAATTGCAACAGTTTTCATGTTAACATCATCGGTCTACAAGGCTAGGAGAGCCAACCAAAACCCCAAAACTGTACAAGAAAAGGGAGAACCATTTCAAACTGAGCCCATCTGTTCTATCCAAGGTGTCCATGTTTTATAATAGGCTGAGAGCGTGTCGTGTGTAGTGGCTGTGAGTTCATCCATCAGTTGGGCATCCCTGATTTTAGGGTAAATTTTTGAGAATGGAGGGATCGATGGGCAGTTCCAATGTTCCGCGAGAACGCGACGGACTGCCAGGGTTATCTTGGCCAACAATTTATTTTCATGTCGCGACAAATCTGGGAAGGGCCTGGACAACAAGTAAGCCCATGGATCCATTGGAGTTTCTCTCGATAATATTGCCTGTAGTAGAGTGTGCGTTTGGTCCCAAAATCGTTGGACCTCAGAACAAAACCACCACATATGGGCGAAAGTACCCCGGAGTCCACATCCTCTCCAACAAAGATCAGGGGTCTGTGGGGACATGTGCGAAACTTGGACCGGAGTGGTGTACCATCGGAAAATAGTTTTGATCAATTGTTCCTGATGAACCGTGCATACCGAGACATTTCTCATAGCGTCGCAGATATCGCCTCATTCTTCGGCCTCCAGAGTCTCCCCCAAGTCCCTTTCCCAAGCTTAAATGTAGTGGAGTTCTCGCCAGTCGAGAAGGACTGTAAGCTGGTGATAAATCGTAGAGATTAACCCCCTAGGGTAAGAGCCTCGAAGGCACAGTCGTTCAAAGGAAGATGGTGTGGTTAGTGCCGCAGTTTTGATGTGAGGGCGAGTTGCGTATGCTCGTATCTGGAGTAAAGGTAAGGGATGTAATACTCCAGAGTGAGGTAGGTCCGTAAGTTGTAATAGTTGTCCTTTGGGGTATAAATGGCAGATTCTCGAGATGTTGGAGCCCATCCAGCCCTCTGAGGAAGAGGATATGAGTCCTGGCAGGAGATCACGATTCCGCATGATCAGTGTTAGCGGAGATGGGAAAGATGTAAGGTCGCATTTAGTCGCCAATTTGTCCCATAGTCGGAGAGAATTAATGATGGCCGGACATGTGGTTTTCAGGAAAGGGCGGTGAGCTCTAGGGAGCCATATCCACATCTGGGGACAATCCGGGTACATGAGACCCCTTTCCAGGTCTACCCATCGACGGGAGGTCTGAGGGGAGTGCCAGGCTACCACCTGGGCAAGTTGTGCAGCGTAATAATAAGACAGCAGGCATGGCAGTCCCAGACCCCCCGCCTCCTTCGGTCTGTACAGGGTGGCTCAAGCAGTTCGATGGCGTTTTCCTTGCCAAATAAAGGAGTCAATAGCCCTCTGTATGTCCCGTATATCATCAGAGTCCAGTGCAATAGGTAATGCTTGAAAGAAATACAATAAACGTGGCAAGATATTCATTTTGACGCTATAAATGCGGCCTACCCACGAAATTTGGTACCTATCCCAACATTCCAGGTCTTTCTTTATTTGCGACCATAACCTCTTATAATTAGCATCATATAGGGTGGTGGGGTCGTTAGTAAGCATAACCCCGAGGTATTTGAAAGAAGAGGGAGAGAAGCGGACAGGAAAGTTAGTGCAGAGATAGTCATATTGAAGGGAGGGAACATGGACCGTAAAGGCTTCCGATTTGTTGATATTGATTTTATAGCCGGACAGCCTTGCGTATTCATCTAAAGTTTTAAACAGTTGCGGCAGAGACTCCAAGGGGTGGGACAGAGATAAGAGGATATCGTCCGCATAAGCCGACACCTTAAAGGATTCAGAGCGAACTGTGAGTCCCTGTATCCCTGGGTTCATCCTTATGTGTTGGAGAAGTGGTTCCAAATACAAGGCGAATAGGGCAGGGGAGAGGGGGCATCCCTGTCTCGTTCCATTAGATATCATAAAAGGGATTGGTTCCGCTCCAGGCAGTAAGATCTGGGCGGAGGGTGAGGTGTATAAAGCGTTAATAGCGGCTAGAAAGGATTCTGGTAACCTGATATGCTGCAGGAGGGAAAACAGGAAGGGCCACTCCGCCCTGTCAAACGCCTTCTCTGCATCCAAGGAGAGAAACAGAGAAGACTGTTGTGTTTCCATAGCTGTCCACACCAAGTCCACCGCCCTTCTAGTGTTTTCATAAGCCTGTCGAGTGGGTATGAAGCCGACCTGGTCAGGGTGGATAAGAAGGGTTAAAAATGGTTCTAATCTAAGGGAGAGGATTTTGGCTAATAATTTCAAATCTGTATTAATTAGTGAAATGGGCAGTGAGATGGTGATCTTTATCTGGTTTGGGTATTAAGACAAGAGACGCCAGTAAGGATTCTCGGGGTGGGGTGCCACCCTCCATCAGGTGGTTAAACATTCGGAGTAGATAAGGGAACAGAATTTTGGGGAAGGCTTTGTAGTACTGGTATGTGAAGCCGTCAGGGCCAGGTGCTTTGTGGGGTTTCATTAGGCTCAGGGCATTACCAAGTTCTGTTTCGGTAATGGGAGAAGCCAGTGTGGCCGCCTGTTCATCACTCAGAGATGGAAGCGAGGCCCTGGATAGGTAATCTTTGATATCGTCCATCAGAGAGGAATCTGAGGCTGAATGGGTCGGAGTGTGATTATAGATGGATGCGAAGTATTGAGTGAATGCGTCTCTGATGGTATTCGGGGTGGAGAGCTGGGAACCCATGCTGTCTCGTATGGGGGGCATGTTCTGTGAGTGCGGTCTAGGGTTAAGAAGGCGTGCAAGGGGGGTGTCCATTTTGTAGTATCTTCTCTTGGACCAGAGAAGCGATCGTCCTACATCATCTAGGAATAACCTATTTAAGTCCTGTCTGACCTGGGATAAGGCAGCGTAGGTCTCAGGAGAGGGGGACGTCTTATGAGTTATCTCCCTCTCACGGAGTTGGCGTTGAAGGACCTGTATGTCTGCTAATTTCTGTTTTTTCAGGTGGGAGGCTAAACTTAGTAGTGCACCCCGGATCACCGGTTTATGGGCAGCCCATAATACCTGCATGGATATGTCATCTGTGTCATTAAGGCGGAAGTAGTCCTGTAATGTCTCCCTCACAGGATCACGCACACCCGGCTTGTCCAGCAGGAATGTGTCTAACCGCCAACGGCGACCCGCCGCAGGAGCAAAAGGTCGCAGCTGGAGGGAGACATCCGCGTGGTCAGACCTTGTTATGGAGCCAATGGAAGAGGAGATGACTAAGGGGAGACATGAGGCGGAGGTTAATATGCAGTCTATTCTAGAGTAGGTGTGATGGACGGGAGAGAAATACGTGTAGTCTTTAACCGAGGGGTGTTGGACCCTCCATACATCAATATAGCCCGCGTGATGTACGAATTTATAAAATTGTTTGTCTTGTAGTGATGGGGTATGTGACGTCTGGGCATTATGTGAGGTAGATCTGTCAATTGGTGGGCACAGAGTCGCATTGAAATCCCCCCCCAGAACAACATGGCTGGTAGCGTGGGATGATATAAAAGAGTGGGTGGAGGACCAGAAATCCGCGTCCGGTGTATTTGGGCCATAGACCGAGGCGAATGTATACTTTTGACCAGACACCGTACCCGATACCAGTACACATCTACCTATATCATCTGTGTGGGAGTCCATAACAGTGATGAGACAGGAGGTTCGAATCAATACTGCCACCCCATTACGTTTAGGAGTAGCACACGATAAAAAAACTCTAGAGTAGGCAGGATCTGATAAACGAAAAGCAGCTGTTTTAGGAATCCTAGTTTCCTGTAATAAAGCAATGTCAACTGATTTGCGTTTTAATTCTCGGAATAATAGGCGGCGTTTACGAGGCGAATTAAGGCCTTTGACATTTAGGGATAATATATTTACCGGAGCCATCCCAGTGTGGAGTCACAGTGTGCAATGTAAAACAGTACATATGGAGAAAGACAGAAGAGGAGGTGTGAGGAGAGAAAAGAATCATTCAGAAGAAAAAAAGAAAGAAAAAGAAGGGACAGGAAACCCCATGATGGGCAGTCATGGGGGTAAGAGGTCGTACCAACCGAGCGGGGATACCGGAGGGGAGGTAAAGCGGGGGAGGAGGTGAGAGGAAGAGGGAAGCCGACGACCATCTGGTGCGAAACCAAAAGAGAGCACAGAGGGTACGCCGTCTGCCCGCCGAGTTTGAAAACTTTTAAAATAGAACGGAGCATGCGCTCCAACCATAGAAGCAATATTAACTGTCAAGAGCAAAAACAAAAATAAAACAGTAACATCATCCTGTGATGATATAGGACGATATAAAACATTACCACATAAATCATGGCACCCTGGGCTTGCAATCCAGAGTCCCGGTGCGAGCTCGGGGCTGGGGTGACGACCCCAGCATCCAAGGAGAAGATGCCATTTCTGGGATAATAGCCTTATCCAAGGTTTCAGGGAAAGACCTTTGCAAGTCATTCCCCTATCAATCCGTTGCCGAGGACCAGTCTTGATCCAGGCGAGGAAGTGGTGGCGGGGGCCTCAAGTCCTCCAAAGCCCGTGGGACGGGTAGGTCAAAGAGGCGTAAAACTTCCTTTGCTTGGTAAAGGTGTGAATATGCATGCGTGCGGTTTTGCTTGGTGACCAGAAGTTTAAAAGGAAAGCCCCAGGCGTACTTGATGTCATGCTGACGGAGGATCCCTGTTACTTCCCGCCACTCCCTGCGGCGCGCCAAGGTTGTGGGCGAAAGGTCTTGATAGAAGGAAAGTGGGGAGCCATCATAATCTACTTTCTGATCTCTGGTAGTTTTCAATAGGGCTTCCTTGGTGGAATAGTAATGAAATCGCGCCACCACGTCTCTCGGAGGCGCGTTTTTGTCACGTCTAGGGCCCAGTGTGCGATGTATACGATCAAATAGCAGTTTAACCTGAGGGAGGTCTGGTAGGAGGCGATGTACGATGCCTGTGATCGTGGGAAGTAGTTCGTCTCCCAGAACAGTCTCAGATAGGCCCCGGAGGCGTACATTATTGCGTCTAGAGCGGTTCGATTGATCGTCAATGGCTTCCTCTAGGTATTGTACCCTGGATTCCATAGCGTCAGCGTGGACTGCAAGCGCATTATAATGAGTTACAATCTGCTCAGATCTGTCCTCGAGTCTAGCGGTCCGCTCACCTATTTCCTGAATGTCAGCAGAGAGACAGCGTGAGCTTTTCTCCAACTCTGTGACGATGAAGGATTTTAGACCCAGGATGTCAGCCTTGGTAGCCGGGTAAGCTTCCGAGTCCCCCTCTCTGCAGGCGTCGGCACATGCTGAGGCAGACTCGGTGCCATTTTGGGAGGTGTCTTCATGCCGGGCCCGAGGTGAAAATATCGGCGCCACGGTAATTTCGGCATCCTTTTTCATTTTATTTGCCCTCTTCATGGTCAGGGGCTGTACTGTACCTAATTTAGAGACGTTCTGGCTGGTTTAAGTGCTGGTTGGAGCTGTTTTTCAGCGGGTTAAGACGGGAGCTCCCTCACACAGCGGCCATCACTGTTGCCGGCTCGGCTCCGCCCCCAAAATAAGACACTTTTTACTGCAGAATATTATAATCAACGGTTTATTAGATACTGAATTAAAACAGGAATATTTTTAACATTGAAGACTATGGGATTCTCCTGAACAGAGGCGTAACTAGAAACCTCAGGGCCCAGGTGCAGGAACCATGATGCCCCACCCCACCCTAGGCAAAAACATATTTTGTCCCCATCCCGTCAGCATTCATTGGTCCCCTCCAGGTCCACAATGTTGACTCCAGACAGAGTTTCATTTTTCCAGGTTCACTATGAGCTCTTCAGTCCATCCTATTTTTAATGTAATGTGCACTATGTGTATCTCACAGAGCTCCACATCAATAAAACTCACAGTAATGTGCAGTGTGTATGAGCGTATGACAGAGCTCCACAGCAATAAAACTCAAAGTAACGTGCAGTGTTTATGAATGTATTACAGAGCTTCACAGCAGTAAAACTCATAGTAATGTGCAGTGTGTATCAGTGTAAATCCAGAGGTTTACAGCAACAAAACTCACAGTAATAGGTGGTGTGTATGAGTGTATCACAGAGCTCCAAAGTAATACTCACAAATAAGTATAAAATAAATAAAAAAATGAAATATTGTAAGCCTCCAGGTCCAGGCAGGCAAGTGTGGGCCCCCCCTGGACTCAAGCGCCCGGGTGCGGTGGAACCCTCTGCACCCCTGGTAGTTACGCCCCTGCTCCTGAATAAACCTGTCGCATTAAACCACCGAATGGCAGGGCGTTTCGGCAACCTTTCTCAGCTGTTTTGTGTTCTCTGAATAGACGAAGCATTGCTTCTCTATGGGGATTTCACTGCCCTCGGACACCGTATGCGCAGACAATTCGGCAACATTTGGCGAACTGCCTGCTCTCTGAATAGTCAAATGGCCAAGAAAGGTAACCAAACACTGGATTTCACTGTTCGGTTACCTTTCGGACACAATTCGGAGCTCTTTGAATAACCCTGATAGTTGTATAGAAATTCTATTATCAAAAGGTTTTATAGTCCTGATTTATCACAGGTAATTTTCTTAGGCTATTGACAATCTGTTAAGGTGTAAGAGAATTAATGATGGATAAATGTCAGCAAATGTTTAAATTTCATCTCGCCACACACTGATCAGGAGGAAAAAACGGTCAAGGCACACTGGCAATTTCTTAAATAGAACTTTTATGATTTAAAATACTTGTATTAAGATGATAAGATTATGTTTCGAGGTTCTGTGAAAAAATAAATCCGTTGTGTCATCACTTGATTATACTCCTATTGTGCCACTGTCCTGTTACTCACTCTATCTTTTGCACATCAAAGTCATGTGGCACAGGCAAGTTCCATAGTGCCACAACAGTCTGCCACATAAAGGTGGTAGAAAAATTACTGCTGGCAGCAAGGTCGTAATAGTGGCTTGAGTTACTAAGTTAACAGCTGGAATCCTTATGTATAATGGTTTCAGCAGGGGCAGGGGCAGAATAGGGCCCGAAGCATGTTCATACACTTAAGGGTCTATCCACAAAGTATCTAAA
Source organism: Leptobrachium leishanense (assembly GCA_009667805.1). Lineage (NCBI taxonomy): Eukaryota > Metazoa > Chordata > Amphibia > Anura > Megophryidae > Leptobrachium > Leptobrachium leishanense. The sequence goes on from CM019065.1 coordinate 126,827,929, forward strand.
CTGCATACAATTTCGGTGTTTTCTCATTTCGGTCCATTTCGGCGATGCCATTTAGCTGAAAACACAGTGAATTCACTGTTTAATGAATGGTCAGCGTATTTTGCCGAAATTGGAATAGCAAAGCAGATATCGGATGTCGGCGAAAACCGCCGAATCGCTCTGATAAGAGCCGAATTGGCATCGGTGAATTCCACTGCACTGAAGAAAAAAAAGGAAGTCTCCTATTCTAATGGGATTGTAAATCAATAAAAATATGTCTACATAATAAAAAGGTCCTTTAAAAAATAATAAAAAGGTCTGTTACAAAATAAAAAAGTCTTAAAAAATTAAAAAACAAAAATGCCCAATACAAAAATAAAAAAGTAAAAAGAGATTTGCAAAAAATAAAGAGAATGAATAGCCTTAAACAAAATTTTAAAAAAGTACTACTTTACATTGAAACCTATGGGATTCTCCTGTTTAAACGTGTTGAATTGAAACACCACAAATCAGGGCATTTCGCCGAAATTTCAGTGCAATTCAACACTCCGTGAATAGGAGACTTGATAAATAAAGATTAATAATAATGATAAATAAATATAAAGGACTATAACAGAAATATTGTATTAGTTTGTTTATACTGCCACCTAGTGATTTATTGCCATATTACAGTGATAGCTCAAGCTAAATTATTTCATTGAGGGTCATTGAGAAGAAAAACTCTCAATGTACAACAAAAAAAATACTTATAATAAAGATAATTCATCATAATTACAATGGCTTTCATTAGGGTGTGCATTTTTAGATCATTTATTAATTCTGTGCTTGTTTAGGTGGTTATATTTATATGTATTTTTTCTGTTTCTTTTCATTATGGTTTGATATATTAATACGTACTTTTGTATTGTATTTATTGGTAATAAATAGCAGTTTATTTTCCTATATTGGTGTGGCATATCTTTGTTATATCAGTTAGCATTCTGTTTGGCTGGTTTGGGGATGGTTTACGTCTGAGGACCTGGCCTTTATCACTTTTACTGTGTGCCACCTAATGTGTGTGTGTTATCTGTTCTAGAAACAAACATCAAAAAAATCAGCCTAATAAAAAATGATGCCCCCATTGAGTACACTCACAAACAGGGTTATTTAGAGAAAGGTGAAACTCAGGAGAGTGACTGGAGAAGTGAAAATTCTAGGTCAAAATAGCCAAACCAGAAAAATTCTCCCATTTAACTCACTTTCCAGATTGGCTATTTGGTCTAGATTGTTCTCTTCTCCTCCCAATTCTCCTTGGTTTTCACCTTTCTCTGAATAACCCTGAAAGTGAAAAGTAACTATCTCTTACTCACTGTTTGGAAGTGTCATTTTCTCCACAATGTTACTAAATGGACCATCAACACCAACTCCACTGATCTGAACAGCAAATTCATATTTGGTATAAGGTTTCAGGCCAGTGATCAGAATCTCCTCTGTGGTACTGAGAGAAGTGAAACAAAACATTACACATCACATCATAAAAGAAATTCTAATACAAAGTGTCCTATTTATTTAGGCCATATGGTCAAAATTGGAACCTTTTTTGGACAAAAATAGGCCATTTTTCAGTTCATGGGATTAAAAAGCAAGTTTACCGACATTTTGATTTCCAGTAAAAAATGTGGTTCAAATATTGGCTCTTACGACTATACTTTTCAATGGAAATATCAGCTACATCAATTCAATACGAATTTATCGGTAATCTGTTTTTTTTTAAATAATCTCAAATGTTAAAAGTGTTTTATAAATGGCTTTTCCGGCTAGGAAATTGAGAGAATTAGACTGAAATCTTTTGTAAACATCAGATACGTTTAATGGTTTTGTTTAAAGGCACAAATCTGTGTGGTGCTGGATGAAAGAAAGCTTTTTTGGCCATTTTATAGCTTTTTTTGGACCAGAGGCATGTTGAAACTATTGTCTCCAGCCCTATTTCTGCAGCTGAGTCAGCTGATATTTCAAAAAAATATGAGCTGTAAGCAGGCGATATTCTTTTTTTTTTTTAAAAAGTCGATAAAATTAAATCGAGCCCTTAGTTCCTAGAGGACACCTTGTGTGTCAGAAGCAACAATATTTTTTTTTACCTGTTGTGGTACATGCTTAAAGTGGTGTTCTTGGCTCCCAAAGGTCCGTAGCGCACAGTATAATTCACAGTTTTGCTGATAACAAATGACGGTCTTCTCCACCGTACCCACATTGAAGTAGAGCCGTTAGGTTCTGCCTCAATATGTGTGGGAGGCATTGGCGGGATCTTCTGCTTTAGCAAGTCTGTAATTAAAAAGAGAAAAATCATCTAAGATGATAGAGAACTCTATGCTGATATGGAATAAAGATCATAAAGGTTTTACCTATCTTGTACAGCACTGCTAAATCTGCTGACAATTTATAAATAAATCCATACTTGTGCCCTAATGTTGGGTGGAGAGGTGCTTCTTGACCTCCTACTACATTTCCTCCTCCTCAACATTTTAAATGTCCCTTATCTGGTTCATAATGAATAGCATAAAAACTGACAGTATCTCTGATTACTGGCTCGTTATTTCTAATGAAAAATGTGCATTTTGCGCGACATCTTCTAAACATAACTTTTCGATTTAAACCTGTTCCATGGGTGCACACCTTAATGCAACAGCCGCGCACGCCAGTCAATAAAGCATAATAATAACTACACGGGCTCTCACTATATACCTGGTGCTGATGATGGGACATGGTTGGTCCTTCCTTCCCATACTGCAGTTTGTCCTTCCTGCTTCTTATAATATCCTACAAGCTTAACTTGGTATAGCTGCCCAGGCACTGTAAAACAACATAAAGTTTTCAAGATTATAGGCCGTTCAAGATGCATCTGTTTATATTAATATCTACCACAAAGTCATCCTGTAAAAAAAAATATATGTAAATAAGAATGTATTACATACACAGTCATCCATGTTAACGGAGGCTCTGTCATTTGAGGTCCAGATAAGTATTGAAGGATGCAAAGGACAACAATCGGTGATAAGAGAAGAGTACTTAACTGAATGTAGGTGCTAAAAAGACTCCCAGGAGATGGTCCTCTGCTCCAAGCAAGTATAGAAGGATAAATGGGAACTTCAGCATTTGATTAAACCACCAACGAACCAGGAAGAGATTCTGATAAATGTATTATCAGTTGCCAAATCCGAATGATAGGGAATAAATCGAATGTATTGTAAAAATAAAAACTTTATTCAAATAAAATATCGCTAGTATAAAAGCCTGACGCGTTTCGTCTAATATATACGAGGAACCAATAAAAAACCTTATGAGACTATAAAATGAATGATGGGAAATTGTATTGTATATCATTATTTTATTTTGATTCATTGTGCATAACTAGTGCCCTTGAAAAAGTCTATATATTAGACGAAACGGGTCGGGCTTTAATACTAGCGATATTTTATCTGAATAAAGTTTTTATTTTTACAATACATTCGATTTATTCCCTATCATTCGGATTTGGCAACTGATAATACATTTATCAGAATATCTTCCTGGTTCGTTGATGGTTTCATCAAATGCTGAAGTCCCCATTTATCCTTCTATGTATTGAAGGATACAAGAAATATAGATAAACCCTGAAAAGCAGCATTTATAGGCCTGTGAACGATACCTGTATATACTGCTCTGAGTCTTCTAGGAGGCAGCTGTGTACATGTGTCACATAGTAAGCAAAACAGGTTTCTGTCACAATGAAAAATAACCTTGACTAAACACAAGAAAGACATACTCAGCTGTGTTATTTCATACTGTCTTCTCCTCTTCTTTAGTTTGATTGGTCCAGAGTCCCAATTCTTCCCTTGCTGTGCGCAAGGTATCACTGACTCTGGCGCGGGACACACCATGCGGTGAAACAGCCGGAAACCAGACACAGAATGCTCACCGGGAGGCAGCTGCCAGTTGAGCAATAGTGAATTGGTATGAGCAATAACCTTCAACTGTATTGGTGACAGATCTACTGTAATACAAAAGAAACCAGCAGAGAAAAAAAAATATTATCTCAATTATATCTCTTGTTTGAACATTTTATTCTCTCCTGAACGGTCGCTTCAGGTAGATGTGAAGCCGCACTAACATCAAATTAGTGACATGTCTAAGATTCCTTTCTTGATCCTTAACCCTTTCACTGCTGAGGACGTGTGGGGAACGTACTCATTGACTCCTAAGATTTTGAACCCCTCTTTTGAACCCCGATATCTCCCGACTGTTGGCAGCTAGCAGGGTCATCTTTGGTATCATTAGAAAGGCCATAGAATGGCCTTTCCAATGATACCAAACATGACCATGTTTAAAGTAAAGAACAAAAATAATAAAAATAATAATAAAAAAAAAGAAAAACTTGTTTTTTTAAGACGTGAAATGGCTCAGCAGTGAAGAGGTTAAGAAGTGAGTTGTAGGAACTACACAGCAAATCGCAGCTTCTGGTTGGTGGCTTAGATCATATTCTCTCTTGAAAAAACCAATGAGGTTGTGAAAACTGAGCGTGATCATCTGAACACCAAAACAATATTTTCAAGAGGTTACTACAGAACAAGATGCTATTGCTTGAAAATGAATAATGAGGATGAGAATGGTATAAATCTTCTGAGTTTGTTGTTTCAGATCATTTATGGAAAGCAGATTTATTGACTGCAGAATTTGTATACTGAATACACTGAATTATTACAGCAATGTAGGAATGATGCTGGATACTCCAACCCTAGCGAAAATTAACAGCTGGAAACGTGCATACACGAGACATAATCCTGAATGTTTACACCTTGCGTGGTAAAACAATCAATACAAACAACAAGATAGAAGCAATAGTAGCTAATAATGCATAATAAGATGCATTGATGAAGACCCACTTCTTATTAGACAGACAGCCAACCACATTATCCTATAAAACACAAAGCTGAATGATGACCACACCGTGTTCATCCACGCTCCCATCTAGAAACAATACTTAATAACCACATGTAGCTCTTAGAGACATTGCTACATTCCTAGAGGTAACCAGAAGAAATAGTATACACACCAACCACATACGTTTCTGAGTGCAAATACCACGCACTGCCTAAATCTCTACACAAAAGCATGGTATCACACAAAATGTAATCAGACCTTGTGTCTGGTTGTCTCGACTTGGAGTTCGATGTTGGTCCCAGTCAGAGGAAACTCCATATCCCGCAGCAGTGCTAGCCGAGATCCGCACTTTGTACATCCTATTTGGCTGCAAAGGACTAAGCGTCACCTGGGTCTCATTCCCAGCAACTTCCACAGAGCGGATAGTATCTGTAGGCATTAAAAAAACTAAGGCCACAGCAATAACATACAGTCACTTACTGGAATATTTGGAGAATTTGGGATTAAAACTACAAAATGAAATTAACAAAAGGTGCTGCAGGTTTTAATATGAAAATGCCATTCTAAGAAGAACACATTCCAAGTATTGTACTGGAACACTGCATGAGCTGGAATGACCGCTACCTGTCCACATTGGAAGATGAAGTGTATATTAAGAGATTTTATTTTTTTACGTAATAAGATTTTGTTTATTAGAAAGAAATAGGGGTACAAAAAGAAAGAAAACGGATAAAATTCGGGAAAACATCAGAAGACATATAATTAACAAGGAGCATGCAAAACGTCGTGCGACCATGGACATCAAAAGTGAACATAATGGTATAGAGGCCGTTTGTAGACCCAATCATGATAGCCTGGCAGAACCCGCATGTAGAGAGGACAGCAATATGTTTGCGGTCCCCTCTTTACAGACACACTTACGTGTCCCAACTTGCCCCTCGTGAGAAAAGGGTTGTGGACGGGATCTCCTGCTGACAAGACAGGAACATCATAGAACAGGCATAAGTGCGCAAAGTACCCTAGTACAGGGGTGGGCACTTACGGCCCTCCAGATGTTTTGAAACTACATTTCCCTAGAGGCTCTACAAACCTATTGGGGAGCCGAGCATCATGGGAAATGTAGTTTCAAAACATCTGCAGGGCCGTAAGTGCACACCCCTGCCCTAGTATAAGAATAAAAAAAAAGCCATGCACGGACAAACAAACAAGACAGACCAAAACAAGACAAAACAAAGAAGTAAGGAAGAGAGAGAGAGAAAAATAAAAAAGGGGGGGTAAAGGAGGGGGGCAGTAGGTCGGTATGAGGGCCAGGATGCTTGTTTGCGGCAACGTCAAACAGGGCTGGAACCGGAAGCTTTTATTTTTTCAATGTATATGTTGCAGGTATAAAATCTCAATAGATATATATTGCTGATGATTCTACTGACACATTTGATTCCAGGGAGAAAGTGTCAAAAGCTTCAATACACATTCAAACCCTTGTCAGTGCATGAACACAGCAAATTATTCAAGTTGAATGTAAGTCATTGAATGACTGATTGACTGTCCGTCATCCGCTGTGTTCTCTGAAAAGATTAAATACACTTTAAATGTGAATTTAATCCTTTTACTGGAGTTAAAACGCACACTGCCAATGTGCATTCATGTGATTACTACTTGTTCTATTGAAATAGGGTTAGTAGTATATACAACAGAACTTTTTCTCTAATTCACTATGTGCAGAATCTGCCATGTCCAAGCTTGCAATATCTTTAAAACCAGCAGCACAGACATACCTTCCCGCTGTGTGCAGTATTCAATGCGATATTTGATGATGTACCCATTGCTCTGCTGAGAAGGGAGGGGAAGCCAGCTGACGTGGATATTGGTTGGGGTGCTGCTACTCAGAAACAACAAAGGAGCAGCTGCAGGAACTGACAAACAAAGTAGGATCAAAAGAATAATTTGTAGTTTCATCATATAATTTCTATTATTGTTACTCTTGATGTTCGATTGCAAAGATCTCTTTGCTTTAGTACTAACATTCATAAAAAGAAATGTATGGGAAATTAAGAAGACATAAGGGGTTATTCAGAAAGCACCAAAATTTCATTTCCAGCATTCCTAATACAGCCAGAAAATAGAATCTTTAAAGAAAACTATCTTCGCGTCGTATTCAATGTATTTTTATTTTACCTTAAATCTAACATGGTCTTGTATGATAGTCTCTTTGGGCATTATTTTAACAGTCGATATCCTAAATTCCTATTTTCAAGCCATCTGCTTTTCCTTTTTAACCAAACATTCTTTATGCTTCATGCATGTATTTCTATTTACTTGAATGTTGGGTGGTTTGTGTTTTGACCAATTTAACCCCTTCAACCCTTTCATTACCGATATCGAGAAATCTTGGCCTTCAAAGGCACCATCTGGTACCCCGATATCGAGATATCTTGGTATGCTGATCTGCAACCCAAAAGCAAATGAAATTTGTTTGTTTTTGGGCTGCAGAAGGTGCCCCCAAAGTTTTAGCCCTGTGGGCATAATGCCCAAATAGCTAAGACTGTAAAATCAGCTGATGGAAGTTCTGAAATATTGGGCTGTCAGCAGCCGATGCAGGGAAAAAAAAAAGAAGAAAATAGACCAGCCACACAAACGACTGTAACTCAATTTGGCAGTAGATGGTGCCATCTACTGGCCAAAATAGGTTATTTAAAGTAAGAAATACAATGCGTATAAAAGCTCAAATATTTCTTTCTTTATAATTAATTTAAAATGATTTACAAAAAAACACTGCTTTCTGACAATGTTTTTTTTTTTGGAAAATCACTTGGTAGTGAAGGGGTTAAGACCGACCCATTGGCTGTTAAGTAGCTATTGATAAATTGCATAGTATATTTCTACCTGAACAACCCACGACTTCTTAATAGATCTATTACTTTCTTCACATAATAACACACAGTGATCTTTGTACGTCCTACTGGTTTGGGTCCGATGCCATTATGCTGAGATATTTCGAAGCTACATACACTCTGCCTTATGAAGATTCCCAAGCTTCTCCTCAACCTATTTGGTCAAAAGACCAACATAAATGTACAGCATGCTCAATACCATCATCCCAGGTATGTGCAGTGACTGGATGGGAGGCACGGCTGGCACCCTGCTGCGAATACGCCACTACATAGAAAGTGTAATTTGTTCCAGGCTCCAGGTCTCTCATGTAAAACTCTGTAGTGTCATTGTTGACAGCAAATTGGTACTCCATATTTTCAGAGCCTGGAAGGAAAAGAGAAGTTTAGCAAAGAAGTAAGGCATAGCAACAGACAAACTGTGCCAGTGTAATGAGACACAGTATTAATGTCACAGGTGGTTGCTGGATATAAGGATAGAAGTACACCATGATACAGTCACAGAATGTTTCATTCGACATCATACCTCCAGTTTTGGTGTAATGTAGAGAGAATCCTATAACTCTTTCCCAGTTGCTTTCTGGCTGCTCCCAGGTGACAGCCACTGACTTGCTGGATATGGCCACTGCTCTTACAGCTTGCGGTGGTCCTGGCAGACCTTCTTGCACTATCACGTAAAGTTTTGCAGTAGCACAAGCACTGCCACGGTCATTCTCTGCTACACACTGGTAAAAGCCAGCATCCTCCAGGGCGATCTGCGTAATGACCAAGTTGCCGCTGGCCTGAATTCTCACTCGCCCATTGGAATGCAGCGTATGCCCATTCTTCAGCCAAGAGATGGTTGGCTCTGGATAACCATGTGCTTTGCACACAAAGCGGGCAGTTCCAGCTCGTGCCCGCGTTATTGTCTCTGGAGGCTGGGTGATGACTGGGGGAACTAAAAGAAGGGAATCAAAGCAGTGTCAGAAATAAATATGGTGTAATCACAGTATCATTAAGCATTTATCTGTCAGCAGTAAGGTTTGGTGCTGGATAGAGGCTTGTTACAGTATGAGGGCACTGATATAATAAGAATTTTGTATTTTGTATAACGCAGAAATGGTTGTGTACATTAAGCCCTAAAGATTCATGATTTAATTTCCTAAACCGTGACATGTAGTAACTTATGCTTGCTAATAGATCTAGACCCTAAAGCACAGTCTTGATTTTGGATCACTTCTCATTTTTTTTAATTATAGGGGATATTCGGAGAGCACTGAAATGTCACCGACATTCAGCACTCACCACAAGGTCCACATGGTGCAGCAAACGGACCTGAAAACCCACTGAAAAATTGGCGAAAATCTGCCGAAAACCCCACCGATAAGATCCGAAATATCGACTCAATCCAAAAGGCTGCAGAAAACTCACCACAAACCCATCGAACATGTCCGACATAAGCCAGGATGAGCCAAACACAGCGCCGACCAGCCACCAGAAAAAGTTGACACGCCGGCAAATGGGGTAATAAAAAAAAAAAGATTGAGGGCTCTATTACATTCTACATGCAAATTCGTCCACGCAGCGCAATTTGTTTTGCGCGCAGCATTAAGCGAAAATTAACAGTGGTATTATGATCCGAACGCATTTTCTCATCTGTCAAAAACTAACGTTCGTAAAAACGACACGCAAAACGAAGAGTAATACACGCGCAGTAATGTAGCGCACGTAAATCTGTGTGCGGACTGGTTTTTTCGCGGGATTCAGCCAATCAGAATTAAGAACCTTAATTGACATCAATTTACCTTAATTGACTCACTTAAGTTTTTGCGCCTGTCAAAGTAAATCTGAGTATACATGCTGCAGCAATAAAAAAAAAACGCACGAATTCACAATTTTATTTTTTGGGTATGTGTAGAATGTGTAGCTATACTGTGCTGTATTTTTTTTTTTCGTGCTGGTGTTTTTTGTTTCAGGCCAGAACGTTCAGATTTGCAGTTACCACCAGCTTTTCAAAGACGTTAAAATTATGCGCGCAAATGTCGTTCGTAAAAAGATGCGCATCGATTGTAATACCATCCTCATACCAGCGCACGAACGCATTTGCGCTCACAATGTTAGGTATAGGACGCGCAACGTACATTACGCTCGTGCAGGTCCATCCGCGTTAAACGATAACGCGCATCGTTTGCGCGAACGTTGTAATACGACGTTCTGCGCAAAGGGTTTTGCCCCTCGCGTTAATGCATTTTTGCGCACGTGCACTTTTTTGCACAAAGAATGTAATAGGGCCCTGAGAGTTTCAAAATTTGAAATGCTGTTTGCAAAAAAAACAATGGACGAAAATGTCTGGAATTAACATATAAGATCCTATGCATAATAATAAAAAGGGCTGTTACAGAAAAAGAAAAAACTAATTAAAACAATAAACAGTTTATTAGATATTAAATAAGAAGGGGAATATTTTTTACATTGAAGCCTATGGGATTCACTGATTAAGGCTGGGGTCAGACGAGCGTGATTTCTACGGACTGTACGTCCGTGCAGTACGGACATCGTCAGTACGGATGACGCAGTAGTGGTCACACAGTCCGTTTTTTCACTGAAGTTATTTTTGACGGATGTAGGAGGGGAAAATAAATTACAATGAAAAAACATTCTGTCCGTCAAAAATGCTGGACGTATGAATGCAGTCCGTCTGACCTCGCTCCATCACTCACACACAAAGCTATGCAGACGTTGAGGACGTGGCGCACTCCGCACGTCCGTTCTAGCAGTATTACGTTCTTGCCTAACCTGCGTCCGTTTGTCGCGGCCGTTGTGCGTCCGCAGTTCAGTGCGGACGTACTTCATGTGTCAGGCTCCAATGGACTTACTTTCATGCTATCACGGACGTACTTTTAGGCGCAATCACGGACGTGAACACTACGCTCGTCTGACCCCAGCCTAAAGCTGCTGAATGAAAACACCGAACATCAGGGCATTTCACTGACATTTCGGTGCTGTTCAGTGTTCTCTGAATAGATTAACCATTGCTTCTCTATGGGGATTTCACTGCTGCCATCGAACAGGCACCGTATTTTTCTGAAAATCCACCAAAATTTGGCAAACTGTCTGCTTTCTGAAAAGCCAAATGGCCACGAAATTGCACCGTACGGGGAAATTCAGTTTGGTGCAATTTCGGGGCCAGTTCGGCTTTTTCTGTATAACCCTGTATACCTCTGTTATCCCACTTCTTTGCACAGCTGTTAATAACAGAGTGGTGTGCGCACGTTTAAACGCACTTATTGCAGCATTTATTTAGTCCTCCTGTGCTGCCATAATACTCGCCAAAACTGGCAAATATGGAAAAATATATAACTAGGTTACATTAGTAATAGATAATAAAATAAATAAAATTTCGTTTCAGATCAGATTTGGAGATTTCAGATCCAGGTATTTTGGATTCAGAAATGTCCTATTTGGATCGTTCCACAAACAGCAAACAAGTCCGATATCAGATTAGAAAATTTGGATATGCATATATTTTCCCCTCTATACTTCTTTTCTACCCATACTCCTCCTCTATACTTCATACTATAGGCTACTTTTAGGGTTAGCGTTAGGATTTAGGATTAGGATTACTTTTATGGTTAGCTTTAGGGTTATGGTTATAGTTAGGATTACTTTTATGGTTAGGTTTAGGGCTATGGTTATAGTTAGGATTAGGATTACTTTTATGGTTACCATTAGGGAGAGTACAGTGAATGCAAATTTTTTCAGCCATTCGAATGACTCTGAATCGATCCAGTTATATTCGGATTGTATTCCGATAACTTCTGTAATATGTTTTCAGATCAATTTGTTTCAGCGGCTCAGCGTTTCAGAATTCTGAGACTCTCAAATTGCTGAATTCATGATATTCACTAGCACTTGTATTTGGGTCAAACTGCATCGTACAAGTCTAATTAATAACTCTTTGTGGTTTATCTACTAGACTGGGGGTTGCATTGCAGGCGTGACATACTAATTGTCTTAGTTTAGCATTGCTCCAACCAGGATAAACTTTGACGAATCAGATTATTCTGGAACCCCAGGGTCATATGTAAGAAGTGAATGTCACATGCAGGCAATGATTATTATTATCATTTATATAGCGCCAACAGTTTTCGCAGCGCTTTACAATAACCAAAGGGAACGAGATCCAGATAAACAGACATAGGATGGAAACAAGAGGTGTAGAGGGCCCTGCTCATAGGAGTTTACAGTCTAGAGGGATTGTGGTTGAGGAAGACCAGGGGAGTTTTACTGGACAACAGGATTATTAGTGCCAGTGGTTTGGGAATGGTGGGGCCATAGAAGCAGCTTCAATCATGTGTGAGTAGGTGAGGAGAGGGATGATTGAAGTCAGGTAGCTTAACTCATCCTCTTTTTAAAGCACACAGTCCTTCAAATTTTTCTTCACTTTATTGAGAAAGTAACTGAAAATAAAAGGTGTCTCGTTGGTAGAGAGCGCACTGCTCTGGTGTACTTTCTAGTAGGAGGAAGGTAAAACAGAATG